>SMDT01000791.1:0-136662 GCA_005392925.1 Aquilaria sinensis | reverse complement strand
AAAAAACACACTTTTTCCAATGGCCATTTCCAACGGCTTCACGTTGGAAATTTTGAAATTTCCAATGCTAAGCCGTTGGAAATTAGACGTTGGAAAACCCACCGTTAGAAGTCAATTTTCCAACGGTCAAAATAACGGCCCGTTGGAAATTGAGCCGTTACAAATTTCCAACGGCTGTTAATTTTTTTTTTTTTAATTTCCAATGGCCAAGGTAGTTGGAAAATTTCCAACTGCCAAGGCCGTTGGAAATTTTGAAAAATTTCCAATGGACTAGGCAACCATTGGAAAGTAGGTTTTTTATATTTTCTATATTCTCGTTCTATTTCCAATGCGTTTCGTTAAACGTCCAACGGCTTTAGGCGGTTCAAATTTATTGTATCGTATGTAATCAAATACTGAACGGGTGCACGGACATAAATGCAGTTGTAAATGTCAATAAAAACATACACAATTGAAATTACAGAATCATGTCATAAATGTAGTTATATATCCACATAAAAACATACACAATTGAAATTACAAAATCATGACACAAATATAGTTATAATTCCACATAAAAACATACACAATTGAAATTAAAAAATCATGACACACATATATTTATAAATCCACATATACATAATTGAAATTACATAGTTCCATTCTCCTAAAAAGTTTTTGTTTGTTGATAAACACAGAAAGTAAAGTGATATACCTGATCTAGTCTTCATCGGATCCCGAGGCATCAATATCATTGTCAGGATGTGTGGGCGGAGGAATTCCAACTCGTTGACATATGTACTCCAGCTCAGCTCGTTGTCTCCTCTTCAGGCGCTCCAACTTCCGTTCATAATATGATGCTTGTTGTGCGGTATGCTCCGCTACCACTCGCTCAACTTGTTCAGTGAACTCCGGCGTCTGAGTGACATCAACATGTGCTACAGGAGTATTCCCTGGTCGTCGTCGTCCAAGCACAACATGTTGTTCTGATCCAAGACCAAATACACGCCCTTTCTTCCTTCCACCAGCAGCTGCACTCATTATCGCAACCTCATCAATGTCATGTGCGACTCCTTCCTCTTCCATTTGCTGCGTTTGTTCGTCGATCTCAGCAGTTACCTTTGCCTTCATAAGGGTAAAAATTCGTTTATTAGTAAGTCGTTACTTATTGGTATGTAAAAAGGTAATTTTATATAACATGATTATTACCGCCACTTCTTCAGTCCGCCTGTTGACGTATTCCCCGCTTTTTTTCTTATGAGTTTGCTGCATGACCTTGAACAAGCCAGGGTCCCTCTTCTCCGGATCTTTTTCACGCTACATTTGGTTGTTAGTAAGATTAATGTTATTACACCATAAATAAGTTGAATTATGTGTAAAAGAGGTTCATAAGTTTTACCATTCGCTCTTGGTGTTCAGTAATTGAAACAGAGCCTCCTGCATAAGTAGCACTGTATCCACCAGTGGAGTTAGACGACTGCGATGATGATGCTCGTATTGTCTTACCCCTCACCGACTCCTGATTTCTCCTGAAACTCCGATGAAGCCCACCATTCCTCCATTTCTGCATACTGTGCGTCGGTCATAAATGATGCCCTTGCTCGCCGTTTGGCAAGATTTTTCTCGCGGCGGATGTCACCCAGCGTTGATCGGTAATGATTAGCCGCCATCATATGCCAAACGCGATAGACCTCATTATGGTGGGCTGGATCCCACTCACATAATCCCTAGACATAAAATAAAATATAAGGAGTCTAATAGTTATCTACATGATTTGTAAAGCTGAAAATTGAATGTGTACTTTAAGTGCAAACCTCAAATACTCGCCACCACTCCTGAATATAAATTGGGCTTGCGCTCGGCCAATCATGATGTCCCTTGAAGTGTGTGGTGAAGCATCTAGTCACCATTCGTGTTGCTCTAAATGGAAGGAAGCTTTATGGAATGCATGTTCGAATACAATTATTATTGTTTTCATTGGATTGTAAATGAACTGCATGTAACATAAACTATTCTTGTTTAAAATGATACATTACTTACGTGTTACCGTAAGGTCTGATCCGTAAGCGACCCTGATTCGGGACTTCGGATACCGCTGACTGACCAATGGAATTCCCTCCATCGGATGAAGGTATAGGTGCGGGAGTCGATCGACTAGCACTACGGCGGACTGGAGGAATGCCAATATCATCAGGACATTCTGTGGGATGTGGAAGAACATCTTCTTCTATTATAGGCCGCGAAGCTGAATGTCGGGAATGTGATTGGCCTGCCCTTTCATGTCTGGCAAGTGGCTCTGCTAACGCCTCTTTGAACTGCTGAAATAGGCCTTTCCCTGGGCGACGTGTATACGTCGCATCTCCTTTAGGTGGCATCTGTAATTTGATTAAAAACCTTACAAAATTTTACAAATATTATTTATGGCCAATAGTATTGATCTTGCAAATGCACCCATCACAGTCAATTTAGACGTAGTCATATTATGATTATAAATTATTCCACGTTCACATTACATTTTATAAGTAATTGCACGTTAACATGAAAGTCAATGGACGTCATCGTCCTCAGATCCTGCCTCTGAATCGCTATTCTCAGTTTCCTCAGATTCAAATTCATCTTCTTCATCACTTGCTTCAATGGCGTCTTCTTCCTCAGATTCATCGTCATGTTCCAAAGTTTCTTCCCTGTTCGTCATGTCATCGTCTACAGCTTCCCCCACTCCTGTTTCAGCTAAATTCTCGATTGGGTCATCCATAATTATGGGTGGATTGTTCAGGCCACCTTCAAAATCTTCCTGAAATGCATCATCGATGTCATTAACATTATAATGAACGATGCGTCTAGGTTTGATTTTCAAAACGGCTAACCACCCTGTTTTTTCACGTGACTTTGTTGGGTAATGGGTGTAGTAAACTTGATCAGCTTGGGAGGCAAGAATGAACGGGTCAAACTTCCCATATCGGCGACCATCACGAACCTCAACTAAACCATATTGTTTATGGACCCGAGTGCCACGGTCTGGAGTAGGGTCAAACCATGCACACCTAAACAATACAACATGTTTCTGTGGCCATCCAGGATATTCAAGTTGAATGATTTCTTCTAACACCCCATAAAAATCACATTCAATCTCACTTGATCCTGAAGTCCTTATGCACACGCCACTGTTAAATGTTGCTTTGTCACGACCCCAGTCGCTAATGTGGAACTTGTACCCATTTATGAAATAAACAGGCCAAGTCTCGACACAACGTGATGGCCCGCACGCAACATCCCACAAAAAGCGGCCCGTGATATTGTTGCGCACATCATTCACCTAGTTACATATCATAAATTTTATGAATATTTCTTTCCCTTGAGAAGCAAAATATGACAGTAGCTGAAAGTGTAGGTAACTTACATAGTTTCTAAGCCATGTACCAAAGTTATTCTCAATGTAGACATCCAGGTCCGACATTGCTATATTTGGTGCATGCATACGCACTTCGTCAACAAACAAACTAGAAGATATACATAGAGGTCGTTTAGTGTGTACCTAGATTATGCAAGTGTATAAAGGAAGAAAAGTATAATTATTATAGTAGAATATATAACGGAAATATGTGTTATGTCACTTACTCGAGGTACGGCTTCACCTCCTTACAATTCAGTAACACATATGCAGTAGCAACCCTCATTTCATTGTCATCAAGATATCGATATATCGAGACACCATATGGACGACCCGGGACACCGATTCATCATATTGTCTTTGTTCGCCATCATCATTACGAGGTACTCTAGTAGCCATATGTGGAATATGAGATTCAAAGTAGTGAGAGCAAAATGTTGACGTCTCCTCAATTAGATACGCTTCACAAATTGAACCCTCAACATGAGCCTTATTTGATACCTTCATTTTTAGGTCATGCATACAACGTTCAAACTTATACATCCACCTATACTGAACGGGTCCTCCAACCCTGGCTTCATAAGGAAGGTGAGCCGGCAAATGTTCCATGGAATCGAAAAAAGCAGGTGGAAAAATTCTTTCCAACTTGCAAAGTATTACAGGAATATTTGCTTCTAACTCCACCATGTGATTCACATCTAACTCTTGAGAACATAAATCATGAAAGAATTGACTTAACTCAGTCAACGGTTTCCAAATATTTTCAGGTAACGCTTGAAGGGCTATTGGGAGGAGCCTCTGCATCATTACATGACAATCATGACTTTTCATACCAGACATATGACTTACATTACTGTCCACACACCTCCCAAGGTTCGATACATACCCGTCTGGGAGTCTAAGTGTTTTAACCCAATTGAGCATATCAGTTCTCTGATGTGAATTTAGTGTAAAAGTTGCTTTGGGTTTAAATGTTCGCCGTCGGCTTGAGGAATTAAATTTAGCTCTGCTCGACTGCACAACATCTCAATATCCTTACGAGCCTTCATGTTGTCCTTAGTTTTATTCCTCACATCCATCATTGTATTCCATATATTATCAAACACATTCTTCTCTATATGCATCACATCCAAATTATGGCGGATTAAATTATTCTTCCAGTAAGGCAACTCCCA
Organism: Aquilaria sinensis; assembly: GCA_005392925.1. NCBI lineage: Eukaryota > Viridiplantae > Streptophyta > Magnoliopsida > Malvales > Thymelaeaceae > Aquilaria > Aquilaria sinensis. The sequence goes on along the minus strand of SMDT01000791.1, from coordinate 132,117 downwards.
GAAAATACTTCGTTTTGACCAATTATGAGTTCTACCATAACCTGGTATGGTTAAAACCTCTCCATTCTGAACTACAGATGGAACATTTGAGATACGTTCAAATATTGTTTCAGGTGGAAGACGGTAAGGAGGCAATGATTTCTCAATTTTTCCTTTCTTAAAGGCAACTCTGTTTCTTCTATATGGGTGATCCAACTCGAGAAATTGTCGATGACAATCAAAGAAGGAAGTTTTCCTCCCGTGCTCAAGCTGGAAGGCTTTACTTTGGTCCATGCAAATAGGACAAGATAATCTCCCATGAGTCATCCAACCTGACAACATCCCATAAGCCGGGAAGTCATTTATGGTCCACAAAACTGAAGCACGGAGCTGAAAATTCTATTTAAGTGAAACATCCCATGTTTGGACACCATCTTCCCACAACTGGTTCAATTCATGAATAAGAGGTTGTAAATAGACATCAATGTTCTGACGTGGATTCCGAGGGCCCGGTATCAATGAAGTCAAAAACATATATGGTTTCTTCATACACATCCACGGTGGCAAATTATACGGTGTAACGATGACCGGCCAACATGAATATTGTTTACCAGAGTTTCCAAACGGAACGAAACCATCAGAACATACACCAAGGCGAACATTTCGGGGCTCTGCAGCAAACCACAGGTATGTGGAATCAAAATGTTTCCATGCTTCCCCATCTAAAGGATGTTTTAAAACATTTGGCTCGGATCGATGCTCACTGTGCCACCTCATGTACTCTGCAGTTGAAAGTGAAGCATATAGTCGCTGAAGACGAGGAGTTAGTGGTAAATGGTGCATGGTCTTTCTTGCTCTATCTTTACCCCGTCCACATTTTCTCTACTTAAACCGAGATTCACCACAAAACTTGCAGTGTGTAGCATCTTTATCATTATTCCAAAACAACATGCAGTCGTTAACACAAGCATCAATTTTTAGAAGCGCAAGACCAAGTTGTGAAACTAATTTCTTCGTCTCATACCAATTCAACGGCATCTTGCTGTCACTTGGCTGTGTCTCTTTCATCAAGGTCGCAATACCATCATAACATACTCTTTTTATATGATATTCTGCTTTAAGGTTTAACAAACGAACTGCAGCAGATAGGTCAGAATGCATCTCACATCCATCCCAAAGAGGTGTAGTCGCCGAGTACAATAAATCAGAAAACCGTCTAAAACCTTCATTAGGTTGTTCATCGACTTCAGTAAAATTCTGATGGGAACTTGGTCCAACTGCATCAAATATCATTCGAACATATGGGTTTACATGTGAACTACACTCAGCATGCTCATACCAACCACAATTATCAAACGGCTGATCAGACGGGTCCTTAAACGGCTCCCCATGAGCTGTCCAGTTAGTGTAATAAGGCATGAATCCCCATTTATATAGATACACTCTAACATCATCACAATCCTTAAACCTCAAATTTTTACATCTCCTACATGGGCAACGTATTTTGTTCCCATCCATATGACCTGGATTACTACAAGCAAATGTTATGAACTGCTGAACCCCTGTCTCCCACTCCTCCTTGTACCCAACTCGCCCAGGTAAATAACGACTACTATACATCCAACTACGTTCTTGTTCCATGGAGTCCTACCAATGGAAATTATATATTAATAGCCAACATATTATAATTAATGCCATGCATTAATATTTCACTGAATTAAAATTAATATTTTTACTACTACTCATCTATAGTTCGAAGAACTATCATCTAGGTACCTCTAACACAACTATAGTGGTTTACTTCTTTATGGCTCGGCCATACTTCTTATACTTGATTTACTCTACTATTCATGAGGCTAAGGCCTGGGAGGGTATGTCCACTTGTTATAGTCAATTACTTGCATTTCAAGGACAGGCTGATGAGGTTACATGCAACAACAGCAAGGCATAGACACTATTATACTTAAGTGTTTAGGGTGTGTGAGTTCAACAAGTGTGGCATTCTAATTCATGTCAACCGAGAAGCCCACATCTTTCAAATTTTACAAACATAGTTTTTCATGTGTCATGCTTATTATGCACATCAAATCCGAAAGCAAATTCAACACCAAATATTAATAACTCCAAAATATACATAGCATAAGATGGCATTCCATCCATAGTATAGATAATTATTATTATTATTATTTACTAAAACTTGTTGGGTTTGTTATTATTATTATTATTATTATTATGATTAATTATTAGGATTAGTATTAGTATTATTACGATATTAGTATTAGTAGTCTGATTATTGGATGCTTTGTCTCTTCGAACCATAGATCCATTATTTAAATAATTATTATTATAATTATTATTATAGTATTCTAAGTTTCATAATAATTATTTTAATACGCCATTATTATGATTATTGTTACTATTATTATTACTACTACCACTCTTAGTATAATAGTAATTATTTTAATAATGATAATAATAAAGAAGGATTATTATTAATAATATGATACTATAATAATAAGAGTATTATTATAAATATAATTATTATTATTATTATTCGTAGTCATATTATTATTGTCTTGTTCTCATCGAACCATACATCATTATTTAAATAATTATTATTATAATTTTATTTGAATAGTAATCTAAGTTTTGTAATAATTATTTTAATTAATATTATTATGATTATTGTTACTATTATTCATTACTACTACCACTCTTAGTATAATAGTAATTATTTTATTAAGAATAATAATAATAATTCTTATTATCATACGCTCATACTTCTCTTCGAATAATAATAATTATTTAAATTATTATTAGGATTATTACTAGTATTATTATTATTATTACTTTTATTAGGAAAGGGCTACTATAATAATAATAATTTTAATTAGTATATGATATTAGAGTATTATTATTATTATTATTATTATTATTATTATTATTATTATTATTGTTATTATCATTATATAACTTCTCTTAGTATAATAATTACTAATTTACTTATTAGTATTATTATTATTACTGAAATTATTATTAAGTACTACTCTGAGTATACTTCAACTTACTTAAATTATTATTATTATTATTATTACTTGTAATTAATATCATTATTATGATTATTTTAGCTCGTACCTTTGTACAATAATTACTATTTTATTTGTTTATTTTTACAATTGTATTATTAATTATTACCATTACTATACTATTATTATTATTATTATAGTTATTATTATTAATTATTATTATATATTATTCTACTACTCTTAGTATTATTATTATTATTATTATTACTTTCATTATTACTATTTATTATTATTTTAATACTTCTCTTATTACTATTATTATTATCCTATTCTTATTATTGACACATATTTTATTAAAGGTCAATTTTAATCAAACAAATTTAGTTAAGTATAACTACTTTGAACGTTTCTAGTAATTCCAAAACTTAAAACCTTATAAACATATTCCCAGTTAAATATTATAATTAAACTTAAACTGTAAAATTAAACTGTAAAAATTAATCCTAAAAACCCGAAAATAATAAAAAAATTAACAAAATGGGTAAAAATTAAAAATTCTAATGGGTGTTCTAGCAAATCTTCACATCCAACCATCAACCACTTCAAATCACATAAGAAAGATTTAAAGCATTTTTCGGATAAATAATTTAAAAAATTATAAAAATACGTATTAAACGAAAATACCTCAAAATCCTTCCTTCAAATGCGTTCTTTCTTCCTTCCAATCTGCTAGAACAAGTCAAAAATTACACCCATTATAGTTATTAAACAAAAAACCATGAAAATCGAAACCAAAAAAATTTAACCCGAAACGAACAAAACGAAAAATCCATACACTTACCAACAGATTTACGAGTTAGACCACCAGATCCAACAAATCAGGCTCTGAGCGACGTTAATCCAGCCCTGGGAGACTTGAGGAAGGTGCTGTGTGTGCGTGTGGAGACAGAGAGCGAAGGAAGAGAGCAAACAAAGCGAAGAGGAAACCAAACGAAGAAGACGAAGTCGCGAGCTGGGGCGGAATTTAATTGCGAATTTTCCAACGGCCTTGGCCGTTGGAAAATAACAACTTAAACGATGCGTTTTCAACTTAAGTTTTCCGACGGCCTAATATTCAGGCCTTTACAAATTTTCACGTAAAACAGTGCGTTTTCAATTTCCATTTTCCAACGGCTTAGGCCGTTGGAAATCATTCAAAATTCCCAAAATTTTCAAACTTACTGAAAACATTTGGCTCTATTACTTCATTTTCCAATGGCCTAATTCAAATTTCAAAATTTTCAAATTTACTTAAAACGCTGATTTCTGTAACTTCATTTTCCAACAGCTTAGGCCGTTGGAAACAACTTCAAAATCAAAATTTCCAAAACTTTCAAACTAATTGAGAACGATGATTTCTGTTACTTCATTTTCCAACGGCTTAGGCCGTTGGAAATAATTCAAATTTTCAAATTTTTCAAACTTACTTAAAACACTGATTTCTGTAACTTCATTTTCCAACGGCTTAGTCCGTTGGAAACAACTTCAAAATCAATATACTTAATTCCAACGGCTAGAGCCATTGGAAATACATCTTATTTTCAATTTCTTAAATTTTCCAGCGGTCAAGCCGTTGGAAATTTTTTTCCTCTTTCTCCAACGGCTTAAGCCGTTGGATATTCTCCAACGGTCAGGCCGTTGGAAGTTAGGCCGTTGGAAAAGTTTTTTTTTTTAGTAGTAGGGATACCAAAGGCCTGCCTTTAGCTGTGCTCTGCAGATAGCAGCCTCGCTATGACAAGGAAGGTAGTTTTGTTTGCCAGGATCAGGGAGCCTTGTTTTGGCATAAGAAAGAATAAAGAACTTTGTTGCCCACTTCTTCAACTTTTCTGAAGTAGCACAGCTCATGTGAGAGTGAAGTGGACTCCAACTCTCGGGAATGGGATGGACTTCGGCGTGAGAATCAGAGATCTTTAGTAACTATAACCCTAACCTCAAAATTGTTAAGGGAAGAAAGACTAAAGAAAAAAAACCAAATTCGGGAAATACCAACCTATTTGACACAGGAAAACTGCCGCAAAAAGTTGTCAGAAACGACTCCGCTGCTAAAGCACCACCATAAGAGAACAAGAAAGCTAGAGAGTGAGACAGCAAAAAGCAGAGAAGTGAGAAAGCCTTGGGGAGAGATGGCTTTATATAGCCTGAATAGGGAAGGTGAAATGACGCCATAATGACCCTCTACGGGCGCAGAAACGTAACCTATGTAACGGATGCAAAGCATAGCCAATAATTTGGTGACACATGTCACACAGCGCGAGAAACAAGGGCACGCCTCCTGATATGTTAAATCTAAGTTGCATGAAATGAGGTGACATGATTGCTCGATCCAGTTACAGGTGACGAGAATAAAAACCCTAAGGAAAAAGTTACTCTTTACGTGCCGAAGGTTTGGCCCTATTAAAAATGAGAATTTGGCTTAAAGTAAGGTCTTCACCAAGGGTTTAACCTCGCCAAAATGGAACACAGACAAAAAAGCCCAAAATTTTGCTGAGAATATAACATCAGCAAAAGAAGGGATCTTAGACCACAAAGCCTTAACTGATCAAAGGAAAAGAAGTTAGGCCGAATGGTCAACCTTGGCAGAAGGAAGTCCTTGGACCAGGGGCAGCATTGGCTTCCTAAGGGTAGGATTTCTGGAACATGTTCTCGTTTGATAAGAACCGAAGATACAACTTCGGTTCCTCAAAGGGGGCATATGATATCTGAAGGGCTATCACCCACAGGACCTTCTTATTTGCAGACCTAACACCACTATCAACAAAGGATATGACCAACCTTGGTATAAGGCTCTACACCACCCTTAGAAAAAGGATACAACCAACCTTGGGAAAAAGCTCTGCGTCGCCCTCGAGAGTGTACATGACCAACCTCAGAAACCTGAGCCTACCACCCTCGACAGAAGAAATATCTCCCAAAAATGGTCTACGCAGCCGATGCACTTTCCCTAGTCACCTTCGAGGAAAATCCTACGTCCGAAGATGTCTCAAATACCCAAAGGGTCCTAGGGGGAAAACGAAAAATACAGTTGAGGGATCTCTGACAGAAACCTTGCACACGCCCTTACCCTCTAGGCATAATCGCCTACGGCTAGCTGAAGAAACCCCTCTCCGAAAGTACGAACCAAATCTAGCCGAACACGTGTCCCGATCTATTTAGACTAGGCATAACGGCCCTCTTCTCCCGGCCCCTTATAAATACTCGGAGAAGATCTCAGGTAATACACATGAGCCCTACCCTCCATCTGTTCTTTGTTGCTAGTTCCTAGCAATTTATCCCTTACATACTAACTTAGGCGTCTCAAATCCTTTCTCTGGAAAAACACTTCGAGGAGCTCTTAACATTTACCCTTCAAGTGCTACATATACTACTCAGACGAAAGCCTACCGGAGGTCCAACATGTCCTACATTGAAAATATGCTAGAGCATCAATGAGATAGAGATATAGAGACGAGAAAAAAGGAAATCAACTCTATGTTGTATAGTATATGTTAACTTCCTAGTATATTTGATAATATGCTTTTTTTTCATTTTTTAACATATTCTAAGTATGTCATTTTCATTATGTAAAACTCGTAAATTCTTATTATTACAATTATACTATTCAGTAAGTTCAACCTATGATAAATATAATTATGTTGAGCCCAAAAATGTATAATGGCCATGTTGTCATTGTAAAAGTTATTTTTCTTGTATACCCTTTCTTTTGCTAATAAATACTAAGATTTTATAATTTTGGTACAAAAAATATCCATCTTAAAATTTTTTGTAACAAAATTTTCATTATTCTACTGGCTTCCTTGTGATCTCTCACACATTAACATATTTCAAATAGATTTTTATAGCATATTTTCTCAATTAAATTAGCACATCAATTTCATACAAAAAAGGAAAGCTCTTCAAAATCTTGTACATATAATGCAATCAGTATGAAAACATTAATTTAGGCAACAATATCATAACATTTAATATTTATGCTAAAACCTTTATACCACTAATTTATTATATTTAATAGGTAACATATTTTATATAACAAGAATAATTTGTTCATGAGGAAACATTTTACTATCTAAAATAAAAAGGTCACATTAATTGGCACCTATTTACATAAAAAGAAATAATTAGTTTTTTAAATAATTTTAAATTTGAATCACTTTATAAAATAAATTGGAATCCCAACATTAATTATTTCCAAACTAAAATCAAATTGACATTTATTAACATTTAATTCATTTTAGAAAAACACAAAAAATAATTTAACACTTATCAAAAATATTTTTACTATTCTTAATGGTAAAATTCATTAGTTTTTTACTCAATTTTTTAAAGGCTTGAATACATTCTAAAATTTTTGTATGGTTTTCATTTTTTTTTTGTTGTTGAACCAATGCATCAAACTAAGATCAACTTTTTTTTTGTTTGAAATTAGTTAGGTCAACTATGCAATGTACTAAAAAAATTAAAATGCATTATGATGTATGTTAATATTATTACCTTTATTACATCTTAGACTTTTTGCTTTCCTATTATAAATTTTCCGACATAGATGAGCACACATTAAAGACAAAATCTAAACTAATAGATAACAATAGATGTGTTCTTTATTCCATTCTTTTATTTTCATTCATTATTTTGATGTTTTATTTCGTGGTGTGGTTTGTTGCAATTAAATTTCTTTTTCTTATCATATATTTTCTTATTGTTATTGTATTATTATAAATTTATAAAAATGTGTTGCAATAAATGGCATTATTATTATTTTCTTCACTCAACCACATTTAGTTACCAAAAATACATGACACTCAGTTGGAGTTTTTTTATGTTAACTTCAAATTATAACTTTCCTCCATTACTATGATTGTTTTTTTCTTTAAATGTTTTTAAAAACTTAATAATTGAAGAAATAAGCAAGTACTATATTAAGGGTTAATTAACATTGGCTAAGACTATATCAGGAATATGGTCAAACATAAAATGTAGTCAAAAAAATTAAATTTAGGTTAAGCCATTATCTTTGGTGAATATGTCTAATTTTTTTATTTCTATTTGTTGATTATAATGATCTATATTTGATTAATTTTTCTATAAATATTATTAGTTTATAACTTAATTATTAATACTCAATACCTAGTTAGGTATTTATACTCTTAACCATAGAGTTAGAAATCGACTTCCTATTTATTTTGTCATGTACCTATTAATTGTTATCATTAATAACTTCTTGAAATATAAATTTTCCAATCTTTTGGATTTACCTAATATATGATTGTTATCATATTGTGATTTTGATGAAAGTTTCAATCGAGCAAGAGCTAAGGGCATCTAGGTTTGGCTTGGCTCAACTAGAACCCTAATCTATGTAATGGTTAATTTTTTTAACGGCCATTTTGAAAAGTAATTAACATTTTTTCTTTGTAAAAAATAACAACATTTTCATTATACTACAAATATTTTGATATAAAGTGTGTATTTATTTTGATAGAAAGTTTTTTAAGTGTTCATTAAGGGGGTGAGTTAGGCTGATCATGGGTAATGATCTTCTTTGAAAAGTAGAGATGTGAATAGGGAGGTTTGGGGAAGGTATTGCTAAATTCAAACCCTCTCAACATATAAGTTAGTTCGTACCTAGCCCGCACAAGTAACGCACGCTCACCCATTTGGGATGTATGTATATATGTATGTATATAACTTCATTTTTCTATATATTTTATGTATGTTTTAAAAAATATGTATGTCTAAAAATAATTAATAAATAAAAATTTAGAGCCAATTTGTTTCAACTTAATCCAAAATAACTTATTTTAATTTTTATATCTTTTTTAGCTAAAACTAACTTTATTTTAAAGTAAATATTATGCAGGTAAAATAATCCATTGAAAATATAATTTTATAATCTTGCTAAATTTTTATGAATTTTTCTAGCTTTAGGCATTAAAAAAGAAAAATTTGTAAAAATTTAATAACACCATAAAAATTTAATTTCAAATAAATTATTGTATCTACATAATATTGGCTTTCAAATAAAATTGGTTTGTGTCAAAAAAGATATAAAGATAAAAATTTACACTAGATTGTGACTTTCTTTTAATGTAAAAATCAAATTTTTAGAAATAAATAGACTAATTTATGAGGAGTAGGATGTAATAGAATTAGTTAAACCTTTAACTTGCCTAAGGTTTTGTGAGTATGGTAGAGTCAGAGTGGCCTAGTTCGGAAAGGGTAGAGACAATAAAGTAATTTTTTCATACTTATTAATAAGGGCTAAGCTCGGCCAATTATACTTAATACTACCTCTGTCCCATTCTAGTTGAAACCTTTCTTTGGACACGGAGATTAAGGTATATCTAATTTGTGTTATTTTTTTCAATTTTACCCATGGAACTAAAATTAATTTTTTTTTTGGATTTTTTGTAGTGAGAGGTTAAATAATGATTAAAAAAAAGATTCTTTTTTTGGGTTTTGTGCAGTGAGAGATTGAGTGAAGATTAAAAAAAAAATTCTTTATTGAGTTTTGTGCAGAGAGAATTTAAATATGGGTAAGAGAGTAAATTGATTGTTTAAAATTTTCTAAAAGAGGAAACGTTTCAACCTTTTTTAGACATCCCAAAAAGGAATACATTTCATCTAAATTGGGACGGATGGAGTATTATATTTGATTTATTCTATTCCAAATCCTACCATTTGAACGTGTTCCTTTTTTAATAAGTTGTTGTAAAATATGTGGGGTAACTTGCCAGTTTTTTAGAACCTAAAAGGCATATAGGACAAAATTGGTAGTTTGGGGGAGTGATAGTCAGGTCCGTATCCCTTGGTGGTAGCTATGCTAGAGAGGCTAGACTATATTCATGGAACTAATACTTAAAATATTCATACTTATTTTTTTCATTTTTCTTATTTTTCTCATACATGTATTGCTATTTGAACACCCGATGTAGCTATAATCATTGTTTTAATAAGTTGTTGTAAAGTATGTGGAGTAACTTGCCCATTTCTCAAAACCTATAAGAATACGAGACACAAGTTGACGATTTGGGTTAGCAGCTGAGGTTGATGTTCCTTGATGGCGCTAGGGAGCTAAGACTATATTTTTGGAACTAATATTTAAAATACTGATACTTTTTTTTTTATCTTTCTAGTACATGTTTTAGTAGCTTGATAAACCATAATATATCTGTTTTTCTTATGAATATATTTTTCTCACTCCCCAATTCAAAATTTTGTAAATAGTACGTAAAGAGAAAATTTTATATCTCCTGATACCAATGTCTAAAATATACTCAAGGATTTGTTAACTGTTAAATTTTTTTATAATGTTTTACATGATTATCTTAATCTAGAAATTCTATAATTTCCATCTAATTTCTGTTCTATTTCTATCATGATCTATATAAAAATTAAAATAATAAATAGTATTAGTAGAATATTTTTTTCATTTTGAATATGATTTCTTACTAATTTATCTGATAACACATGATTATTAATTATATAATCATGTATTTTTATTTAAACTATTCCATATACTATCAAGACATGTATTACCACTACTTTATTTTACTAGTAAAATATTTGTTTAGTGAATAATATTTTTACCAATTATTTTTTTTAAATTGTCATTACATTATTTATTATTTCTAATTTTTTTTATTTTCATGGCAACACTGAGTATTTAATTTTATTTTTTATCTATACATATTGTATTTTAAATTCAACCATATTTCCATCACAATTTGATCCTCAAGGCAGTGACAAAATTTGACCTGACCCGAAAACCTAGACTGTTCCACCTGAATCCAAACCTGACCTAACTTGATTTAACCAGAAAAGCCAATGACCTGAACCTAAACTCGATTAAAATGAATCCCGAAAAAGCCCAAAACCCGAAATACCCAAACTTGGAATAACCCGAACCTAAATTGAACTGAACACGAATTGGCTCGAACATGAAATAACCCGAACCTGAAATGGCCCAAATCCGATACTGACATGACCCAAACCAGAAAAGACCCGAGTCTAAACTCGAAAAGACACAAGTCTAAACCCAAGAAGACCTGATTTCTAAGATTTGTTGAATTAACCCATGACTTTATGAGATCATCAGATTTTACCTTAAAAAATTTTCAGATTTACCTCAAACTCTCTAGAGTTGACAAATTTACCCCAAAATTTTTAATTTTGCCTAGAACTTTCTAAAAATCTTCAATTCACACCTAAACTCTTCCATTTTGCCTACATTGACCTCAAACAATCTCTAGGGCTTTAAATTAGTACCTAAACTAAATTAATTCCTATGTTTACCCTAAATAATGATTCTAAATTTCTAAAAAATTATAACTCAAAGTGACAACATAATTTAAAAGAATCTGATCCTACCAACTTCTTAAGTTCTAAAGTAATTGAGTTTATAGTTTCATGAATAGAATATGCAAAGTTTTGAATTAGATATTTTTATTAAAATTATTGTATATTAATATATTTATATCTAGTTAAATTAAAAATTTGAGATTATTTTTTATGCCTAGTAATTTTTTAGTTATAAGGTACCTAAATTTTGAAATTTTTATTTTTGTCACTCATAAAAATTGCAACATGAGTCTCTAAACTTTTCAAATATTTGCATAAAAAATCAAATTCTTTAATTTAAATTTTAGCAAAATCTAAATAAAAAATTGAATTAATCTAGTTATTTCTTCTTATGCACCAATGACCTGATTAGACTCGACCTGAATTAAACCCGAACCCAACATAAACCCGAAATCTATGTAACCCGAAATCAACCCGTACCAAAATAACCTAACCTGAATCCAAATTGATGCTAACCTGACTAAACCCAAACCTGAATGACCTGACCCAAACCCAATCCAACCCACTCAATTGTCATTCCTAACAAATACCAGGTAAAGCTAGTTATTGCCTATTACGTCAATTTTGTAGAACTATTTGTGTAGATTCTTTTTTAGCTTTGACATTATCTTCTTATGTCGCACTTAAATTAACTTTTTGTGTGAGAGAGTACACAATCTATAAGATTTAAACTTTGTTGTAAAGGTACATCCTATTTTAATGTCCCATATATCTTTTCTTTTTGGCAAAATGTCTCACGTAAAATCATAGTTACGATGTTTATACATGATTAATATATACTTATTACGGAATAAATGTTTAAAGTATTTTACGTGCCTATTCCGTTCACAATATCAAAACCTTTGAATCCTTTTAAGGCTGGGATTCGATTGATTGAAGATGACGCAATGTCGTTCACAATAAAATAGGACCCAATTCCAAGCCGTCTGCAATTATTTTCTTGTTCTTCAGATCATTTACCCATCCATGGCTTCCTCGATCAGCTTCAGTGAGCAGTGGGAGAAGCAACTTCTCCAAAGCAACAAGGAGGACGCTGTCCAGTTCATCGACACCATCTTTTTCGTCGCCGCGACGATGTGGCCCCAAGACTTGAAGCAATGAAGACCTCAAATCCTAGAGAAGCTCTATCAGAATCATCAAAGCAACAGCCCCAAGCAGAGCGGATCACTGAGTATTGCCCAAGAAGCGGTGGAGAAAGAAAAGAATCCTGAAAAGAAGAGATGTGTCATCAAGTTGAAGACCCCTGGCTTTTGTAACAAGGAAACAAATCCTGTCGAGTCTGACAAAGTCCAGAAGGAGTTGGTGAAGAACGAAGAAGAAAAGGCAGAGAAGGCAGCGGGTATCATCCAGATGATGAGGCCGATTTTACAGAAGAGAGAAGCGGACAAGGTTAAGAAAGCAACACCTGTTTCAAGAGAAGACAAGTTGGAAAGGAGCATCAAGAAACTAAATGAGGAGTACCGTGCGGCAAAAGTTAACAACAGGAAGATTCAGATGGTCTAGTTTCATAAGAATATGATCCCTTCCAGCAAGAAACTGAACAAGGGAAAGATTCAGAAAGTGGATTTCCTCCTTAGTTGTTTTGATGTATGAGACGTAACTTGGAATATTGGGAACATGAACTTCTTGGATATGCAGCAACTCACTTGATTCTTGTAACTCATCTCCACTTAATTTCGGAAAAGAAGACAATACAACACTCGAAGAAGACTTCATTATGTCAGATGAAAGTATGGTTTCTCTGTAAGTCTTTCTCTCTTCACTCAGCTTGGGTTCATTGCACTCTTGTCTTCTCTCAACTTCACACTCAATTTCTTCTCTTGGGAACTCTCTACTCGTCTTCCCCTCATGTTCACTTTTCTCACTTAATCTCTCGGTTGTTCTCTCAGCTTTTCCCTCATCACTCTTGTCTTCAACTTTTCCTTTTTTTTTTCTTTGATATCTTTTTCCTTTTGCAAAAATGGCTGCTAAGTTCACTAATTACTACTAGCAGATGTTCCTCAGGTTGGGTAAAGGGGAGAAAAAGAAGAAGAAGAAGTCCCCTAAAAGAAAGAAGGAAAGAACACTGGGGAGCCTAGTTTGAAGATGGCTAAAAAGACTTTCGCTCTTGCTCCCGAGTTCATAGAAACTATCCCTATGGAGACTATAGACGTTGATGTCCCTAGCACTCTTATAAGCCTGAATGTTGCTAGTTGGGAGTGGCAATTTTTGTCTTTTGTTAAGTTTGGTTTGTTTTATGGCAAATAAGCAGATTATGTATTGCCCATCAATTTTATTTTTCATTTGCCATTTCTTGATCCAATTTTTTTTTTTTGGCAATGACCATGGGAAAATTGGTTTATGGATGTATGATGTTTGGGTTAATTAGTTAAAGCAACAAGTCACCAAAGTGAACTCTCTTGTGCATATTATTTGATCTAGATATTAAAATGATTAGGTGTTCGAGTTTCATTCAAATAACCACTGGCCCAAAGGAAGATCATTGTTTGGGTGAAATTTGAACATGATAGTGGTAATAAGTATGGGATGATTGTTGGGTTTTTTTTATATGAACAGTAAGTCATTCCAAATAAAGGCCTGTTTAGCATAAGCTGAATTGTCAATATTTGATTAATACACCAAGAGTATTGCTTACAAATTAATATTTCTGTCCAAAGATTAAATATTAATGTTTGTGTTAGGTCTCTTGTGATGAGTTATATATATATATACCAGTTTTGAATTTAATAAAGTATGATGTGAAATTGATGTGAGCTTGATTTGTTTTGTTTTTTTGTTCATTGTTCAATTGTGAATTCTGCTACCAATATTTTTGCTAGCATCAATTTAATTCTTATGCTAAATGGCACAAATTTCAAGTCATGGCAAGAAAATGTTATGATCATTCTTGGAGTCATGGACTTAGACCTTCCGTTAAGGGTTGAGCAACCCACCGACCTTACTGAAAAGAGTACCTCTGATGACAAAAGGGAGATGGAAAAGTGGGAGTGCTCAAATCGTATAAGTCTAATGATAATTAAGCATGTCATTCTATAATCATTTAGGGGCACTATTTTCAAATAGGTTACAATGGCCCAAGACTTCCTTTTGGAACTTGAGAAATAGTTTATTAAGAATGAAAAGGTTGAAACTAGTATACTCTTAGCAAACCTCATCCTAATGAAGTATAAAAGTAATGGGAACATAAAATAGTACATTATGGAAATGTCTCATCTTGCTTCAAAACTAAAGGCACTCAAGTTAAAGTTGTCTGAAAGCTAACTACTCCATTTGATTTTGATTTCCCTTCCCCAATAGTTTAGTTAGTTTAAGGTGAGCTATAACTGTCAAACGGAGACTTGGTCCCTTAATAAAGCTCATTTTTCACTATGCGCAAGAGGAAGAGATGATGAAACAAGATAAGACAAAAAGTACTCACTTGGCTACAACTTTTAAGAGCAAAAGGAAATCAATAAGAGGAAGAAAGATAAGGAAGATGCAGTTACAATGACCCAAAAGAAACAACATCTAAATGAACAACCTAAAATTACTTGCTTTTTTCTTTTTGTATTGCCGTTGGGCATAAAAAGAAAGATTGTACTAATTATCATATATTGCATGCAAAGAAAGGTATGCTTCTTAATATAGTATGTTTTGAGGTTAATTTAACTTCAATGCCTAGACACACATGGTGGATAGATTTTGGTGTAATAACTCACATCAATGTATCTATGTACGGTTGCCTAAGTTGTCGAAAACCAAATGATGGTGAAAGATACATATATGTCTATGATGGTAATTCAGTGCAAGTTTAAGAAAGTAGGACTTTTAGATTATTGTTAAGAACTAGATTTTATTTGGACTCGAATAAGACTTTTGTTTTGCCATCTTTTATACAGAATTTGATTTCTATTTCAATGTTGGACAAATTTAGATATTCTTGTTCATTTGGAAATAAAAAATTGAGTCTTTTTTAAGATTGAAAATTGGTTGGTACCAGTTTTTTGACAGTTGGTGATCATCTTTATATGCTTGGTATAATTGCTTCATTCAGTAAAATGTTGCATGCAAGTACCCGAGGTGTAAAGCATAAATTAACCAATGAGAATTCTGCTTCATTGTGGCGCAAGAGATTAGGTCATATCTCTAAGTAAAGAATTGAATGGCTTGTGTTGGATGGAAATCTTGATTCTCTTGATTTCAAAAATTTTAACATTTGTTTTAATTACATGAAGGGGAAACAAACAAACACTAGGAGATTAGGTACCGATAGTGATAGCCAAAGGCTATTGCCTCCTCGGTAGTAACTCCCTGCCAGAATATTGGCCGAGGAGTCTGACGTCACCCAAGAGAGGATCTTTTCACTGACCTCGGAAGGTGTGAAGTCAAACACTATGAGCTCGAGACTTTGGTTAGCTCGTCAGGAATTCCGAGGATAACACCGTCTCCATCGAGGGGCCAAATTGACTGCCCCGAAGAGGATCTTCCCCGAACAAGAAACACCTGAACAAGGGAATCCCCGAACTATGGGTTTGAGTCCTGAAGGAGGTGTCCATCAAAGGGAACTCCCAGAACTATGGGATAAATCCCGAAGGAGGTGCTCGCACCGAAGGACGGATAGAATCCGAAGAGGGTGCACGCACCGAAGGGCGACCTCACCCAGGGGACCTCGGGAGTACGGTATGAGCATTTAAGGAGCCTTTGACATGTCGCCCACAAGCCCTACACGTCACATCAGAACGGCGAACTGACACGCCGCAGCCGCCCTAGTCCTGACACAACCTGTCCGGGTCCAGGGCTAAAAGAGGCTGCAAACGGCTGCCTGTCCCCTAGGTCCAAAAGTACAGATCAAATCCGACCGAACACGTGTCATGATCTGAACGGACCAGCTACTCCTATAAATACTAGGAAATGGGACTGGGCAAAGGATGGGCATTTTCCTCCCTCTGAGAAAACACAAAACAGGCAAGACACTTGATCCCTTAGTGTTCTTCCTCCACTTTCACTCAGAAAACTGACTTGGGCGTCGGAGGGTCCTCCCCGGAAAAGCAAACCGGGGACCTCCTAACCTCTTCTTTGAGCTTTTCAGGCACACTCAGCTGGGAAACCAGAGCTCCAGGCGCTCGCCTCCTCAGGAAGTCTCTCCACCTGTCAACATGACAGCAAACGAAGATGCCTCGGGGCATCATTTGGCGCCGTCTGTGGGAACCCACTCCCAGGTAGCTGTTGTCGAAACTCAGCGTTCGAAGGACAAAGGACTCCCGAAGTCCCCGTCCGCACCTGAAACCCAACCAGCTACCGAAGAAAATCCCCCAGAGACTTCCTTGCCTGAAGAGGAACGCCCTCTTGTCATCACCATGGGTTTTTTAAGAGACTTTCAGAGGTCTGTTGTGGCTGAAATGACACAACAAATAGACCGAAGATGGCCGCAACCAGCCCAGGCGCAAAAACCCACTTCGTCAGCACGACCTCGGGAGAAAAGCCCAAGGGCAACCCATCATAGCTCGGGAAGTGGGGAGCCACGAGAAGAGTCCTCGACAGATAACTTGCCCCTCGGAGCACGGCTGGCGGAAAGAGCAAGGTCTGAACGACCTGAAGTCCCGTCCAGAAGAAGTTTATCACCAGAGGCAAGGTCCCCCTCACCTCGGTATCGAAGTCGCTCCCCGAAGAGACGGCAACAGTCCTTTTACCCAAGAAGCTCCAAGCACCAGGAAGAGGAGCCCAGTGCTACGCTCCTCCTGGAGAAAGTCTTGGCAAGACTGGAGAGAGTGGAACAGCAGGTGGCACGCAAGCCTGTTTGGGCCAGGCTAACTGAAACGGTCTCTGGAGATGAAACTCCTTTCGCCCGAACAGTGGTCGAGGCGGCCATGCCAAGTGACTTCAGGCTACCTCGGCTAGAGACCTATGAGGGTCGGACTGATCCCCAGGCCCACCTAACAAAGTACAAACGCAGCATGGTGCTACACGGGGCTGATGATGCTACACTCTGCAAGTGCTTTGAAGTCACCCTCGCAGGACCAGCAACTGCCTGGTACAATTCCCTGCCTCCCGGAAACATCAGGGGGTTCCAGGAGCTGTCCACAGCGTTCACCCAACAGTTCATTGGGAGCAAGCCGACGGCGAAGATGCCCGTCCAGATGTTTGACATAGCACAAAGAAACGGGGAGACCATCCGTGACTATGTCGAGAGGTTCAACAGAGAGGCCCTCAATGTTCCGGACTTTCGTCCCGAAATCCGAATCCTCGCCATGACGAGGGGCCTTCGGAGGGATTCACACTTGTTTTATGAATTCTCCAAAGATCCCCCGGACACGCTGGGAGAATTCTACCGAAGGGCTGAACAACATATGACAGCCGAAGAGCTGAGAATGACTGGACCGAAGGCTGACCATATTCACGCTCGTGGCGAAGGGTCCAGCCAGCAAGCCCGGTGTCCAACGGAACAGTTAGGCCGACCTCGGAGAATGCGAGTAGGAGGAAGGAAGCCCCAAAACTTTACACCTCTGAGCACCACGAGGGCTAACGTCCTCATGGCGTTGGAAAAACAGGGGGCTCAAATCCAACGACCGAGGGGCATGACTGCTGACAACAGAAGGAACATGAAGAAGTTCTGTCAGTTCCACCGTGATCACGGTCATGACACCGAAGACTGCTTTCAGTTGAAAAAGTACATTGAATCACTGATAAAGCAGGGCCAGCTTCGGCGTTATTTGAGAATGCCTTCCCCGAAAGGGAAAAAAGAGGAAGAAGGAAAGCCCGATGACGAGGATTACGATTCAGACAGGCGAAGGAACCGAAGTCCGAGAAGGCGTCCTCCACCTTCGGCAGGAGTAATACAGACGATCACAACCGGACTTCCATCCTCGGAAAGAAAAAGAAGGGCCAGAGAGATAGCGGTGATGGAATATCAGAGCCCAACGAAAAAATTGGCCCGCGAGGATGGCTCCACCATCGTATTTCCCCATGACGATCCATTGCTGATAATGGCGAGGATAGGAAACTGGGACGTCAAGAGGGTACTGCTGGACGATGGGTCAAACGCAGACGTCTTGTTCTCACATTTGCTGCCAAGCTTGGGCGTATCCAGGAGTGACCTCAAGGCTGTTACTTCACCCACGTTCGGCGTAGGACCATCTGAGCTACCTGTCCTCGGGTGGATCGACCTCCCCTTGATGATGAAAGGAACTTCGGAGAAAGGAACTGCTGAGTTGTTCGCCTCTACCATGGCAAGGTTCATAGTCATGGACGTTCCTTCGTCATACAACGCCATCCTCGGCAGACAGACACAGGGAAATTTGCACATTCGCCCTGATGTAAAGTACTTGACCGTCACCTTCGCCACCAAAGAAGGAGACGCAAAGATCTTCATTGATCAAGGCGAGGTGAGAAAGGTGTTCGTCAGAGCACGAAAGGCTCCAGCAAGCAACTTAGCACATGCTGTAGAAGCAAAAGAGCTGGAAAGGGGCGAGGCAGAAGATCCCACAAAAGCGGAAACAGAAGAAGTAGAGCTTGTCCCAGGCCATAGCACCCGAATAGGGAAAAGTATGGCCGAAGGAGACAAGGAAAAACTTGTATCTTTTCTGCTTACAAATAAAGACCTGTTCGCCTACTCGCCGAAGGACATGCCAGGGGTAAACCCTCGCGTAATCCAGCATAGCCTCAAAGTAAGTCCGGAAGTAAAACCTGTCCGGCAAAAGAAACGGAGCATCTCAGCTCACAAAAGTGACTTCGTCAAAACCGAAGTCCAGCGTCTGATAGACGCCAACGTTATCCGGGAGGTAAACTACCCCGAATGGCTAAGCAACGTGGTAATTGCCACAAAAGAAGGAAGTAGTAAGCTCCGGATGTGCATCGACTTCAGAAATTTGAACGATGCTTGCCCGAAAGATTCATATCCCCTTCCACCAATAGATCAACTGGTAGACTCAACTGCCGAATACGGGCTCTTAAGTTTCCTATACGCCTTCAGTGGTTACCATCAGATAAGGATGGACCCCGGAGACGAAGAGAAGACTGCCTTCATCACCGAGGGAGGAACATATTGCTATATCAGAATGCCCTTTGGGCTAAAAAATGCAGGAGCCACCTACCAAAGGCTGATGAACAAGGTCTTCAAAGACCAAATGGGGAGGAACATGGAGGTATATGTTGATGATATGATAGTCAAGAGCAAACTGCCTGGCTACCACGTTACAGATTTAGAGGAAACCTT
The DNA here is from genome assembly GCA_005392925.1 of Aquilaria sinensis. Taxonomy (NCBI): domain Eukaryota; kingdom Viridiplantae; phylum Streptophyta; class Magnoliopsida; order Malvales; family Thymelaeaceae; genus Aquilaria; species Aquilaria sinensis. The sequence continues at coordinate 112,527 of SMDT01000791.1, read as the reverse complement.
TCAAAAGATCAGAACCTTCGGGATCCGCCTTAATCCAGAGAAGTGCATCTTCGGGGTGACCTCGGGAAAGTTCCTTGGGTACATGGTATCCAAAAGGGGCGTCGATGCTAACCCTGAGAAGATTAAGGCTCTGCTTGAATTCCGAACTCCTACCACAGTCAAGGACGTGCAGAGACTCACCGGAAGAATAACCTCTCTGAGCAGGTTTATTTCCAGGTACGGAGATAGGTGTCGACCCTTCTTCAAAGTCCTCACAAAAGCCGCAAAGATGGAAGGCGACCTCGGAAGAAATGGCCATCCTTGGGCTGAAGATTGCCAAAAAGCCTGGGAAGAACTCAAAGTCTACCTGGCCAGCCTGCCGACTCTGCGACGACCTCGGGAGGGAGAGCCCCTCGTACTCTACCTCGCCGTTACGGAAAAAGCTGTGAGCTCGGTCCTCGTGAAAGAAGAAGGACCGAAACAGTGGCCGGTTTACTATGTCAGCAAGTCCCTGCATGGCGCCGAAGTCAGGTATCCTTTGCTTCAAAAAGCTATATATGCCTTAGTGCTTGCAGGGAGAAGGCTGCGGCCATACTTTCAGGCTCACCCCATCATCGTCCGAAGTAGTCTGCCACTACGGGATGTCATGAAGAGAGTTGATCATTCGGGAAGGCTCTCCAAGTGGTGCATAGAGCTGGGCGAACACGAGATCACGTATGAGCCTCGGAAAGCCATAAAAGCTCAAGCACTGGCAGATTTTATCGCCGAAATACCCACCACTGAGGAGAGCCATTCAGATCCAAAAGAGGGTGAGCCAGAATGGACCTTACACGTTGACGGGGCCTCAGGATCCGAACACCAGGGAGCTGGAGTGATTATCAGAGGCCCCGAAGGCCTAGAAGTAATGAAGGCCATCAAGTTCAGTTTCAACGCCACCAACAATATGGCGGAGTATGAGGCCCTCATAGCAGGATTACGCCTGGCCAGAAAAATTGGCGTGAGAAACTTGAAAGCACATAGTGATTCCCAGCTGGTGGTCCGAAAAATGGCAGGGGACTATGGCGCGAAAGACCCGACCTTGGCAAAATACCATGAGTTGGTAACAAAGCTTATTCGGGAGTTCGACGTCGTGAAAATCGAGAACGTACCCCGACGGGAAAATGCTGAGGCAGACTGTCTGGCGAAGTCCAAAACTTGCACCGAAGTGCTAAGCCACCCCAGCATCGCGGTGCTAAGCATAGAGACCTCGGGGAAAGGATGGAGAGAACCAATCAAAACGTATCTCGCAACCAACACACTCCCCGAAGACCCCAGCGAAGCCGCAAAAGTGCGAAGGCGCTCCGGCCGTTTCTTCTTAATTGGAGAAGAACTATATCGGCAAGGATATGCAAATCCACTACAGAGGTGTGTTAGTGAAGAGGATACCGAAATGATCCTCGAAGAAGTTCACGAAGGTGCCTGTGGTTCGCACATCGGAACCGACGCCCTAGCAGCAGTGATACTTCGCCAAGGATACTTCTGGCCTACCCTGAGAAAGGACGCCAAGCAGTTCGTCCAGAAATGTGGTAGTTGCCAGAGACATGCGAACATCCAAAGAACACCCTCAGAGTTCGTGACTTCGGCAGACTATCCTTGGCCCTTCGCAGTTTGGGGCATAGATCTCATTGGGCCACTCCCAACGGCGCCTGGAGGCGTAAAGTTCTGCGTAGTAGCAGTAGACTATTTCTCTAAGTGGGTCGAGGCAGAACCTCTGACAACTATCTCGGCAAAAGAAGTGCAGAAGTTCGTATGGAAAAACATCGTATGCAGATTTGGCATACCGAGGGTACTCGTAGCGGACAATGGATCCCAGTTCATAGACAAAGGATTCCAAGAGTTCATTAGCGACCTCGGGACAAAAATGCACTTCGCCCCAGTAGCTCACCCCCAAAGTAATGGGCAGGTGGAAGTATCTAACAGGACCATAAAAGATGGTCTGAAAAAGAGATTGGGAGAAGCAAAAGGGAAATGGCCAGGAGAACTCCAAAGCGTGTTATGGAGCTACCGAACGACACCCCGAAGAGCCACAGGGGAAACGCCCTTTTCACTCGTCTTCGGTACAGAGGCCATCATCCCTGTCGAAGTAGTACAACCGTCAATACGAGTCCAAGTGTTCGATGAAAAAGGAAATGACCTCGGTCTGAGAACCAAGCTCGACCTCGTCAGTGAACACAGAGAAGTAGCCGAGTTGAGAAGAAAAGCTTTCCAGCAAAGAGTGGCAGCAGCCATAAACCTACGCGCCAGGCCAAAAGGAATAAAGAAGGGAGACCTCGTTCTCCGAAAGGCTGAATTTGCACCCCGAAAGCCGTCCCACGGGGTACTTCGCGCAAATTGGGAAGGACCCTACCTGGTACTTGCCGAAGTACGAAAAGGAGTTTATAAGCTCGATGATGCCGAAGGCATAGAATTAAAAAATACTTGGCACTTAGAGGCCTTGAAAAAATTCTATGCCGAAAAAGTTCGGTGGGAAAGTTGTATTGCACAAGTTGCAAAAATTTGTCTAAGTAAAAAGTTCTGAAGAAGTACAAAACAAGAGTCTCACGAAAGCAATCGCCGACGAAAACAAAAGTAAGTTTTTCCGAAGCCTCTTGAGCGAATATGTTCGGGACAAAGGAAAGCAAGAGTTTGGTTTTCCGAAGTATCTTGAGCGAATATGTTCGGGACAAAGGAAAGCAAGAGTATGGTTTTCCGAAGTCTCTTGAGCGAATATGTTCGGGACAAAGGAAAGCAAAAGTATGGTTTTCCGAAGTCTCTTGAGCGAATTATGTTCGGGACAGAAGGAAACAAAGGAATCTGGCAAAAAATACTTAGCCAAATTTTTATCTATTGAGCCAAAGAGTGCTTACAGAGAAGAAAGTTGCTGAAAGACTACAAAAAAGAAGAAGAAAATGAAGACAAAAGGCCCTAGTACAAACTAAGGAACCTCGGCGTCTTGAAAACTGCCAGCCTCTGTGCTTTTGTCAGCAGCCTTCGGCGCCGGGAGAGAAGGAGGCAGTTTCAAGTGCTCGATCTTGGACCAAGTCCACCGAGGCTCCTTGGGGATGTTCATGCCTTCCAGGAAGGAGAGGTCAAAATCTGGGAACTTCTGCAGAATTTGGTGCCGAGCAAGACAGAAGCCGTCTTGAAAGCCCAACTTCGTCATATCATCGGACTCCCGCTTCTTGACCGCCAAATCCGCGTAGTCCTTCTCCAGATCCGCGTAATCCTTCGCCAGATCCTTGAGCTTTCTCCTCAATCCCTTCATCTTCTTCTTCTCTTCTGAAGGCTTCTTCAGAGATGCGACCTCGGCTTCGAGCTGGGCCTTTTCCTCGAGCGTCTTCGCAAGGATTGCGTCACTTTCTGACTTATCCTTTTGAATCGCTTCAACGGTCGAGGTCAGCTCCGCCACTCGAGAACCGATGTCGGAAAGTTTCTGGGAGGTGTCTTTCTGAAGTTCCTCTTTCTCTTTTTTGAACCCCTCCCGAAGTTCAGCAACCTCCTTCTCCGAAGACTGCTTCAGCTGAGCATTTTCGGCTTCCAGCGCCGAACACTGGGCCTTCGTCTTGGTGTAAGCGTCCCAGAGTGACGCCCTCCTTTCTGATTCCCGAGCCACCCGAACTCGGAGGAACCCAGCATACCCCATCAACTGCCAAAAAAAGCAAACAAAGGGAAAATGATGCTAAGTAAAAAGCAAAGGTGAAATTGGCACTGAGAAAACAGTGAAGCGTACCTGGGCGGCATGTTCAGTGAGTTTGGCGGCCAAAGAGTTGTCACCTGGGTAAGCCGCCGCAAGGGCCTTGTAAGAGGCCTCGGTAAGCACCCCTTTGCACATCTGCCTGGCCATCTCAGGACAGTCCTCGGAGTACATATCCATGTCCTCCGTGAACGTCCAGAAGGGCTCCTTCGGAACTTTCCCTGCTGGGACTTTGGCATCCCGAAGGGCCCTCTTGCGGGCGTGTTCGGCAACCCAGTCAGGAGCGGCCACCTCCGCTGCACAAGAAGGCAGAAAAATTAGTTAAGGCCAGAAAAGTCTTAAGGATTTGCAAAAAACAAAAGGTTGGTTCGACAAAAGTGCAAACCTGCTGGCACCTCGGTAACGTCGTCGTCAAGAATCGACGTCGCCTCAGTAGAGATCCCCTTGCCTTTTATTTGACGCCGCTCCTCGGCAGAAGGGGTCTCCTCCCCATCGCCCTCCAGAAGAGCATGCGAAGGCGTGGGGCTTTGAGGAAGGACGTCGGAAGAAGGGACGTCGACAGAAGGAACCTCGGGCAAAGGGGCAGCAGGGTCTTCGGGCTCCTCGCCTACCTCCTCCGGAATTTGCGGAAGAGAGGAAGGAGCAGCTTTCTTTGCCCGTTTGGAAGGAGGGCCGCCCAAAGTCTGCTTCCGCCTCCAAGAGGCGGCCTTCTTTGTCTATTTGCCCCTCTCGGCCTGCCCGGTAAAAAGAGCCTTGTAGAAGGCAGCCGCGTCGTCGCCCATCTCTGAAAAAAGAAAAGGAAGATCAGTGTAACTTGTAGAAGGCAGCCGCGTCGTCGCCCATCTCTGAAAAAAGAAAAGGAAGATCAGTGTAAGTCCAAGATGAAGTTATGAAGGAAAAAATGAGAAAGTAACTTACTCTCGTAAAAAGACTCATAAGTCTCTTTCCCCCGAAGGAGTTTCACGAGCCAGGAGTCCTTCCCCGAAGAAGCCGGTTTCGGCATGTTGAGGTCTGTCTCATGCTCCTTTACCACCTTGAGTTCCCGAAGGACCTCTTCGGTCATGAGCCTCCAGTTGATCGGAAAGGGGTAAAGGGCACGAGGAGAGACCTCGGCAGCCCAGTCAGAGACGGCCCGGATGCGCCTGTCGAAGTCCTCAAAGATAGGTGCTACGTCGGCGTCTAGCAGTATCTTCGGGTCAACAACATCCATCTTGAGCCTCCCCTGAGCCCACTTGGTCGGGACGTGCGACCAAGTCTCCGACTTCTTCAGGAAAAAGAATTTTTGTTGCCACCCTCGCCAGCTGTCTTTGGTGGCGAAGGTGAACGTATACTTTTTGCTCCCGGATCCCCGAGGTAGCATAAAGTAGAAGCCACCCTTCGGGACCACGAAGAGCTTGTAGTACTGAAGAAAAACTACAAAGTGAGGTTTTATTTTGAAAACGCCGCACATACAGAGGAAGGCGTTAAAATAGCAGTACGAGTTCGGTGGGAGCTGGTTAACGGCAATGCCATGGAAGTCGCAGAACGCGCTAACCATCTCCGGGGGGGGATACCGAAGTCCGGCCTTCAGTTGGGCTCGGAAAACGGTGATTTCATCACTTCGGTTGGAGAAAGGAAATTGGTCAGGACGGGGCAACCTCGTCACAGAGTAAGAGGGTAAGAAAAACTTTTTCTTCCACTTCGCTAGTTTTGCCGGAGTAGTGCAGCAGGGGTGAGAAAGAAGAGGTTGCCAACTCTCGGGAACAGGCATGATGAAAATGAGTTCAGGAAAAACAAGGAAAACGAGTTCAGGAAAAACAAGGAAAACGAGTTCGGGAAAAACAAAGAAGAAGCTTTGAAAAAAGCAAAAGGACTAAAACCCACCAAAGGTCTTGCCGAAATCTGGATTTCTGGAAGCCGTCGTGAAAAGTGGGCGGAAAAACGCCTGAAAAAGGAGAACCGCCGCGGAAAATCGGGAGAGAATTAGAAGGCAGAAGAAAGCAAAAGCAGAAGCAAAAAGAGGGTTATGACAGGGCTGGTATATATAGGCCGAGAAGGCCAGGTGAACCGTCGTCATTAGTACCCCTCGGAAGGCGAAGCGTCGCCATAACTGCTAAGTGAGCCTGAAAAGTCGCGCCTGCCGTACTCAGTGCATTCTCACCCAGTAATAGTGCGCCACGTGTCAGCCATCGCGCAGCAAACATGCCGCGTGTCGGTCATCGCGCAGCGAACGTGCCACGTGTCGCCCATCACGTCGAGCACGCCCTCTGACATCGTTTGGTTTAGAGGCGCCGCCCTAGACTGACTCCGCTAGACGCAGGACGCGACGCATGAGCAGACCTATAAAGGCAAAAAAGTAGGTTACCTCGAAGACACCAAAAGACAGCCTGTGACTTCGGGCAGAAGGTCTATCTTCGGTACAAGGTTATCCTATCTTCCCTCGACACGAGGATACCAAGAGACAGCCTGTGACTTCGGGCAGAGGGTGTATCTTCGGCACAGGGACAGCCTATCTTCTCGCGCCTCGAGGACGCAAAAATGCTGCCCATCGCTACAAGCAGAAGAAGGCGTCTTCGGCGCAGATATCACAGCCACAGGACCCGAAAACCGATGAACCGAAGTTTCTCACTTCGGCTTTTCGGAGGGGGGCCTGTGATAGCCAAAGGCTATTGCCTCCTCGGTAGTAACTCCCTGCCAGAATATTGGCCGAGGAGTCTGACGTCACCCAAGAGAGGATCTTTTCACTGACCTCGGAAGGTGCGAAGTCAAACACTATGAGCTCGAGACTTCGGTTAGCTCGTCAGGAATTCCGAGGACAACACCATCATCATCGAGGGGCCAGACTGACCGTCTTCAGGTAAGAGAGCCATCTCTCTGAAGCAAGGAAGAATCTCCCCGAAGGCAGAGGCCCCGAAGAGGATCTTCCCCGAACAAGAAACACCTGAACAAGGGAATCCTCTAACTATGGGTGTGAGTCCCGAAGAAGGTGTTCATCAAGGGAGCTCCCAGAACTATGGGATAGATCCCGAAGGAGGTGCTCACACCGAAGGACGGATAGAATCCGAAGAGGGTGCACGCACCGAAGGGCGACCTCGCCCAGGGGACCTCGGGAGTACGGTATGAGCATTTAAGGAGCCTCTGACATGTCGCCCACAAGCCCTACACGTCACATCAGAACGGCGAACTGACACGCCGCAGCCGCCCCAGTCCTGACACAACCTGTCCGGGTCCAGGGCTAAAAGAGGCTGCAAACGGCTGCCTGTCCCCTAGGTCCAAAAGCACAGATCAAATCCGACCGAACACGTGTCATGATCTGAACGGACCATCTACTCCTATAAATACTAGGAAAAGGGACTGGGCAATGGATGGGGCATTTTTCCTCCCTCTGAGAAAACACCAAACAGGCAAGACACTTGATCCTTTAGTGTTCTTCCTCCACTTTCACTCAGAAAACTGACTTGGGCGTCGGAGGGTCCTCCCCGGAAAAGCAAACCGGGGACCTCCTAACCTCTCCTTTGAGCTTTTCAGGCACACTCAGCTGGGAAACCAGAGCTCCAGGCGCTTGCCTCCTCAGGAAGTCTCTCCACCTGTCAACATGACAACAAACGAAGATGCTTTGGGGCATCAGATAGGTCTTCAAATGTCTTAGAACTAATACATACAGATATTTATAGGTCATTTTCTATAGCCTCTTGGAATGGTCAGCGTTATTTTATTATGTTCCTATATGATTTATGGCTACCTATTTCTAATTCATGAAAAGTCTTAAGTTTTAAGGCTGAAGTTGAGAATTAACTCAATAACAGAATTAAATCTGTCATATTTGACTGTGGTGGGGAATACTATGGTAGATATGATGGCTTGGGTGAACAATGTTTAGGACCCTTTGCTAAATTCATAGAGGAATACGGTATCATCCCATAGTACACTATATCGGGATCTCCTAGCATGAATGGTGTTGCTAAATGGTGAAACAAAATGCTTAAGAACATCGTAAAGCATATGATTATTCATTCTACTTTGCCAGAATCTTTCTAAAGAGAAGTTTTAAAGATTGCAGCTTACATATTCAACAGAGTTCCAACAAAAACAACTATCAAAAACCCCTATGAGCTTTGGACAGACAAGAAGCCTAGTTTGAAGCACCTTCACATTTGGTTGTTTAACTGAAGCTAGGCTTTATAAGCCAAATGAAAATAAACTGGACTCTAGGGTAATTAATTGTTCTTTTGTTGGATATTTTGAGAGGTCCAAGGGTTTCAGCCTTTACGATCTCACATCTAAGGCAATTTTTGAGACGGCAAATTCCCATTTCTTTGAGGATGTTGAGTTTGTGGGGGAAAACAAAGATTAGGGACCTTGTCTTCAAAGAGGAATGTGTAACCATTCCTATAGTACCTTTTGACAATGATTAGATTTCCATTCCTTATATTGTTCAAGAAGGAAACCAAGACAATGTCGGAGAACCCTTAATTCAAAATCAAGAAATTGTTTTAGAAGAACAAACTCAATAACCTTATGAACTAATGCTATTAAGAAGATCTACTAAGGAAAAAAGAAGGGTTTCCAGATGATTATATCATTTTTTTTAAGAAAAAAATGATGACAATGGATTGGTAGAATGATTCAATCAACTTTTGTCAATCCATTGAAAGTCCTAATTCTAAAAAATAGATTAATGCCATGAATGAAGATATGAAATCTATGAAGGACAATGACGTTTGGGAACTTGTCTCTTTGCCTGGATGAGTGAAACCCATTTGTTACAAATGGATATTTAAAACTAAAAAGGATTCAAAGGGCAATGGAAAAAGGCATAAAGCTCATCTTGTCACAAAGGGCTTCACACAGAAAGAAGACATCAATTATAAAGAGACTTTCTCTCTAGTTTCTTTGAAAGACTCTTTTAGGATAATAATGGCATTAGTGGCACATTTTAACCTTGAGTTACATTCGATGGATGTTAAGACAGCATTTCTTAATGGTGACATTGATGAAATGATCTATATGTTGCAACAAAAAAATTTTGTATCTGGAGATGCAAAACAAATTGTTTACAAATTAAAGAAGTCCATCTATAGTCCCAAGCAAGCTTCCCGTCAATGCTATCATAAATTTCTCCAAGTTGTAATCTCATTTGGTTTTGAGATGGATGTAGTTGATAATTGTATATAGCACAAGTTCAGTGGGAGTAAGCATATTTTCCTGGTTTTATATGTTGATGACATATTGCTTGCCAGCAATGATATAGGTTTAATACACAAAACCAAGAGATTTCTATCAATAAATTTTGAGATGAAAGACCTTGGTGATTCGTTTTTGTGTTAGGTATACAAATACACCAGGATCACTCTTGGGGTATTCTTGGGTTATAAAAAAAAGAGCTATATTGAGAAAGTGCTTAAAAGATTTGAGATACAGGATTGTAAACTAAGGGACACCTCTGTGGCTGAAGGAAATAAATTTAGTCTTAATCAATGTCCCAAGAATAATTATAAGGCTAAAGAAATGCAAAACTTTCCCTATGCCTTAGCCAAATGAGGTTTGATGTATGCTTAAGTCTATAAATGATAAGATATTGCATACATTGTTGGGATACTAAGCAGATACTTGAGCAAACCTGAAATAGATCATTGGAAAACAGCCAAATAGGTAATGCAGTACTTGCAAAGAACAAAGGATTATATGTTTACTTATAGGAGATCAGACAAGTTAGAGGTCATTATTATTTTGATTCTAATTTCATTGGATGCCAAGATAGTAAAAAATCCACATTAGGCTATATCAACTTGCTTTCTGAAGAAGCTGTCTCCTGGAAAAGTGTCAAGCAGACACTCACAGCTTTTTCCACCATGGCAGTAGAATATATAGCTTGTCATGAGGCATCCAACTATGGCATATTGCTCTGAAATTTTGACTAGGCTACAAATTATGGATCATATTAAAAGGCCACTTAAGTTAGTATGTGACACTAAGTCTGTGGTTTTATATGCTAATAACAACTTGAGCTTGTTAAAGTCAAAGCATATTGATATCAAGTTTTGGGCTGTTAAAGAAAGAATTCAAAGTGGCCAGCTATCTATAGAGTACATTGAAATGAACTCCTTGATTGTGGATCTGCTCACTAAAGGATTGTCACCCAAGGTCTTTCATGAACATGTCGATCATAGGGTTGTTGTATCTCTTCAAGATATGTAGATTTAGTGGGAGTTTTTACTTTTATATGATTAAAAGTTTTAGACAACATTTACAGTTATCTTTAGATAATTTATGGTTATTTTTTGCAGAAATAAATTTTACAGTTTATATTTACTCTGAATTTGATGAGATTGTTTTCACTCTGGTTGAGCCAGTTAGAAATCGACATGTTAAGATCACATTACATGTAATTTCTATGTTACAAATCCACACTTGATCCATGTCATTCGGTTGTGTCAATAAACGTGACCATTGATGGGTTTAGCTCTGCTACAAGTATCGAAGGCTGCTTTGATCTTGTGTTGATATAGTTGATGGATGGAATTGGATAATATGCTTTTGGTGATGATATCTTCTTTTAGAGTACTCATAAGATTATAATGCACTATTATAAGTTATACATATAGCCCAAGTGAGGGATTGTTTGAATTTTTATAGGCCAATATGTGAATAAATTGTGCATTATAAATGTTATCTAAATGTTTGGCCCAATCGAAAGTGATCTAATAAAGCTTATGTTTGGGCACTAGACATCTTGTAAAGTGTGAACAATGTTAATGTGTAGAGGCCACAGTGTAAGTTTTATTTTCATGATGGGCTGAAATAAAAGAAACACAAAATTGACATAGTCAGTTTACATAAGAATGCTATGGTCCCAAAATCATATGTGCTAGGATTTTCTTTCTTTAGTTTATACTTCCTCTGAATCCTCAATTAATAAAATTTGAGGCATGCAATAGCATTTTGGAGACCATTGTTTCTGATAGGGACTCAAAGTTCATAAGTCACTTTTAGAGAACCTTGTGGGGGGAAGATTGGTACAAAGCTTTTGTCTTTTATATAATGTGACACACCAATAGATGGTCAAACTAAGATAACTAATAGAACTTTTGGTACTATGCTCAGAGCTATCATTAGCAATAATTTAAAGTCTTAGGAAGATTGTGTACCCCATGTTATGACTACAATACGGTTGTACATAGTACTATTAGGTTTTCAACTTTTGAAATTGTGTATGGCTTTAACCCATTAACTCTATTAGATCTTTTGCCTTTACCTATTAATGAGATTTCTAGCTTAGATGGTGAAAGGATGGCTGATATGGTTAGAAAGTTTTATGAGAAGGTCAAGTTACAAATTTAGCACAAGAACAAATAATACGCATGGAAAGCCAACTAAGCTCGAAAGAAGGTTACACATGAGATTGGTTTAGCTACACATGAAAAAGAAAGTTTTCCAACAAGTAGAAGGACAACATTTCTTCCAGGAGAAGATGGTCCTTTCCAAATTAAAAAGAAGATTAGTGACAATGCCTACATGCTTGACTTGCCTGGTAATTCCAATGTTAGTGACATTTTTAATGTCTATGATTTGTCTTTGTTGGACAATACTGATTCAGGGACAAGTCCTTCTAAGAACGGGGAGTTTAGGCATGCTAATGGAGCACACCTAAAAACCACTTAAGGATATCAAGTGGACCTATTTCAAGGAATATACAATGGAGTTGGCTAAGGCACTTCATGGGTTGGTCATGCAATATTTCATCCAGGATGAAGCTAGAATCTCAAATAAACCACTTGGAGCACCATTTGGAAACACACGGAGTAACACAATTTTGCAAGTTGAAGGTCCACATACACCTTAGTCCACATGTACACTCAACGAGTGTACACCCTATTGTACCATGGACCCTAAGGGATAGCTATGGACCTAAGATCATGGACTTAATGGTTGAACCAAGCTAAGGGTGCCCATTTGGCCCCAACATGTCATGTCATAGCTTACTAGATCTTTTAGTTGACATATTGTGTCACTTAAGCTTAAGCTAGTGTGAACATGGGTATTTTCATAATTTTTTATTTTTTTGGCCGAATCTAGCCTTATTTTATAGCTTAATGAATGTTTTGAGTATGTTCTAGTTAATTTAGGACCTCTAATCTTTCAATGGCTTTTCTTTATTTCTTTTTAGTTAAATCAAACTTCATGGCCTAAGTTTGCATTAAAAAGGCTTAAACTCCTCATTGAAACATAGATTTCAAAATATACAATATTGCTTGAAGAGATTCTTCTCTTTGGTTCTTTGCGAACTAAACTTGGTGTGCTTAGAAACTAGGTTTCTTTGTGTGTTTTCTATACTTTTCATTTCTAACTATAGGCTGGTTAGGAGTGGGGGTGTTCCTAGTCTCTTACAAGGTCTTTTGTGGACCTTGTAGCATCTTTGGCTTATTTCTCGGCCATATACCAATAGGGTTCACATCATTGATATCCATCACAAGGTTGTTCTCCCCAACCACTAGCTGGTATGATTCTTCCCTTAAATCAGATTATGGGCTTGCTATATCAAGGGCAAGTCCTTCTAGGTCAAAAAAAAACTTACACTACTAGAAAAAGATATTTTAGCAATGACTAAAAACTATCACTAATTAGTAATGACAAATAGTTGATAAAAGTTTTTCCACACTTTAGCGAAAGCTAGCCTTAGCAAAAACTTAATGATGACTTACTATCACTTAGTTATGCCTAGAGTTATTAACAATCTGCCCTAACTAACAAGTCACAAACTAGCAATGGCTAACCATCACTAAGTTATGGCCAAAGTTAGTGACGACCTGCCTTCACTAATTGGTCATAGATTAGCGATAGTTAATCATCACTAAGTTATGGCTAGAGTTAGTGACGGTTTGCCCTTACTAATTAATCATAGGCTAACGACGGCTAGCCATCACTAAATTGTGGCTATAGTTAATGATGGCTTGCCTTCACTAGTTGTTCATGGATTAGCGTGGCTAACCATCAGCAAGTATAACTAGAGTTAATGATGGCTTGCCCTTGTTAATGACCATGAACGCTTTTAACCTTTTTTTACATATATAGGTTTAGATAGACTTATAGAGGTGAAATATCTTAGTTATTTTCAAAAAATTTAATACAATTGCTTTAAAAAAAATTGGTCACAAGTAGCAATGGCTTGCCCTCATTATGTAACTACCATATAATAACAACTTACCATCACTAGGTGGTCATTTTTAAGTAGCAACATACAACCATCACTAGTTCAACAAATTTTAATCACTGCCTCTATTTTCTTTTTTAATTGTAAACCATCCCCTCTCCTCCATTTCACAAAACTTCCCAAGAAAAGAGTGTTTGTCCCTCTTCACCCTAAACATGACCCATCCTGAAATCAACTAATTTTCAAGCAACTCTGCACCATCTTGAGCCATTTCTACTCCAAAATTAGGTAGATCAGTATCATTTTCTAGCATTTCATCTATTTCTTTGGAGTTTCTTTGGTTGGTTAGGGTTTGAGAAAAAAATTTTGGATTTTTTTGTTATGGGTTTAATCAACCACTTGCCATCCCAATCTTGTTGCTAGTTCCCCAGAATTTGGAAAAGATGACGAGATCCAATCCGACCTACACTCAAATCCAATAAGGTTGCAGCAACTGCCACTGTTCACACCAGTGGGTTGTTGGTAGCTTCCCTGCTTGGTTAGCCATGGTAAAGAAGCCACGTTTATTTAACTGGCTGGAGATAGATTTGTTGCTTTCTTTTGTTTCATGCTCTAACTTTCAATTTCTCTTTTTGGTTGTTTGGTGAAACATTGATTATGTGAGGTAATTCATGTCTAATATAATTCAACTTACGTAGAATGATAACTAGATTTCATAGCCATGAGAATCTATAGCCAGAAGAATTGTAACATTAATATTTTGGAGTATTGATAGCTATTTGCTTATCTATGTTGATTCATGTCAATATTGCATTCATAAATTCATTTGTTTGTGAAGCATTGTTCTCTTCCTTTTGCTTTCTAGTATTTGCCTTCTACTTTTTGTAAGCAGAAATCAGTGAGAATATTTTCTCGATTGCTCGTGTTTAAGGTCAAAAGAGAAAATCTGGTGTTCGATTCCTCATAATGAACGTTCAATTGTACCTATGGCTATGGTAGTTTTTTTAGTATTTTATTTCTAAAGGTAGTATATTTAGCTAATTTTTTAAAAGTATTATTCATACATTAACTTTGCCTTGTTCGACTTTTCAGATCTTAAAATTGTCCGTTGAGGAAAGTATAGCATGTATACATCTTGTTAAGGTGCTATTTGTGGAGCATCATAAAAGGTTACCTTATGTTGCTACAAGAAAGATGCTTGTTGTTGTTCCATGGTTGTTTGAAATTCTTTTACTTAATTTTTTAAAGATTCTGTCTCTTGTTATGCATTCTTGCCTAATGGACTCGTTGCTCAGGTCACCTTATGTTGCTATATGAAAGATACTTTGTTATGCATTCTTGCTCAACAGGCTTATTGTTTTTTTTTTTTTTTTGTGCAGGCATTCTTTTGCATGCCGCCTATTTCTACTCAGATTAGGAAGATCAACAAGCAAAGGGAGCCTCCTTGTTTGGCAAATTCGCAATTTGGGGGGGGGGGGGGGGGGGTTCTTGTAGTGGAATGGCTAATTTAGGAAAGGAACAAAAATATGTGCATAAAATCTTTTAAGTATGATTTAACTATTAAATGACATTATTGATGTACTTTGTATTTGTAGACATATTATATATATATATATATATATATATATATATATATATATATATATATATATATATATATATATATATATAACATACCTCTATCTTATAATTGTTGAAATTGTAGGAACGGGACAACTTGGTAATGTATATAGGAATAATAATAATAATAATCGCCATTGACAACTTAAAAAAAAATGTCATTGACTAATGAAAGCCAACTATTGCTAATTAGCCATTAACTAGTGAATGTCAATCGTAACTAATTTAGTGATAATTTGCCTTCACTAATTGGCTAATTTAGTAACAGCTAAACTTCGTTAATTTAGTGATGGTTAACCTTCGCTAATTCACTAAATTAGTAACAGTTAACCGTTTTTAATTCACCAACAATAGACAGATGCCAGAAAATTAGCAACGGCCACTTATGCAAAGGCTAGCCATCGCTACATAGCAATGGCTGCCGTTGCTAAATTATTAGATATAAGTGAATTAGCTGTGGTGACTTTAGCAACAGCTAGCTATCACTGCAACTAATTTAGTGATCCTTAACTAAAGCCTTTTTTCAGTAGTAATATGATTATTGTGAGGAATCAATCTATTGTTGATAAACCTTCTTCATACTAAGAACGTCGGTCTATGTTTGTTTTTTTTTTTCCAATCATGGACAAGGTGGGTTCCCACTCTTGGTCTTGGCCAGAATAAGTGAAATTTAGGATGGTGGCTATTGATCTTTTGGGCGGACGCGGAGAAAAGCATTGTGTGTGCTGACTTGGAATTTGCATGATTAGAAAGAAAGATTTCTTTTAGAAAATCTGAAGCAGCTAAGAAAGAAATGGCTTTGATGGATTTCTTTGGCGGTTAGGCTATATGGAGGCCATACACAGTCGGGATTAGGAGAACAGTGGAGAAGACTTTGAATCAGATGATCGACTAACCAACCAGTTCAATTGGGGTTAGCTCCAATGGGCTTTGTTATAACCCTGTATCTGGTTCCTCTTTTGTAGCCTCTTCACGATCTCATTTTTGTGGTCTGAATACCATGGCTAAATGTAAGATTTGAGAAATTCAATTACTTGAACACCCAAAAATAATTTCATTTTTTATGGATAATCTTGATTTTGCTATGAAATCATTTCAATTGCTCTAACTGAGCAAGAAGAAGAATGTAACTGACGAGGCTTGGCAGGCCATAATTTCCCTCCAATTTTGGGGACAAAATTTTTCACTAAATCACATGAGTGAGACCCACTAACCCAAAATGCATTAATGTACACGGAACTGAATTGGCCCAAAATTAATTTTAGAATGATTTGAAAAAATTGAAGCAAAAAAACCACCAATGGCAATAAGACATGAAACTAAGCCAGAATCAACATTTAACTAGTGCTAAAAGACGGGAAAAAATGATTAAAAAACAAAAAAAAACTAAATGAAAAAACTGAAAAAAAAAACCGGCAAAAACATCAAACACAAAAAGAAAGTAGTAGAAGCTGTGGAAAGAAGAAAATAATACGAGTGAATGGAAAAAAAGGGAAAAGCAAAACCACAAAAATGAAAGAAATTAAAAAGAATAAAAATTTCTGAAAATTAGAAAAAACAAAAGAATGAAAAAAAAATGTAAGTAAACTAGAAAAGAACAGAATGGAAAAGAAAAGAATGAAAATAAAAGAATGGAAAAAAATTGCAAAAAAGTTAAAAATGAAGAAAAAGTCGGCCCTTAAAATATTTGTATAAAATAGAGAACAGATTCATAAATAAAGGAACAAGAAAAAAAATTCAAAAAAACAAATAGGAAAAGAAAAATATTCTACAAAAAAAAAAAGAAGCTGGAAAAGAGAAATAAAAGCATCCCCACAAACTAGAACAAATATTTGCAAAAACAAAAAAAAAAAACGAAGTCATAAAAAAGGAATGGGAAAACAATTTTCATTAAAAAAAAAAAAGAATCAGGAAAAGTAAAGTATCCCGCTAGAAAATAAAAGAAACAGGAAAAGAAAACACTCGTCCAAGGGTTTTAACCTTTTATTCCACACCCTAACTTGCTGTCGTGGATTTAGTTTTTGATCCACGCTCTTGTGGCCACCGAGAGAAGCAGCGTTCCTGTTCCATAAATGGATCCAGCTCTGCCCAGAACGATATTGAGCCTGACGGAAGCGAATAAGAGGAAGCAGAATCTCATAGGAACCGTGGATGGGTTTAGGCTCTGTGATCTTCCCGACGAGATTTTGATCGACATTCTGGGTAGACTTGATTCCTTGTCAAGGGTTCGCTTCTCCGCCGTTTGCATGACCTGGCGCTGCTACCTTCGCATGCCTCTCGCATATGTAGCAGATGCACAAGATCTGACCTTGTTTCTGACCATCGATTTTTGTAACTACAGTCAACCAGTGATGCTTCAGAAACCCGGTTTCTTGAGCCTGCACGATCAGAAACCTTGCACAACAATCAATTGTGACTTGAAAGATTCGATCAATGGAATCCCACCCAAGAGCATTAAATGGCACAGGGTGATGGGAACTCAGTTTGGTTGGATTGTTTTTCGTTTAGACTACTGCAGCACAGATGATGAGTCGTTCTTGGGTGATAATAATATCTTCTTGTACTCCCCCTTCACTAAGAAATTTATCTTCCTACCGCCGCATCCGTACAATATTGGTGCGCCTGTTGACGTGTTCACGATGTCCCATCCTCCGACTTGTTCAGACTGTGTTTTCTTTGTTTTCTCCTCCGCTCACAGTTACGATTTCCGCCACGACGAACCCTGCATCTACACCTGCTGCCATGGTGACAATAAGTGGAAGAAGCATAATATTGATCTGGGTCGTTTGTGGTTGGAGAGTGTGACGTTTCTGGGTGGAACCTTCTACTGCAAGTTGTACAACGGAGGGCTGGCATCCTTTAAACCTGCCAATGGATCCTGGCAAGTGTTGACGGATTTGAGCCGCCACAAGAGCATTATTATTCATATCGTTGTTGCTTGACTGCTTCTGATGGAGAAGTTTTGTTGGTGTACCACAATCGGGACATCCAGTGGGCGAGCGGCTTCAGCATATGGAGGTACCAGTGGACGAAGAGGGCTTGGCAAAAAATGGAGAGCTTGGGTGGGCGGACTTTGTTTGTCAACAACTGTGGACTGGTAACAACTGTCGCTGCCTTGGTGGAGGTTGAACCATTCGCCGATAGGATCTATTTCTCTCATCCGCATCCTTGCTATGTTCCATTTCGCCACAGAGAAAGCCATGATCATTCTATTACAGTCGTCAACCGTCCAAAAGGTAGGTGTTTTTGGATTATGGCTCCACCATTCGTTGCTTGAGGTGGAGATTTCTGGGTGCAAACTCAATCTATATGCATATATGTTGAGTGATTTTGCTCAAATTAAAAGTATGAGGAGCTGCTTTGTAATTTGCCCCATGTGTTGATGTCTTTCGGAGTTAAAAAGGCCGATAGGTTTTTTTTTTGCGTTGTTCCCCTAGTTTGCGTATACATGTCTTTTCTTGCGTTGCTTGTGGACAATGTTTGTTGTGTTTCAGGTCTTTTAGGATTAGGATTTTGGGATTAGCTAGGTTTAGTTTTTTTCTTTTTTTTTTTTTTTATGTGGTTTAGGTTTTTTAATAGTATAAATATAGCTTAGTTTTTTAAATAAGGATGTATTGTGAGACTTGAAGAAAAGTAGGGATTGAGAGTTTGAGAGAATTTGCGTCATAATTGGTTCTGAGTTTTGATAGTGAAAAGTCCACAAAATCATTACGGTTGAAGGAAATTTTGCTTTTTTTTATTTTCCTTTTGCTTTCACTTAATAAGTGGTATGAGAGCTCGGTTCGGGATGGTTGCAATGTCGAGTTTTCCAACTAATTATCTTAATGGATCTGGATATTTTAGTATTTGGGAGTGTATGGTGTGAATAATGTGTTAGTTCAACAAAAGCTTGCAATGTATTTGAGAAAACAAAACCAAAATCTATAACAGATGTAGAGTGAAAGGAAATTGAGCTGATATTGGTAAGTACGATTAGATTGCTATTACACCATTACACAAGTATGATGTGTTCAACGAGACTTCTTCAACAAATTTGATAAATTAATTGAAGATAATATATGTCCAAGTCTATTTAGTAACAAGTTATGCTTGAAAAAATAGATATATGATTTGAGGATGAAAGATGGAACTAGCTTGATTATTCACTTAAATGAGTTTAACAAATTTGTTACATAATTTGAAAGCAATGACGAGAAGATCAAAGAAGGAAATAGTGTTATAATTTTGATTAGTCAAGAATTTATGAGGCGATTGTGATTTTGTTGATAGCTGGAAAAAGATGTTTTGAAGATAAAAGATGTGACCCCTATGCTTTTTTACCATAATTGAATGAAAAAAATTTGATGAAAAAGAAAAATATAATAATGTGTTCATGGTAGAGTGGGGAAGAAACAGCTAGAGAGGAAGTATTAGATCAAGAGGAGGATCAAGTTTGATATTGGAAAAAATTGGAGCAATACTGTAATAACCCTATGAATTGAGGAAAAGAAAATTATCAAATTATCCTAAATGCAAAAATTACCTTTTTGCCCTCAAGGTCATTTTCATAATCTTACCTATCAATTTCAAAAATCATTGTAGAACCAAGAATATTGATCCTTATATAATTCCTTTAGTGGTTATTAATTCAAAATTCTAAGTCAGAAGCCCAAAGTCACATTCTTTATGCCAAGGGTATTTTTATCTTTTTCCAACCGAGTATCAAATGGAAAATCCGAAAGCACTATTGGATTCTTCTCATAAAAATGAGTCAAAAGAAATTTGCCTCATTCAATTCTGAATTCGTTTGCTTAGGTTTTCAAAACTTTAGCCTACGCTCGTACACTGTTTAAACTGGGTTCGTACTTTTATTGCATGGGATAATTTCTCACCTAACCTTAAATTCTATTTTATAATGCTCCACACCCGCATACTCCTAGTATAATTCTTACAAACTTTAATTTTAAAACTTACCCTATATACCTTTTTCCTATTTAATTACATTGGCCATTATGAATTATTACTATATTTGTTATTCTTTCCTTGGCCACACTTGTAATCACCTTGGGGTTTAATTCAATCCGAAATTCCAAGACTCCTGCTCCTCTTCCATTCCACTTACAATACAGCCACCATGTCTGCTTAAACATTAACCACAAAATAAGTGATTTTGGCAAGGAGGCCGTCGACAACCTTTGGTACCCTTCTTGGGGTTTGTTTGTCTTTGCTTATTCCTCCATCAAAACGGTGTAAGTATAGCCCTTCATGCTTTGATTACTTTTTATTATAGGTTATTAGAACATTAATTTATGCCCTGATCTTGCCTAGGTTCATTAGATTGAAGGGAAACACCATTGGGACATGAAAACAATCCTACGCGTACCAGTGAATCTGAATTTATTTGTGTAAGCCTAAATCTTTCTATATCACTCTTTTAATTTTATTTCTAGCACCTAAAGGCCATATATTTTTTTATGTAAATCCTTGGTAGATCATTGTTAATCAAAGTTTTGGGTTTTTGCACTAGTTTCCAGTCTAATCAAGTCTATACCTACTCCTAAGCCCCAGTAAGCCACCGTAGCCTTTTTTTTTTTTAAATTCTTTTGGCTGCCAATTTCAAATCTTACGACCCTAATAAGTCACTTTTCCTTGCTGTCCATGTTGTTACAAAGGGCTAGAAAATTTTTACTTGAAAGTTTAGTGCTTTTTTGGACTCTTGGAGCATAAGAGATTCCAGGAAACACATCGGTAATCAAAATTTAATTTTTTCATTCCAAATTCAACTTTTATAGCCACTAAATGGGCTTATAACTCATTGTATTGGCTGCTGTAATTTTAGGATCAATATCAAGAAGGCTCTTGAAACGATCTTAAATAGGTACGAGGCTATCGAAAACACCTCGAGACCCTTTTTGTCTACTTGGAAAAATTTTAGCCTAGATGTAAAAAATGTGAACCTTCCAAATATCATTTAGGAAATTTTTAAATTTTAACATATTTTCTAATTTTCTATCTTACAAACATTTTATAGGACTATCCTAGAAAATCGCCCCATTTCACATTATTATTCCATACTAGGTAAGGGAGAAGAGCAGGTTTGTTCTCGTGAGTCCTCTTAGGCCCAAAATAAGCATCAATTCAAATAATAAACTCTAAGTAAACAATTGGGCTAAATAAAATCTTTAAATGTGTGGGCAAGATGGGTAGGTTAATTCATTAGTTTTCTAGAATTTTATTTTATTTTATTTTAATTCCCTTCTTTTGAGATGTAATTTTGATTGGTTGGTTGTATGGTTGAAATAATGTGACATATGATATATGTTTGGCACTAGTATCATGCTAGAACCATTTACAACAAGAATTAAGTTAGAAATATGTTAAGACCACAAGAATAAACCCGCTAGTACCATGTTTAGGGCCAGTAAGATGAACATCGCTAGTACCATGTTTAGGGCCGACAAGCTCACTAGCAGCATGATAAGGTTAAAAGCAACCATTAGTGGCATGCTATGGCCATAATAAATTACTATAAATTGGTTGATAAAGGATTAGGAGTGTAAATGCTAAACAACAATCTTAGAAAGAATTCACGAGAGGAAATGAACAGTTATCATAAATACACTTAAAAAGATATCATTGATTGTCATGTCATCATGTAACACTAAGTTAAGATAATAGGATAAAAGAAATAAAATGCACTAGAATCATGGTACTCTACTAAAAAGAGCTAAACAAAATGAGCTACGGTCATGCATCTATTGGTTGTTGCATATGATTAATGTTGTCATACACAAAACTACATTAAGTAAAGAATTTCAGGTCTAAGATAAAACACGAGGCATGCAAGGTTGACGATGGACCATATCTACATGACCTAACTAGTCGTAAATTTAGAAGAAAGGTTTAGAATGGACGATTCGAACCTGAGAAGCATGTTAAGGTGGCAGCAGACCATCCCTAGTCATGACCCGATATTGATATGGAGTATGGAGATATGATTTATGCGCTGTTGGCCATAACTGGCGGGGGACCATGCTTATGGCTGGTATCACGAGAGGCTCTACCTCGGCATAGATATATCGAGAGGCTCTAACTTGGTGGCATCCCTAGTGGCACTGTCTAAGAGTTATAAGAGTGGGTGATGTACACACTCACTGTTGGGTTTCGGGAGCCAAACAAGCGTAGCGGAATTTAACCGAAACCTTCCAGGATTCAAGTGAAATGGGGTAAACCGGGTGTTCGAAAATTTTCATACCTAATTTTCGGTTGAGATCTCTCACCCAACTGGAGAGTCGAATCAAAAAACCTGAACAGTTGATGTGTTCAAGTTCTATATGGTATCCACACGAGCCTCTCGGGATCACCATGCTTCCACCATGTCCCGACAGATGCATTTCTCTTGCGCTAGCAGTGCTAGCTTGCGTCCTCTAAAGAATTGCAAGAGAAAAGTGCGGCCGTCCTTTTGGAAAACTAGGGCAAAAAGCTGCGAATTTCTCACTAAAAGTTGTATTTATAATAAGACTCAACTTCTAGGCCTAATGGGTTTCAAAGCCCTAATCTAATTAGGCTTTAATTTCGGGCTTAATAATGGCTCAACTTTGGGGCCCATTATTAATACGAAATTATTGTGAAACCATAACCCAAATAATTAGCCCTTGCACTATTATGATCCAAATAGCTCTATGTGTGCAACTAAATAGGCTCTTACCACGTTGGCAATGATCATAAATCACATTTATGATCATAAGCAATGAGCAATGTCTAGCAACACATCATTGCTACCCAAGTGACAAGATTGTCGGTGATTCGACTAAACCTTTATGATCATTACCGATATATGTCATTGTCCCTTTGTCCAAGATATCAAGACTAAGCACGATACATGGAATGTGTCACTCTCATATAGCCCAATTCTTGGTTTCTTGATTACCGAGTAGACCAACTTAAACTGATGACATTGATATCATATATCAACTCATCTGAGCATGACTATGCATTTTTCTAAGTCTTACTCTATCAAGGGGTCGGAAGCTATCACTCTCGTTATATAGGAGAGACAAATCCCATCTTGATCATACAAATCCCTCCGCATGATATGTGACATACGCAATGACTTCCTTCAAGTTTCTCTCAGTTACGAGCAACAAAAGAAAATATCAAAGTATATGACTCATATGTAGGGAACCTTGATGACCTTAGGTCAAAGGACATGATCACTATGAGAATCACTTATGACACTCATATAACGATCTATATAGTGTTTTCATAGTGGGTCGGTCTAGTACACAAGTTCTTCAACTTGTACCCATATGTAGACTACATATCTCATATTAATCTCCACATGTGCTAGTCGTTATGTATTATTGCAACCCGCTCCACAATAATACTAAACCAAGGACATTTGAGAATATCATTATTCTAATGTTACAATTATGTTTATTATGTTACGCATAAACAAAACAACAAACATAATTGCTGGATTAATGCCTTAATAAAATATCATGACTCAATGTGCAAAAAATACAATCATCTCATGATTGGCTTTTTGGGCACAACACTAACACTCACCACCCTAGGTTTGTTTGATGGCAATTAAATATTGGATTAAATGATTGATCAACAAGATATGATCTAATCGATAAAAGGAATTATGAATATGCATATCAGTTCAAGCATGCCAGTAAGACTTTAATGTTATTGCTATGACGTGTATGAAATTGTTCTCTGATTAAATTGCTGCAAACTGAAGTTTATTATTTGTTTGTTGTTTGTGAAGGGAATATTAGGACCTACGAAATGGGCTTGATACTTTCTTTTTACTAAGCAAGTGGTGCTCCCTCCTCTTTTTAATATGTTTCCTTAGGTTAGTACTATGAGGAGATAGAGTACACTGAACCACTTGATGAGATTCAGGATGTGGAGCAGACTGAGTGAGGGTACGCTATTGCCCCTCAAAAATAAAACTGGTTGGGATTAGATTTCTATTTTGCGTTATTTCATTTTTCAAAAGAAACATATAATTTGTCCAAATTGGCACATTATTCATACATTTTGGGATTGTCACTTAATTACTCTGATTTCATTTAATACTCTTATTATTTGAAAAATAGATTCAAAGAAAAATGTTTTACCCCATATTTCTTAAATTATTTTTAATTAATTGCTTTATAGTTATGGTAATTTAAGATATTTTTTAAAATCAAGATTTATAAAATTAGGGGTGGTACAAATACAAAATACCGATGTTATCATAATTTGAGACATATCTAGGTTTTTTGCCCATGATTGAAAGAGGGCATAGAAGAATTTTTATAGCAAAGGAGAAAAAAAAAAAGAGAAAAATGAAGAGAAAAATAAAGGTGATGTGAATGTGGTGGAAGAAGATAACAAAAGTGATGATGAAGCAGTGACTTTAATGGTTCAAGAAGTTTGTGAGAAGAAAGATTAAAGGCATATATGAGAATTTGATTCCACTTGTTCAGAGCATGTTTGCACAACAATAGGCTTTTGGAGACCATTTTTTTTTATAGGGACTCAAAATTCTTGAGTTACTTTTGGAGAACCTTGTGGGGAAAGTTAGGTACAAAGCTTTGCTTTCTACAACATGTCAGCCATAAACAGATTGTCAAACTAAGGTAACAAATAAAACTATTGGTATTATGCTCGGAGCTATATATCATTGCAAGAATTTAATGTGTTGGGAAGATTGTGTACCTTATGTTGAGTTTGCTTACAATAGAGCTGTGCATGGTACTACTGGGTTTTTACCTTTTGAAATTATATATGGCTTTAACACATTAACTTTTTAGATCGTTCACCTTTTTCCTTTCCTTGGTCAATTTTCATGGAGAAACAAATCCCACATAGCTCCCAAGCTCGCTATTCAGACAAGGAACTTTTTTTTTCAATTCGAACCATCAAAATTTATAGCTCATTGACCATTCCTCTAATTTCCTATCACATATGATGAACACAAAATGGATGTGAATCAAGGAGTGAAAATTTCAATGAGTCCTCTAATGATCTTAGTAGGCTTGTCGATCGTGTTAAGAATGGGGATCTTCGCACCCTAACCTCTTTCTCCCTAAATAAAGTGCTAGTGTCTGCAACTAACCTATCTGGGCAAAAATCTGTCACTATCATTGTTCTTTGATTTGTTGCTATTGTCTAGATTCACCATAATTAGCCAAATTTGACATCGTCAGACAAGTTGAGAAGCTAAGGATGAGGGAAACCCTGATCTGTTAAAAATTGGACACCCTAATACTGCAACATTAGGCCTTAACCTAGGCTTAATTCCTTGGTGCCTCAACGCTAGTACTAGCACTACAATACCCAGCACTTGGGCAACTTCATCTCCTTTGCAATTATTATGCACAATGGAGTTAACCTTGGTTCTAATCCACTCTAAGATTGCTGATATTCAGTCCAAAGGTCACAAACAACATAAATGTATTAACAAATCATATAAAAAAAACTAAATCTCTTTTCATCAAACATGACTATGCAAGAATCAAGCAAGCAAATCCACATAAGCTTCAAAGGCTCCTCTAAGGGTTCCTACAATTCCATTCAACTTTCTTTCAAAAATGGGCACCAAGAAAGCTAAACCAAGACTATTTACAAGCTCACAAATAACTTAGAACCATTGTGAATTCATGGGTTGGACCTTACCTAGAGTTTTTGAGCTAGAACTCCTTAAAAACTTCAAATTTCACCTCTAATGAGCTGTACCTAGCTTGAGCTTTGATGTACTTGCTTGGGGGTTCTTGATTTCTCCATGAGTTACTTCATTTGAAGCTTAATTGGTGCATTAATAAAGCTAGAGAGACATAGATGAATATAGGGGAAGGAGATGAGTGACTAGTGGCTCATTTTACCTTTCCCACACTACTTATTCAACCCCATTCAGGTAAATACTCCACCTTTGATTCATTGTCCAAACTTAACCTTAAGCCTTATTTTCTATCATTTGGACCCCTCTAGCCTTTTTTTGTGTTGCCATTTAATGTCCTAAATGGGAGTTCTACAATCTCACTTAAGTTCCTAACCTTGTTATGCCTTTAAATCACAAAAGGCTCATTTTTACACTTAGTACAATTTTGGTACATCCCTCAGTCTTATGGTCCTAATGAATGCTCTAAAACTTATGATCTTGATTTTATGGCTTAGTAATAGCTCTTAGATCCTAAAGTTATTGTATTTATGATTATAGACCTCACTAAGGGTAAAATTAAAAAATGGCCAAAGTGATATTTAAGTGCTTTTTATTATAACAAGGAAAAAACATCAAATTTGTCACTAATGTTTTAGACTAGGCTCAAATTTACCACTATTTTTTTTTGTTTAGATCAACCATTGATGGTTTAAAATGATTCAAATGTGTTACTAACCATTAAAAAATAACAAAAATATAGTGAAAATAACAAATTTTGAAATCTTGCAGTGATTATATAACTTTAAAAAAATACCAGGGACTTTAAGTATTTTTCTTATAGATAATAAATACCAAATTTCTGAGAAATGTTTTGGAGTGAGCTCAAATTGACCACTAAATTTTTTCTTATGCTTAACGAGTCACCAAAGTACCACCAACAAGTAGCAGTTTTGTCATTCCTCCATGACACCAAAATCGCATTACCCTTGAACCATTGTTTATGAGTCTAGTCCAAAAACTAGGCAGGAGCCCACTCAAGCCATTTCAAGTGGCAAATCCTCCATTCTTTGTCAACCTTGCTACTAATTCGGTCAGAGAAATTTTTCTTGTTTACCGTTGGAAGAGGCACAAGAACTCACATATAGCCTTCGGTGGTTGAGACACCATCACCAATCCAAACTGAAGTGTTTTCCTCACACCCAAAACTGAACCCTACAAAAAGATAAATCAAAAAATTAAATTGAAACCATAAAGTAAAACAAAATTTAAGGTGTTTTAAATTAAAACCTCAATCTACAAAAATCTATAAAGGACTTGAAAATATGGCTTTGAAGAAGTTTGATGAAGAGACAAAAAAGAATTAAATTGTGCAAAAACCTTTAAAATCTTGAAATTTTTTATCATCAGTTGCCACGTATAGTGACAAAAAAATCTCCAGATGGTTGCTGATGGTGGCTAGATAGGATCCTCGAAAAAAAAAAAGAGTGTGTGTATGATTTCTCACATCTAATTACGTAAGATCCTTGAAGATTGTTAAAAGCTCCATTATCGCCCAAGCCACCATTGTTTACGAGCCTAGTCTAGAAACAACGTCGAATAGGCAGGAGTCTAAATCATTTCAAGCTGCAACTCCTTCGTTCTCCTTCAACCTCAGTGCTGATTTCATCTAAGAAATTTTTTCTATTAACTGGTGGAAGAGGTGCATGAACTCACATGCAACCATTGGTGGTTGAGACACTATCATCGATCAAAGCCAAAGCCTTGTCCTCACACCTAAAACCTAACCCCCAAAAGGGTAAATCAAGAAATGAAATTGAAAGCCATAAATTAAAACAAAAGTTGAAGTGTTTTTAAACTTTAAACCTCGATCTACAAAATTTAATAAAAACTTGAAAATATGGCTTCAAAAGAGTTTAAAAATGAGACAGATAAGAATAAAATCATGTAAAAACCTTTGAAGTTTAGAAATTTTTTATCGTCGGCCACCGCATATAGTGAAAGAAAAATCTCTAGATGGTTGCCAATGGTGCTTTGCCAAGATTGTTGACAAAGAAAGGGAGAAAAAGAGAGTGTGTGATTTCTCACAACTAATTACCTAAGATCCTTGAAGTTTGTTAAAAGTTGTATTCTTACCCAAGTGATTGTTGACAAGCCTAGTCCAAAAAAGACGTCCAATAGGTAGCAGCTTGTCCAAGCTATTTCAAGCTGCAACTCCTTTGTTATCCCTCAACCCCACTACTGATTCCATCAAAGAAATTTTATCTGTTGACTAGCGGAGGATGCACGTGGACTCACACTACACAACCATTAGTGGCTGAGACATTATCACCGATCAAAGTTGAAGCCTTGTCCTCACACTAAAAACTGAACCCCAAAAGGATAAATAAAAAAATGAAACTAAAAATCATACATTAAAACAAAAAGTTTAGGTGGTTTTGGATTTTAAACTTCAATATACAAAAATCTAGTAAAAACTTGAAAATATGCCTTCTAAAAAGTTTGAAGATGAGACAAAGAATAATTGAATCGTGTAAAAATATTTGAAATCTGTAAATTTTTTATTATTTGCCATTGTACATAGTGGCAGAAAATTCATCAAACGGTTGTCAATGGTAGTTGGTTGAGATTCTCGAGAAAAAGAGAAAGAGAGAGAGATAGAGAGAGAGAGGGAGGGAGAGAGAGGGAGAGAGTGTGTGTGTGTGTGATTTATCACAACTAATTACCTAATATCTTTGAAGTTTGTTAAAAGTTATTACTTGTAACGTTTTCTATTAGCTTTTTAACTAACAGTGAAATATTTGCTCCTGATCTGTAATTTTAGTAACATATTGAAGCCTATTTTAAAACATTAATAATAGATTTGAACAACAAAAAATTTTAATGGTAAGTTTAAGTTCAGCCTAAAATATCAGTGATAAGTTTTAGATTTTAGACTAAAAAAACGCACAAATAAACTTACGGATCAGTCCCAACCGCCCCTGCAAAACTGTACAGAAAAATCACCATCCCGCGCGGGAAAATCCGAACCTTCACCGCAAAACCCTGAAAATGGAAGCAGACACAGAGCCATGGGAAGTGCTTGATCTCGACGACTCAGAACTCCCTTCTCTCATTCTTCCCTCCAAACGCAAATCCCCCAGCCCCAGAAAATCCTTTTCCAGAGCCCCTCCTCTCGAGCGCTGCTCAACCCTATCCCGACGAGGTTTAACCCCAAACCAACCGCCGCAGCCGCCGAGCCTCATCCCAGGTCCCGCTGGAGCCGTTCAGGCGGCGATGTTTCGCAGAAGTCAGAACCGAGAGAGTTTGCTCTCTGTCGGCGGAGAGCCCATTCCAACGCAGGAATACATCAGGAGGGCAGTTGAAGAGCCCGGCTGCGAGGATGACGACTTTTCGCGCGATCCCTGGCTTTTTGCGGTTGATTATGTTCGTCGGAAAGGTATTCTTGTTGATAGACTTGCTTCTTTTTCTTTCGATTTTAGGATAATTTTTGTTAGATTATTTGTGAATTTTATTCAAAGTTGGGCAGGTTATTGACTATTTATCGTTTAAAGGTTTGGTTGATGGCGATGGAGTGGCTATTGGGACTCCCTTGAGCTTGATAGGAAATGGGTCTGTCAAGGGCAAAGTAGCTCAGGTACACTTTCAGAGAGATTATTCTAGTTGCTTCTCTGTTATGATAAAGCCTTCTAGAATTAGTGATGGTCTTGATTAGTCCTGTATTTATCTAGAAAATTTAAGATGAACTATTGTTTTGATTCAGTTTTAAAGTTTTGTCTGTGTTTAGATTATTGCCATAGTCAAATCTCTGGCTGCAAATGGACTTGGCGATGTAATGGTTACTCTAAAGGTAAACAATGGAGGATTCTGGCTGTTAATATGGTCTTGTGTTTTCACTTGTTCAGACTTTCTTATGTATTTACTCTGGTAATGTGCCTATCTTTCGGTTTCAGGATCCAACTGGTACTATTGATGGTAGCATACATAAGAGAGTTTTCACGGAAAGCGAGTTTGGGAAGCAGATATCAATTGGTTCTGTGTTATTACTCCAGAAGGTATTTATGGCATGGTTGCTGAGGTCTCTTTTCACTGTCATCATAATTTGTTCCATATAGTTTAATAACTTAGCGATCATTTTAGAAGAATGTTGGCTCTTAATGGTGTTTATTTGCAGGTTGCTGTTTTTTCTCCTTCACGTACCACATTCTATTTGAATATAACACTTGGCAATTTGGTCAAGGTAATACCCAACCTCTATTTGTTTCTAATTTATGCAAGTTCTACCAATAGTTCAATCAAAATCAATTTGGTTGAATGATTTTGTTCATCTGTTGACTGCAAATAGTTGATTAAAATAATCTTCTTGATCAAATGCGTTACTTCTGTAATCAACTGTTGATGTGCATAGTTGTGTAGCATTACTAAGGCAGCCAATTTCGGAAGCTGCATCCTGAATTTAAGACTAACTTCACGGCTAGTCTGATAGATTATTTAAATTTATCCTGTTGCTTGTTCTGTATCTTTCTTATTGAAACATTTAGCCTGTTGCATTTGAAAGTTAATTGCCTATATCCTCCTTTGCCAAACTTAATCAACATTATCTATGCACCAGTTTTTGCCCTGAAAGAGACTGATTGGTTAATTTATCACACGGCATGATGTAGTGTATGCATCTTACAGGCATTTTCAAATGGTTGTAAAGATCTGGAACCAATTGATCCTGTATCAACCAGCCAACTTCTCTTGCCTTCTGTAGGTAAGTACACGTTTCTTTGCTAAGTAGCCGCCCATTCTGCTGGTTGTGATTGGTGTTAGTTCCTGAAATAAAGAATCTAGGATTCAGTTTGATGGCCCCAATTTTCTATAGTTACATTCCCTCCCAACAGGGTTGTCTATAATGCAAAGCATCATCTTTCATTTTCTTATTTTTTACTTGTGGAGAGAGAGGTATTGTGATCCATGTTTACAATTTCTCTGATTCTACAGAGGGTTTCCAATTCCCTCTAGGTTGCACGTCCAAAGAACTGTTCTATTTGTGGCTTTTTTAAGAAGTCATTATTTTTCATTCTACTTGCTAATCCATATTTCAGAAAAGAGCAAAGTGCCAACAACCCGACAGGTGGCATTCTCATTGTCAGAGAGAGGAAATGAAGGAATCATCGATAACCCAAGACAATCTGCTGATATGAGAGGTAGCATGCGTGATGATAAAGAACTTGAGGGTCTAGTCAGAGCTGCAAGCAGTTTGTGCAGGGCTGGAAGCAACCAAAATAAAAATCAGTTGGTGGAGAAGGCACTCCAATCAGTGTCACAGAAAGTGGTTGAGGGGTTGAAGAGGGCTGGAAGTGAAGTTAGTCACAAGGATCACACAGAACAAGTCCTCATGTGTAACCAGCATAGCCAACAGAATGAGGAAGATGAGGGTTGTCAGCAGGGGAGAACATGCAGCAGAAACGTTGGAGTGGTTCTGGTTGAGTTACATGACAACCCTGAGAATGAGAATACAGAGGGCCCTAAAAAGAAGACACAGTCGCTTGCCTCAAAAGGTACACTTCCACATTGGACTGATGAACAACTGGATGAATTGCTGGCATTTGATTGACACAATGAGCCACGATGAAAATGCAATTGGTTTCTTTTAGCTCCCACATGTGAACTCTATTCTTGACATGTAAAGATTCATTTAGCTGTTACTTTTTGGTCTGTAAATGAAAAGGTCAGGCGTCCATTAGTTGTTTCAGGGCAGAAGTGAAGATTAATCTGAACATAGCTGTTGGTTACACGCTACATGAAGAGTTTGCAGCCTAGTCTTGTATGTGAAATTCATTTGTAGCTTCTTAAACCTTAACGGTTTTGAATTCTAAGAGGACAACTAGCAGGTTGGTTCTGCTCTGTGGATACACATCAGTTTCATATAATTACAATTGTAATCCCCATTTATATCTACAAATTACGTACACGACACATATCAACATCTATCTCAAAGCCTAGCAATAGCTTACTACTTTCTCAGTAACACACACACACGCCACTTCACCAAGGTGAAAGCATAAGCTACAACATCAAGGATTCATGGTGCAATGCCTAAAAACTTTAGGTCAACTTATTTTAGGCATAGAATTAGAAAATAAATTTTAATTAGGATTCTTTGTTATTTTTTTTATTGCTGGGTTTATTTATTTCCTTCAATATTTTTTTTTTTTTTATATTTAATTTTTTTTTTTATATTTATTTTTTTTTATGCTTTCCCCTCCTATAAATAGGGGAAACAAGACATTTGGAGACAGTTTTTGATGTTATTGAATTAAGAGATTTCACTTCCCCCGGTTTTCTTCTTCTTCTCTTTTGTGTTCTCTTTTTTGGTTCTGGCCCTATTCGCTCTACATCAAATTTGGTATCAAAAAATTCCTACAAACACTCCTCTTCCATCGAAGCCTTTAAACAACAATACAATTAGGGATTTTGTCATCAACACGGAGAGACAAGGGAAATTAATTGTGATTGTTGCTGCCGCTGCCCATTAATCCTTGGATGCGAGTCGACACCATCACAAGTGGCAAGAATTGAAGAGCGGGAATGTGAATTGAGCCAAGGACCTGTCGCCAGCTTATCTTCCCTTACGGCAGCAGAATATTAGTTGAGGTTTACTTGTGGCGGCAAAATACTAAATTGTTTTGGAAGAACAATTGAGCCTATTAATTGAAGCGAAGGGAAGAGTCATTGCGACAACTAAAGCAACAAGCAACAAGCAAATCGCAAAGGTGGTGACAGCTTCATCTTCGTTCATTGCACTTGGTTATTGGGGTCCTTTGGCTGAGGCTCAAAGAGGTTAGCTTAAAAAAAAAATATCCTATTTTTCCCTCTTTGATTTTACAGTAGGTGATAACTCCTCTTTAAGTTGTTAAATCTTTCATAATTAGCTTCGCTTATATTTTGTTCTTAGGTAATCAATCCTTTACTTAAATCCAAGTTTAAAAATATATATATATATATAAGAGGTTTTTGTTTGTTGCTCTAGTCTTTGCAACTAGTCTTATTAGTAGCATTAAATTTATTTATCTCTTTGATTGTTGCATCATTGCTTGTTTATTTTTTTAAGTTATTCATTGCAAACTTTTGTGAAATTTTTGCTTGCATATCATGGCTAACTGGGATAGGAATAGCAACCATTCTCAATTCCAATCATAGTCACGAACCTGAAGTCACAAATGAAAGGATGTCGAGTCTAGAAAATAGGTTAACTAAGATAGAAGAGACCATCAACTGACTGGGTATGACTGAAAAGGGAAAAAATCATGAACTAGAAGAAGACCAATCTGTAAGGCAACCCATTTTTGCCCAAAACATTGATGACTCAATCTAAGCCCAGGTAGGTCAACAAACTCCCTTTGCACCGTTTAGGAACACTCGGCATATTAAGTTCCTGAAAACCCTTTTCCAACTATAGGGGACCATGATTTAGACAAGGAAAGCCCTAAGACACTCCCTCAGGATTAGGCTTATGACCAAGGAAATAGGCGGGGAAACTTTAGGAACCCTCAGGAAGATTAGGGAGTTGCTAGGATGGTCAAACTGGACATGCAATCCTATGATGGTAAGTTAGATGCTAATGATTTTTTGGATTGATTGGAAGAGTTAGAGGAATCCTGTGATTGGTATCACATGACCGATATGGAGCAGATTCGGTTCGCGAAGTTGAAACTGGTAGGACCAGCCAAGAAGTATTGGCGTGGGGTCGAACAATCACTCGAGAACCTAAACAAAACCCCGATTAGGCAATGTGCTGTTATGAAGCGAAAGTTGACTGAGAAGTACCTCACTACCTTTCATAGGAGACAATTGTATGACCAGCTACTCAACCTTAAGCAAACTTCTATTGTGTCTAGTTACATGGAGAGGTTTGATGAACTTATGTTAAGAGGAGGCATCAATGAGGTCGAGTTTCAGACTATTCGTTGCTGGGTTGAGAGGAGATATTAAGAAAGCGGTTGAGTTAAACCTGCCTGACACTGTAGAGGAAGCCTAACAACGAGCGTTAAGGCTAGAGACCTATTTTAGATCTAAAGGTGTGCCTCACTGAGGCCTAATACCCAACCTTTGCTTAAGACTCCTCCACAAGAACTTAGAGGAACTCCCCCTGTCTCCCTTAATGGACCTCGTTTGAACCCAAATATCGAATGCCACAATTGCCACGGTAAGGGTCATATCGTAGCCCGATGCCCTCATAGAGCCTTAATAATTAACCAAGAACTCGATGACCAGCCCCTTGACGAGTACCAAGTAGTTGGCCCGATAAAATATTCTGGTGATGAAGGTGAACTTGATGGGTTACCCCTAGTTGAGGAACACTGTAATGTTGTGAGGTGTGTACTCTCTACTGTAAAAGCCCCTATAAGCGGTAAAGATGATGACCGGAAGAGAACTAGCTTTTTTCACACTTTCCTTAAGTGTGGTGAGTGTAGTTGTAAGCTAGTGATCAATAGGTGTAGCACTATGAATGTGATAGCTAAAGCAACCATAGCTCGATTGAACCTTAAGGTTGAACCACACCCTACACCTTTTAAGGTAGCTTGGATGGACAAAACCAACCTTTTTGTCACTGAGAGATGCCGCATTCCTTTACACATTGGAATTTTCAAGATGAGGTTTACTATGATGTTTTAGCTATGGATGTGTCCCATATTTTGCTTGGATGACCTTGGTAGTATGACCTTGACGTAACTCACCATGGTAGAGCTAACACCTACGAATTTAGATATAAGGGTAGGAACATCATTCTTAATTCGGCTAGGCCAAACTACAAGGATGCTGCAGCCTTGTCAAGTCCAGCTACAACAACACCAAAAAGAGCCACAATCCAGCTTCTGAATGGTTAGATTTTTTTTGCAAGAGAGCTTAACAAGTGGGTATGTGTTTGCTGTAATAGCAAGGAAGGTCATGTCCAGGGCCTCAAACCCTCAACCAATACACCCAGCTGAGATCTCAAATATTTTATGGGAATTTTCTGATATCATGCTTGCTGAACTCCCCTCTGAACTACCACCCATGAGGGAAATTCAACATGCCATTGATTTAGTCCCAGGGTCTCAGTTACCTAACCTTCCTCATTACAGGGTGAACCTAAATAATCGTGAAGAATTAAATAGGCGAGTGAACGAACTCTTAGGTAGAGGATTCATTAGGCATAGCCTTAGTCCTTGCACTGTCCTAGCCTTGTTAGCACCAAAGAGTGATGGTAGTTGGAGAATGTGCACAAACAGTAGGGTTATCAACAAAATCACCATTAAGTATAGGTTTCCCATACCTAGACTTTAGGGCATGTTAGACATGCTAGCTGGCTCTAAGTGGTACTCTAAGATAGACTTGCGTGGTGGCTACCACCAGATTAGGATTAGCCCGAGAGATGAGTGGAAAACTACTTTTAAGACCCAGGATGGTTTGTATGAGTGGTTAGTTATACCTTTCAGGTTGTCTAATGCACCTAGCACCTTTATGAGGATTATGACACATGTCCTTCAACCATTCCTAGGCAAGTTTCTTGTTGTTTACTTTGATGACATCCTAGTTTACAGCCTGTCTAAAGAGGAACATGTTGATCACTTACGTCAGCTTTTTTATACCCTACGAGAGTCTAAGTTGTATGTGAACCTTAAGAAGTGTAATTTTTTTTACAGGATAGAGTGCTTTTCTTAGCTTTCATAGTAGGTGCACAGGGGATTGAAGCAAACCCCAGTAAAGTGAAAGCTGTTAGAGAGTGGCCTGAACCTAGTACAATTTTAGATGTTTAAAGTTTTCTAGGGTTAGCAATTTTTTATAAGCATTTCATTAAGGCTTTTAGCACCATCACCGCTCCTATATCAGACTATCTTAAGAATAGTGAATTTAAGTAGACCTTAGCAGCCTTTAAATCATTTCAAAAAATCAAGGTGAAGTTGACTGAAGCCCCCGTGCTTCGACATCCCGACTTCAATAAAGTGTTTGAGGTGTTTTGTGAAGCCTCCGGGGTAGGGGTAAGGGTAAGAGGTGTCCTTAGTCAAGAGGGTCATCCTGTAGTTTTCTTTAGTGAAAAACTTTCTGAGCCTAAGTAGAGGTACTCTACCTATGATAATGAATTTTATGTTGTGGTCCAATCCCTTAGGTTTTGGAGATACTACCTTTTACCTCAGGAATTCATCCTCTACTCTGATCATCAGGCTCTAGGGTACCTTAGTTCTCAAAAGAAGCTTAACTCTTATCATGCTAAGTGGTGTGCCTTTCTAAGTGAATACAACTTTGTACTTAAGCATAAGTCGGGTGTTGAAAACAAGGTAGCTGATGGGCTTAGTAGAATGATTGGCACCCTTCAAGTGCTTAGTGTTAAGGTTCCATGGGTTGATAAGATGAATGAGGACTACCGAACATGTGTTGATTTTGGTGAAATCTACCGAGTTGTTAGTGATGGAGATAGGAAAAAGTATAATGACTTCCTTATTTGGGATGGTTACTTATTTAGGGCTAATAAGTTGTGTGTTCCTTGTACTTCACTTAGAGATTTTTTAATTTGGGAGTTACATGCAGGAGGGTTGGCTGGACATTTTTTTAGGGATAAGATTATTTCACTGGTTAAGGATAGGTTTTATTGGCCTTCATTAAGGAAAGACGTGGAGAGAATTGTGCCTAGATGTCAAACGTGTCAATTAGGTAAGGCTAAAAAGAAGAACACTGGGCTATATACACCTATTCCACTGCCACACGCCCCTTGGAAAGAGTTGAGCATGGTTTTGTGTTATGATTACCTCGGACTGCTCGAGGTCATGACTCCATCTTGGTTGTGGTTGATAGATTTTCCAAAATGGCTCATTTCATTCCCTGTAGTAAACAAAATAATGCATCCCATATTGCTAAGTTGTTCTTTGGAGAGGTAGTTAAGTTACATAGGCTCCTAGATTATATAGTGTCTGATAGAGATGTCAAATTTGTAAGCTATTTTTGGAAGACCCTTTGGAAATTGTGTGGTACCAACTTGCTTTTCTCCTCCGCCTTTCACCCCCTTTCACCCTCAAACTGATGGCCAAACAGAGGTTGTTAATCGTAATCTTGGAGACATGCTTAGATTTATTATTGATGAAAAACAAGGTACATGGGATTTGTTGTTGTCTAATGTCATGTTTGCCTATAACAACTCTGTCAATAGGACAACCGGGTTGAGCCATTTTGAGTGTGTCTATGGCTATAAGCCTCGCACTCCCATTGACTTAGTTCTTCTTCCCCCTCACTTCTGGGTTTCTGAGCCTGCTAAATCCTTTGCCCAACATATCCATGATTTGCATGTTGAGGTTAAATCAAAGATTGTCATGAGTAGTTTGAACTATAAACTTGCTGCTGATGTGCATCGTAGGGGTAAGGAATTTATTGTTAGTGATGAAGTCTGGTTCGCATAAGACCTGAGCAACTAGCAAAAACTAATTTTAAAAAGTTCCATGCTTGAGCCATGGGTCTGTTTTTTGTTTTAAAAAAGCTTGGACCAAATGCATATGTTCTTGATTTGCTTGTTGAACTTAATATTAGTCCTGTCTTTAGTGTGGAAGATTTATCACCTTATCGAGGCACCTTTGACCCTCTTGTTTTGTCAAATGGACCTTCTGTAGGAACACATATCCCAAAAACCACTTAGTTCCTTAAACCAAAGGATGAGATTAACAACATTTTTGATGATGAGTTCTTGAGTTATACTATTGGTAGTGGTCGTCATTATCTAGTTCAATGGAAGGGATGCCCGCCTTCATATGCTACTTGGATGTTTGAAGAGGACCTTCGTGAGATAGACCTGAAGCTCTTAGATTGGTATTTGCAGTCACACTCGACGGAGTCGAGTTTCTTTCAACCGGGGGAGAATGATGCAGTACCTAAAGACTTTAGGCAAACTTATTTTAGGCATAGAATTAGGAAATAAATTTTAATTAGGATTCTTTGTTATCTTCTTTATTGCTGGATTTATTTATTTCCTTTAATATTTTATTTCTTTCTTTTATGTTTTCCCCTCCTATAAATAGGGGAACAAGACCTTTGGAGATAGTTTTTGATGTTATTGAATTAAGAGATTTCCCTCCCCCTAGTTTTTTTTCTTCTTCTTCTCTTTTATGTTCTCTCTTTTGGTTATAACCTTATTTTCTCTACATCAATTCGTCTTGGGGTTCATCAACACTGGGTTTTCACCGATGCACCTGTTGGTCTGTGATTGAGGCAAGATCTCAAGTGCATCATAAAACAGGTTCATGCATAACTTGTTGAACATATATCACCTTCACAGTTGAAATTCACCAATTTTTTTGTTGTATGTTATCTCAAACACATTAGGTTAATCATTTGGAACAAATCCAACATAACTTTCCTGCATTTGTTGTAGGCAACACATTTACAAGACCACTTTCATTATTCATTATGATATCTACTACATGGAAATGAAAATAAACCATAGGTGTCACAACTTCTTTTTAAAATATTCTATGGTATCTCGAGAGTTCAGTTTTGATGTTATGCAAGTCCAACAGAACATCTTTCATCCTCATCCGTTCTGCAACCGAACTTGAGGGACATATGACTCCAACTTGAAAAATGCACTCTAAAACATTTTGCAATTTTTCCAATCTTAACTGTGTCTTGGAGAGCATGGTTTAGCTGAGCTTGTATTGAAGGATCAACCATTTCAATTACATCATTAGGAAGTGCCCTTTTGACAAAGTCATGCAAACTCAGGTGCCCCGTAACATTTCCATCAACAGGGTTATGTAGTTGTACACATCTCCAAGAATAGAAATTGTTCCTCCCATACCATATTATGTATATAAGTTAAACAAAAAATAGCGAAATCCAATCATCTACATGTATAATATAGATAACTAATTGTTTTTCTACCTAGTGAGATTGCTTTCGTTATTAGAAAGAATCCCTGCTATACTAAAATCACAGACATGGGCATTGAGGTCTTCATCAAGAAGAATGTTGCTCGGCATCAAATCATAATGAGCTATTGGAATGTCATATTTATGATGTAAATAATGTAAAGCAAGGGCCACATAAATGTCTAAGTTTACACTTTGGATAAGATTTAAGCTTCTTGAGCCTGGTAGCTTGGTCACACCGGGAATAGGCCGCAACCATCTATCCAAACTTCCGTTGGAGATGAACTGAAAGACCAATGCTTCGAAGTCTTTCCCATAAAATGAAATTTCCCGATATGAGGTTATGATCTTCACAAGGATTTGATGCATGGTTCTTCTCTCTCAGTGCTTGACATTAGACTATGAAGAACTTATTGGCTCCCTCATATTCAAGTTAAGCACTTTCACAGCTAATGGTAAATTTTGAGTTGAGGGCTTCTAAGCCTACAAGATTTGCAATCCCCAAAAGGTATGCTTCCAAATATTTGGTTTTTACTTAGCCACTTGCCTCTAAACTTTGTAGAAACATTGGCAGTTGAAGCTAGACTTTTTCTTCCCAACAAATTTTCATCAAATCCTACTACTCTTGATTGAGTGCAGTGAGGTAAAGTGGTAAAAAACCAAGCCCATCTGCAGCATCAACTACATCAAGCTTGTTGCTTTCAAAGTTCACAAATTGCAGTTCTTAGGGAACCCTAAATTCTTTGGCACTGGGCCTGTCAAAGCATTATTACCCATGTCATTTTGCACAAGATGTGAGCAATTGAGTAAAGGTATTGGGATTTTCCTCCAAGGAAAAGGGAATTTACTTGAGGAAGTGTGAAACCTATGTGTACCGGTATCTACCCGCTTAATAAGTTGGCTGTATTTGATGGAAGAGTAATTGAAGAGTTGTTTCGGGATCATACCAGACAACTGGTTCACAGAAAGCACGAAGATTTGAAGTTTCTGAAGCTGTCCAAGTTTGGAAGGAATGCTCCTAGGTGCCCTAAAGCAGAGTCGGAAGACGGCTTATTAAAAATATGCTATATTTGAGAGGGCCTCGAGAGCAGCATGTATAATTTTTATTTCATGAAATGTTGCATAGAAATATATGAAATAAATGTGAGCCTTAATATTTAAATTAACTCAAAACAATAATTGTTATATCATAGAATAAGGAAAAAAACTAAATCACTTTATAATACAATATGAAATCAACAAGTGAAAAAAAATAAGGGTAAACTGCATCTGTCATCCCTGAAGTAAGGCCCATGTTGCAGATTCGTCCTGAAACTACAAAACATTATACCGATCATCCTCTAATTTTGAAAATGTTACATGATTCATCCAATCATTAGGTTAGGCCGTTAGGAAGTAACAAAATGAGCATTTGGTGATGAAAAAATGCACAATCAATCCTAAACTTAATAATATTTTTTATTTGAGTCCTAAAATTTTTAAGCCAAGTAAATATTCCAATTATTCTTATTTTTTAGTTTTTTTTTGAATTACAAAAAAGGGAGGAATTAGGGAAATGTCCCTACATACATAGCTTTAGCTAGTACAGCTTTCTCCTGTGATAATTATGCATGAATTCCATCCCACTCATCTAACATCATACAACCTCTGTCCCAATATAGATGCTACGTTTTTTTGGTCACGGAGATTAAAATATATGTATTTTATATTATCCTTTTCATTTTTACCCTTAAAGTTAAAATAAACAAAAAAAATTTCTTTTTTGAGATTTGTGTAGTGAGAGTTTAAATAAGGATTATAAAAATAATATTTTCTATTGTTGGTTTTGTACAGTTCTTAAATTTTGTATAGAGAGAGTTTAAATAAGGCTAATAAAGTAAATT
The DNA here is from genome assembly GCA_005392925.1 of Aquilaria sinensis. Lineage (NCBI taxonomy): Eukaryota > Viridiplantae > Streptophyta > Magnoliopsida > Malvales > Thymelaeaceae > Aquilaria > Aquilaria sinensis. The sequence goes on along the minus strand of SMDT01000791.1, from coordinate 72,689 downwards.
AGATATTAAAAATTTTTCCGAATGCAAAACAACTCATTCTTTTCAATATAGTAAAAAAAGAAATACTTATTATCTTTTTTGGATAGAGGGATTATTTCATTTTGTAATGCTTTGTTATGCGTTTTTTCTATTCCCATTAAATTTCTTCTCATGCCTGTGCTGTGGGTTCGCCCGAATCACCAAATGGCAGCAACAAAAAAAAAATTTTTTTTACTACAAAAAACTAATAATAATATTTTTTTTCTCCCAATTTCTACACAATTTCTCTGAATAAAATATTGTTTGTTTCAGCGAACAATCGAAGATGAATTGTCGTCGAGTTTTTTTTTTTTTTCTGCCGCAGCCAGAACCATGCAACGTTTCAGTTTAACAAAATTTCAAAGTTTCATCGCTAAATAATTTTCATTTGTAATTCGAATAATTTGCAATTAATTTGGATTCGATCTTTCTGCTACCTCGATCCCTCTTTTCTTGCAATTTTGTGGTATAAGCCCTTCTGAGTGATTGAAAAAAATAGGTATTTAATTTATTGAGCTACCCCTAATAGAAACTATGATAACTAGTTCATACTTGCCGCAATAGGGGCGTTACACCACTTAAACCAAGAACATTTCAGTTTGGAGCATTCATCTTTTTGTAATACAAGAGAACGACATTATTTGAATTTCTACATGAATTTTTTGGGTATAATTTTTTGCTGAAGACCACGTTCCACCACGTTTATTCTTATTGGCAATTTATTTTGCAAGGCCTTCCATATGAATATATTAACCTTTGAAAGCACCTACTTATTCCACGCAGTTGAGGCAGCATAAAGAACAAACGGAATCAAATTACTACGGAGGATGGGAAAAAGAAAAAATGTGAAAATATATACATTTTCGTAGGTTTAGGACTCAAATAAAAAATATTACTAAGTTTGGGACTAACTGTGCTCTTTTCACTCCACCAAATACTCATTTCATTACTTCCCAACGGCCCGCCTAACGGTAGGATAGATCTCGTAACATTTTTAGTTAATGGACAAACGGTGTAATGTTTTGTAGTTTTAGGATAAATCTGTAACATAAGTCTTAGTTTAAGGACGATAGATGCTGTTTACTAAAAAAATAAAAACAGAAGATGGGCTTGGACTTAGACCTTCCGTCTTGCCCAAATAATTATCTTCCTTTCTTCAACCTAGCCTACGTTCTGAATCTAGCGGCTGAGCTTGGGCTTAAAGCCTTGAACATTCCCCTGGTCTCCCAATCTTCTTTATCGGGAAAATTTCACCCGCTACCTCCAACTTTTAATTGTTATTTCATTTCTAGACCTAACATTCACTTTGCTCATACCATATCCTTAACCTCAATAAAATATTTCATTTTAGCCCATTTTTGGACGGAAATAGTTATCTTAAACGGAAAAAGCCATGTTAGCATATTATTGTAGTGAAAAATATTTTTTTTAATCCCTATAAAAATCCTCTTTGCCAAAAAAACCTTAAAGTTTTTAAATCTAACAAAAAACCTTAGTCAACTCTCTGCTTCCTCTCCTCCATCTCTGGCATCCCCATCTTGGCGGCCAACCTCTTCGTCAAACCCCCTCCTTCCTCTCATCCCCCTCTGGGCTCTTCTCCATGGTGAGTGTGATTAATCTAGAGGGGATTGGGGACAAAGGACGGGGAGTGAGAAAGAGGCCGAAAGAGAAGGAAGAGAGAGCAAAGGTGGCAAGGAAAGGGAGGCCGAGAGGGAGGGACTGGCGAGCAATGGCAGTGAGAGGGAAGGAGACTCATAGGTCTAGTTGGCACGAGGAAAAGGGATTGGGGCTAGGGACGAAGGACGAGGGGTACCTGGAGAGGGTTGCGATGGAATCGAGATCGGTCTTTAGCCGTTACTCTCGGCCTTCTTGCACTCACCGCTGAATCGTCGTTGTTTACTCTCCACTAAATCGCCCTCACCCACTGACTCCAAATCGAGAGGAAGCCGAATTGCAAGCAAGGATGGAGAAGAAGAAGTGGAGATGAGTGAGCAATGACAGAAATAGAAGCCAAATCAAGAGGAAGCCGAATTGCAGGTCGGAGATGGGAGGACAGGGAGGAAATGGAGGTCGGAGATGGCGCCGCCGGAGAGGGAGGAGAGGCAGGAGGGGATTCGCCGGAGCGGGAGGCCACTGAGATGTGGATGCCAGAGTTGTCTAAGGTTTTTTGTTAGATTTAAAAACTTTAAGGCTTTTTTGGCAAAAAAAAGTTTTTACAGGGGTTAAAAGAAGCATTTTTCACTACAATAATCTGCTGACGTGAATTTTTTCGTCTAAGATAACTATTTCTATCAAAAAATGGGTAAAAATGAAACATTTTATTAAGGTTAGAAATACGGTATGAGCAAAATTAAAGTTAGGGTTAGAAGTGAAACAACAATTAAAGTTTAGGGGTAGCGGGTGGAATTTACCCCTCCTCTATCTCATGTTCCCTGCATCCTGGAATCGTCGTCTGCGGCAAGATCTTCCGGCCGCCAAGCCCTTCCCAGTCTGCAACAAGCTCTTCCGGCCGCCAAGTGCTGGTAACCCCGTCTCAAGCAATCTCGCAACCTCTCCTTCTTTTCCTGCCCAGCCTTCCATGCCAACGTTGTCGTTCCTCACTCCATCCTGCTTCTATCCTCCACAGACCGGACCTTAGCCATGGAAAGTGTAAATTGGTGTTTTTTTATAGGAAAAAAAGCTTTTTTTTTTGGCATTTTCTTCCAAGATCGCGGATTTTCCATACGGAACATGGGAGTGGCAGCTAAAACGGACGAACTGGGCCACCTAGGAATGCTCCCATGAAGGTTGTTAGGGGTTAGATAAAGCGCTGCAAGAAAGGATAGGCTCCCAAGTACAGATGGCACTTTTCCAGTGAAATGATTTTTAGTAGGGCCAAGATGGACCAACTTCGAGAAAACACCAAGACCAACAGGGATTTCGCCTTGAAGATTACTACCGGTTACACTGACGTGTTAAAGGTCTGAATAGGGGTGAGGATTCGATTCATTTGCTTTGAGACTAATCCAAACATATGATCCGATCAGTTTTAGGTTTCTATAAAATGTATTTGAGTTGTCCAAATTAACTATTGAAATCGATCCGAACCGTCTGAATTACATATCAGTATTAAAATCTTTACCTCTCAACCCAAAATTAAAGAAAGATAAACAACATATTATTTAAAATAATTAGAAAATAACTTTATATATGTAAGATCAATATGAATAATTGTAAAATTTCATAGGAAATAATTTTGTATATGTATGGTCATGATGATAATAGTAAAATATTTATTACTATTCAGTTTATTCAGTTTTAAGTATATGATTCAATAATTAATAAGATAACCAAATATGAAATTCTGTTTTAATCCAAACTAACTAAACTAGGAAAGAAATTGAACCTTTTTTTTTTTAAGTAATCGGTCATTTCAGATTTTTCACTTTTTTCTGAATAGTGCTCACCTTGTTAGGAGATATTTCCGGTTATACAAGATAGTATGAGCATTTCTAAGTACCAACAATCTTAAATTCACCAGTATACTAAATGCAAGACTGTTACCACTTTAAAACATTTCTTACAAAATGAACAACATTTCAAGAAATAACAAATTTGTATGAACGGAATAATATTTCTTATTGAAATAAACAACTATTGTTGTGAAAAGAATAACACTTGTTCCATGGATGAACAATAATTAATATGTGGGAAACAATAGAGATAGAACCTAAAGAATACTGTTGCTAGCACAAATATATAGGGTAGCATTTCTAATATTTATCAAAGCTTTCATTTCTTTTTCATTTAGCCAATATTGTTGTTCATTCTATATGTGGTTATGTTGCTCATTTAGTTAATATTGTTGATCCGATTTGAAATTTAAGCCCTTTCCTTGAATATTATTGTTCATTCACTATTGTTGTCCACGTGGTTGATAGTGCTATTCATTTGGTCTAAACTGTTGTTTATTCAGTTGAGTTTGATGTTTCATTGTATAATTCTTTCACTTTAGTTACTATTGTTTTTCTTTTAGTTTATCTTATTGTTCCCTTCACAACTGCTATTCATTTGGTTAATATTGTGGTTCCTTTCGGCCGAGTTCGATATTCCATTCATAATTTCTATTTTTTACTTGATATCATTGTTCTTTAGTCAATATTACTAATTCATTTGCTATTGTTGTTCATTTGATTAATAATTTTGTTTCTTTTACTTGTTTCATTTAGTTAAGTGCTCTATTTCATTTGCAATTTGCTTGTAGTTAAAATTGTTGTTTATTTTGCTCCAGAATGTTCACTTAGTCAAATTTGCTATTCCACTTATAGTTCTTGCAAACAAACAAATCTAAATAACAAATTTGAACCTAAAAACAAATATTAAATTAGATCAAAGCATGTTTTAAACCAAATCTAAGCAAAAGAAGCTAGAATGAAAACAACAAATTAGATAAAATAAAAGAATAAAAAAAAATGAACCACGTCCAACAACAAAAAAAAGCCACAATGAAATTAAAATTCTAAACAGTTATGAACATATACAAAAGCGATAAATTAGATGTGTCACATAAGGTTGCCACATACACTTGGAAAGTATATTTATTATTTATTACTTAGATATCAATCTTATAGTCTTAGATATCAATCTTATAGTGGACTTTCTTGGTATGATGGTTTTCTTATTGTGTATAAAGGTCATAAGGGTCTTGTGTGATTATCAAGCCATCAATATTGCCTTATGATATTGTTTAACTTGTTATCAGGTCCTACACCCTAACCTAACCATTGATGTAAACTAGCCATAAGAAAACCACTTTGCCCACGTTTTTGTTTCCACTGCCTTGATCAATATCCTTATTTCCAGTTAACCAAACAAAAAATGAAGGACATAGCGACACCCAATAGTCACCAACAACCAGAATAGTACCATCAGGGTAGTTGGAAAACCTCCCATGCACTAGCACAAAGGCGTTAAATGCTGCCATTCGGTGACCTCCAATGATGGGGTTTTGATAGGTATACTCACCCCTATTGTGAACAGTTTTCTGGTCATGATTCTTGTTAATTATGACCCAAAGTTGAGTTTCTTCACCATTGGGCTAGTCTGTCGTATGTTGTAGTGCATTGTCAATAAAGTTTGCAATTTTTTTTATATATTTTCATTAGAATTAAGTAATCAAATCAAAGAGAATGTTAAACCCTAATGAGAAAAATCCCCAATTGAGTGTTTTGAAAATCATCTCACCAATGGGTTCTTGATATGAGCATGGAAGGCATAACCAAAGATGACAAAGACCCCTTGAAGATAACTAGTGGACCTACGAAAATAAAGAAGGCTAAGGAGCTCACTAGTGCATTTTAAGCTTTTGTCTCAAGTTATTTCATGGAGCATAACTTGGATTTTCACAAGGAGCTGCTAGGTTACTCAAGAAATCATATGGAGAGGATGGCCAAGCTTGGTGCTCAATTCTAGGGTGCCTAGATAAGCCAAACAACAAGGAACCCCAGGGGCACCCTTCAAGTGCACATTTGGAGCGCCCCTGAAGTGTTTACGGGCCATTTTCTTCCACAAGCTGAATCTTTAAGCCTTGAAGTTTCAAGACCTCTTTTCAACTTCTAAGAGAGGATCTCAAGCCAATGGAACTTAATTATTCAAACCAAAAGTTGAAGATACAAGAAAAAACCTTAAGGAGCCTTTAAGTGCACCTCGAGATGACCATTTTGGGGTTTTTAGGGCCAAACTTTTATTCATACCTTTTTTTTAAATTTCCTCTTTATTTAAATTATTTAATATGTTATTTAGGCCATGGAAGTGATTTAGGTTGCATAAGATAAGAGGCATATGCTGCGCACATTAAACATGCGCAAAATATGTGTTTGAGTCATAGTTTGACTAGGTTTCCTATGTCACTTTGAACTTAGGTTTTCTATGTGACTTTAGCTTAGTTTTTACCCTAGTTTTGGCCTATAAATAGGCTTATTTTTTTGGTTGTAAACAATAGCTTTTTACATGAATAATATTGCCATTTTGAGAGGCATTCTCATTGGTTCTTTGAAGACTGCCTTAGCACATAAGTTAGCTTGTGTTCTTTGGTTTTCTTATACTTTTTTCTTCTAATCACGAGTTGATTAGGGGTGGGGGTTTTAAATCCAGTTTCTTTGACATATTGTGGAGCTTGGATAATATCTTGGGTGCATTTTATAGTCTTTATACCATTAGGGTTCGCATCAGTTGGTATCAGAGCCACAAGTTCTATTCGAAAGACATATCTTGGTGTTCTTGTTTCTCTTCATTTCTCTTTTAATTTTTTTGGTTTTTCTTTCTTTTAATTCTCTATTTTAATCCTTTTTATTCTTGTTTCAAGTCTGTCCTCTTTATTTCCAGCCTTGTTTCCAATCAAAACAATAAAAACAACAAAAAAAAGTCAACTACATTTCCTTGTGTTCTCAGTTTTTATTCAGTTGCGTTCTTTTGTTTCTTATCCTTTCTTTTCATGTCCAGCCTTATTAATCTTCCTTATTTTCTTTGTTTCCATCATCCTAGAGTCAAGAAAACACCAAAAAAAAAAAAAGGAGCCAAAATCAGGTTGTTTCGGTATCAAAAGTTTGCTATCAAATTGTGCAAGTTTCAATAGTTTCTTGCCTTAGCCAAAAAGTTGTGTTTTTGGTAGCAAGTAACTTTAAGAAGAAAAGTGTTCTAGCAACAAGCAACAAAAGAAAAGAAGTTTCAAAAAAAAGAAAAAAAAAAGAGAGAAAAATAATTTGCAAAAAGGCTTGCACAAAGTGAATGGTTTTTGCCCAAAACCCTAGACCCTTTTGAGCCATAAAGCTTTTCTCTGTGGTTCTTGTAATCACCTACTGCGAGGGCTTCTTAGAGTTTTTTAAAGCTTGTTTAGCCCACCTCTATTTTGGAGTTAAAATTATTTTCAAATGGTTCAAGCTTTTCCCGTGTGCTTTAAAGAAAGTTTTGTTAGAACTTTTGAGGACTTTTTTTATAGCAATATTCTCACTAACAAATTGAGTGTTTGAGTGTTCATATTTTGAGTGAAACATATGAGGTGAGTGTGTGAGGATCTTTGATTTCAGGAGTATGGAGGCACAAAAGGATAGAAAGGTTGAAATGAGGCCTAATGATGAGCCTACCATGAGGGAGCTTCAAGAAATCCTCAATAGACTTATGGGAAGGATTGAGGACATGGATTTAAGGCTACCAATGAGACCAAACCCTACCTTTCAACTAAGGAGAGGTGCATGAAAAGATGAACCCGATGAGGAAGAAGGAGTTTGGCATGATAAAGGGCTTCCAAGGAGGAGGGAGCCAAGGGAGGACAATAATATAAACTCCATCAAGCTTATCATTCCATCCTTCCAATGGAGGAATGATCCTGATGCATATTGGAATTGAGAGAAAAAGATTGAAATGGTGTTTGATTGCCATCATTATTCTGAGGGAAAGAAGATTAAATTGGCTACCAGTGAGTTTACTGACTATGCTTTTGTATCGTGGAATTAGGTTGTTACTTGTAGGAGGAGGAATGAGGAGGATCCTATAAATGCATGGAGCTCTTAAAGCCTTGATGAGGAAGAGGTTTGTTCCTAGCTACTACTATAAAGATCAACACCTCAAACTTCAAAGGCTAGTGCAAGTCCAAAGGAGTATGGAGGACTACGACAAGGAGCTAGAGATGACCTTGACCCAAGCTAACATCATTAAGGATGAAGAGATCACCATTGCTAGATTTATCAATGGTTTCAACCATGAGATAGCCAACAAAGTGGAGATGGTGCCTTATGTCAATATAGAGGACTTACTTCAACATGCCACTAGGGTCGAGAGGATCATCAAGAGAGCAATGGCATCCAAGATGTCTCATGGAGGAAGCTCTACATAGAGAGGAGCATGAAGCAAGGATGCAAGAAAAGCACTAAATCCAAACATAGAGGCCACCAAAAGAGGCTTGTCTCGGCTTCAACAAGACAAGTCTATACCTTCACCTAAAGATGCACCTGAGGCAAGGGAGATGATGTGCTTTAAGTGTAGAGGTAGGGGCACTGTATAAGGGATTGCCCAAACAAGAAAGTGATGATACTTAAAGATGATGGAGAGATCATATCTGAGGATGAGGATGCCATGGAGGAAACACCACATTTGGAGAGTAAAGATTTCAACACACTTGAGCCTAAGGAGAGAAACTTTACATTTGTGGCAAAGAGAGCTTTAATTGTACAAGTCAAGGAGAAGACCAATCAAAGAGGGTGCATATTCCACACATGGTGCCGAATCAAAGACCAAGTGTGCAGCCTTATCATTGATGGAGGGAATTGCGCCAATGTAGCAAATTCAACTATGGTGGAGAAGTTTAAGCTTCCTACACAAAAGCACCCTCAACCATATAGACTTCAATGGTTGAATGATGTAGGAGAGGTAAATGTGGTAGAGCAAGTTTTGGTTTATTTTAAGATTGGTACTTACTATGATCAAGTTCTGGGATGTTGTACCTTTGCAAGCTTGTCACATTTTGCTTGGGAGGCCAGGGCAATTTGATAGGAAGGTTATACATGATGGTGAGAAAAACATGTAATCTTTTTTCCATCAAGGAAACCTAATCATGCTTGTCCTACTTTCACCACAGCAAGTCATGGAGGATCAGATAAAGCTTCAAAGTAAGGTTGAAGGAAAAGAAAAGAGGGGAAAGTTGAAGGCAATAATGAAGATGGGAAAGTTGAGAGAACAACCGACAGATCATGTGAGAAAAGTGAACTTAAGGGGAAGAATAGTGGAGAGATCCCAAGAGAAAAGAATGAGGGTAAGTTGAGTGGAAAGAAAGAGTGTCATTTGGAAAAAATGAGTGATGTGAGGAAAGTCATTTAAGCATAAAGACTAGTGTGTCTTTTACTTTACAAAGAGTCTTTACTTGTTATCAATGATCTACAACATCTTCTACAACATCTTCCTAGTGTTCTTTTGTCTTTGTTGAAGGGCTTTGAAGATGTTTTCTCTGAGGATCTAAGAGGTTTGCCACCCATAAGGGGCATTGAGCATCAAAATGGCTTAGTTCCTAGAGCACCTATTCTAAATAAGGCAGCTTATAGGACCAATCCTGAAAAGGCCAAGGAGATTCAAAGGCAAGTGGAAAAATTGTTGGTTAAAGGCTTTGTGAGGAAGAGTATAAGCCCTTGTGCTGTGTATGTCCTTTTGGTGCCAAAGGAGGATGGATCATGGCGGATGTGCATTGATTGTAGGCCAATCAACAAAATCACTGTAGAGTATAGACATCTTATCCCTAGACTTGATGACATGCTTGATGAGTTGTATGGTTTTGCTTTGTTTTCAAAGATTGACTTGAAAAGTGGTTACCATCAAATTAGGAAGAGGGAAGGGGATAAATGGAAAACTGCTTTCAAAACAAAATTTGGACTTTATGAATGGTTAGTAATGTCTTTCAGGTTAACTAATGCTTCTAGTATTTTATAAAACTCATGAATCATGTCTTGCGTGACTTCATTGGTAGGTTTGTTGTTGTTTACTTTGATGATATTTTAGTATATAGCAAGAACCTAAAAGAGCATGTTGGACACCTCACACAAGTGCTAAGTATTTTAAGAGAGCACAAGTTGTATGCTAACTTAAAGAAATGTTCTTTTTGTGTTGACAAAGTTGTTTTCCAAACTTTTGTTGTAAGTTCACAAGGAATTGACGTAGATCAAGAGAAGGTAAGGGCCATACAACAATGGCCAACCCCAACTTCCATCACTGAGGTAAGATCATTCCATGGGTTAACTAGCTTCTATATGAGCTTTGTGAGAAATTTTTCCTCCATTATTGCACCTCTAACTGAAGTTATCAAGAAGAATGTAAAATTTAAGTAGGGGAAAACTCAAGATGAGGATTTCGGGTTGTTAAAGAAAAGGTTATCTAATGCACCACTTTTAGTTTTGCCTAACCTTTCTAATACTTTCGAGGTTGAATGTGATGCTTTAGATATAGGCATTGGAACTATGTTGATGAAATGAGGCCGCCCTATCGCATACTTTAGTGAGAAGCTAAATGGTGCTACCTGAACTATCCCGTTTATGACAAAGAGCTTTATGCTTTGGTAAAAGCTTTGGGGACTTGGCAATACTGCTTATGGCCAAAAGAGTTAGTCATCCATGCTAGCCATCAAGCCTTTAAGCTTCTTAAAGGGCAAGGTAGATTGACTATGAGGCATGGTAAGTGGGTAGAATACATTGAGTCATTCCCTTATGTTATCAAAATACAAGTAAAGTAGGGATAACATAGTGGCAAATGCACTTTCTAAAATGTATGCTTTGCTTTCTGCTTTATATGCTAAAGTGTTGGGTTTTGAGCATTTGAAGGATTTGTATGCTTTTAATCATGACTTTACTTTGGTAAGATTTATGCTAAGTGTTCTAAGTTTACTTTTGAGACTTTCTGTCAAGTTAATTGGTTTTTTTTTCAAGGAAAACAGGTTGTGTATTCCAAAGACATCTTTCAGGAAATTACTCACAAAGGAAGCTTATTGTGGAGGACTAATAGGGCACTTTGGACAAGCCAAGACCTTGCATACCTTGAAAGAGTACTATCATTGGCCGAATATGGTAAAGGATGTAAGGAAGGTTAGTGATCACTACATAACATGTAGGAAGGCTAAGTCTACTCACACTTCATACAGTTTATACACACCACTTCTTGCACCTACTCATCCATAGGTTGACATTTCAATGGATTTCATTGTTAGATTGCCTAAAACTAAAGGAAACCGAGATTCTATCTTTATTGTAGTTGATAGGTTTTCTAAAATAGCTCACTTTATTTCATGAAATAAGACAGATGATGCTATACATGTAGTTGAGTTGTTTTTAGGAAAGTTGTTAGACTTCATGGAGTTCCAAGGACCATAGTTTCTGATAGGGACTCTAAGTTCCTAAACCACTTTTGAAGGATTTTATGGGGAAAGCTTGGCACTAAGGTTTTGTTTTCTACTGCATGTCACCCATAAACTGATGGGCAAACTGAGGTAATAAATAGGACCTTAGGCTCTATGCTTAGAGCTTTCATTGGAAAGAACTTAAAATCTTGGAAAGATTGTTTGCCTTATGTGGAGTTTGCTTACAATAGATCCATGCATACTACTACTGGATTTTCACTTTTTGAGATTGTGTATGGTTTTAATCCTTTAAATCCATTAGATCTTTTACAATAGCTATTCATGAGATTTCTAGTTTGGATGGTAGTAAAAGGGCCAAAAGCATCAAGAAGTTGCATTAGAAGGTTAAGCAATAAATTGAGTTCAAGAATCAACAAGTTGTTAAGAAAGTCAACCAAGGCCAAAGGAGAGTTGTCTTTGAGCTTGGAGATTAGGTTTTTTTGCACATGAGGAATGAGAGATTTTTAACTACAAAAGGGACTAAGCTTCATCCAAGCAGAGATGGTCCATTCGAAATGATTAAGAAGATTAATGACAATGCATACATTGTAGACTTGCCAAGTGAATACAATGTGAGTGTCACTTTCAATGTTTTTGATTTATCTTTGTTTGAACATGCAGATTCATGGATGAATCTATCTAAGTAGAGGGAGTTGATACAAGCATGGAAGGCACAACCAAAGATGTCAAGGACCTCATGAAGATAGCTAGTGGACCTATGACAAGAAAGAAGGCTAATGAACTCACTAGTGCACTTCAAGATTTTGTCTCAAGTTATTTCATGGAGCATGGACTTGGATTTTCACAAGGAGCTACTGGATTACTCAAGGAATCATATGGAGAAGATGGCCAAGCTTGGCGCTTAATTCTAGAATGCCTAGATAAGCCAAACAACAAGGAACCCCTAGGGCACCCCTCAAGTGCACCTTGGGAGCCCTTTTGAAGTGTTCATAGGCCATTCTTTTCCACAAGTTGAATCTTTGAGCTCTAAAGTTTTAAGACCTCTTTCCAACATCTAATAAAGGATCTCAAGCCAAAATAACTCAATTATTCAAGCTGGAAGTTGAAGATACACTAAAGAAACCTTATGTGCACCCAAGAAAACCATTTGGGGGTTTTTAGGTCCAAACTTGTATTCATACCTTATTTTATTTAATTTCCTCTTTATTTGCATTATTTAGGATGTTATTTAGTCCATGGAAGTAATTCAGGTCACATAAGATAAGAGGCATACGCTGCACACATTAAACATGTGCAAAAAAAGTGTTTGAGTCCTAGTTTGACTAGGTTTCCTATATCACTCTGAACTTAGGTTTTCTATGCAACTTTAGCTTAGTTTTTACCCTATTTTTGGCCTATAAATACGAATATTTTCTTGTTGTAATTCACAACTTTTTACATGAATAATATTGCTATTTTGAGAGAAAATTCTCTTTGGTTCTTTGAAGACTACCTTGGTGCATAAGTTAGCTTGTGTTCTTTGGTTTTCTTATACTTCTTGTTTCTAATCACAAGTTGATTAGGGGTAGGGGTTGCAAATATAGTCTCTTTGATGTATTGTGGAGCTTGAATAACATCTTAGGCATGTTTTATGGTCTTTATACTGTTGGGGTTCGCCTCAATTCCTTTAACCAATTTAGCAGTGTATAAATTAGCAAACAGTGATATTGTATTTCATACGTTAGTGGAAGATGTCACATCTCACCACAGATCCTCCTATCGACCAAAGTCAATTAGAAAATTGGCAAGCTAATGATGAATAGTTATTGCATTTACTTTTTGAGCCCATAGAGCTTGATGTGTCATATGTATTCTTTGATGTCATCACTTGTAAGCAAGCTTTGGATTATGCCAAACTTCTTTATTCTAGTAATATGTTGCACATGTATAATGTCTCGATGATTTGTTTCAAGCTAAACAATAAGCAAGTCTAACTGACTACTTTACAAAGGTAAAATAATGGTTTGAAGAGTTGAATGCTTTGCTGCTAATTTCATCCAATGTCTAAGATACACATCGCCAAATGGAGCATCTAGTGATAATGGCATTTTTTTTACTAAAACCCGAGTTTTGAGCCATTCCATGGATAGATTCTCGAGGGAATATAACTCTCTTCATTACCTAAGTGTACTCCTAACTTCTTCATTTTTTTCCTACGGAGAATCCAACAAATTACGGTTCTGATTAGTCTATCCTTGCTATTTAGCCTGATCCACAAGCTAGGTTCAATTCGCAAGTTAAAGGTCTTAAAAATGGTCATGGATGATGTGGTGGTCATGGTAGCAGAAATGGACATGGTCTAGTTTCATGTCCTCATTACATATAATGTGGAAAATATAGTCATGTTAAGGATACTTGTTAGGATAAGTATCCATCATTTCAAGTAACTCATATGGAATCAAAAGAGGTTCTTTATTTACTTGTAGCCTAACAACCACATGTTGCTATATCCCAAAAACAGTACACTAAGCACCTGTAGTATTAGTCTGCACAGCAGGCCACACATCTTTCTTGGTGTCTATCATTCATCAAGGTAATCAAACAACTTGTTATTCATCTATGCTTTCTAGAAATAAGTCTTACATCTTAGACTTTGGTTCCACTAACTATATTTCAAGCAAAACAACCAATTTTGATCCAATATCTATTCTAGCTTCACATCATAATAAACTCACCATTGCTGATGGATTTACCGCCACCATTAAAGATGTTGGATCCATTCAACCTTGTTTTTCTCTTACTTTACTCTCCATGCTCTTTCTTCAGAGATTTCCATTCAATATTATGTTTGTGAGTAAACTGACCAAACAATTAAACTGTTTAGTTTCTTTCCTTATTGATCATGCCATTATCCAAAATTTGAGGACTAAGAAGATGATTGGATCAATGTGTGAATTGAATGAAATGTACTATTTGGGGATTGTAGTCATCTGTTGCTTGTCTTGTTTCAACTTCTCTTATTCTAATTCATAATCACCTTAGTCATCTATCCTTGGAGAATCTCAAGAAATTAGTCCTAAAAGTTCAATTTCTACTTTAGAATATAAGTCTTATCAGGTTAGGAAGCACCATCGTGCTCCCTATTTGTCCTGAGTCAATAAATGAATTAATGTTAATCCATACAGACATTTAGGGTCCAAGTCATACCAACTCTAAATTAGGTTTTCAGAATTTTATAACTTTTGGATGATTTCTCTCAAATGACTTGGTTATATTGAATGAAAAACCATTTAGAGTTATTTTTTATCTTCTACGCCTTTTGTGATGAAATTCTAAATCAATTTCACACCTAAATCAGTATTCTCTGTAATGGTAATACCAAAGAGTATTTCTCTAACTCAATCTCTAGTTACATGCAGCAATAGGGTATACTCCACCAATCTTCCTGCCTACACACATCTAAACAAAATGGAGTAGCTAAGAGAAAAATCCAACACATTGTTGAAATAACTCATACCTTATTAGTGCACATAAATGTATCCAAAACCTTTGGGCAGATGTTGTGCTCACTGAATGTTTTCTTATCAATTGTTTGTCGTCTTATATCATTATGGTAAAATTCCTTTTTCTATCCTTTTTCCTTGTCAAGCTCCCTTTCCTGTTTCCTCATATATTTGGATGTGTCCGCCTTTTTAGATTAAAACTAGCGTGGCACAAATAAACTAGACTCCAGAGCTCTAAAATGTGTTTTTCTTAGATTCTCTTGTTTGCCAAAAAAGGTACAAATGTTTCAGTCCTCCCCTAAATAGTTTCTTTGTTTTTGCTGATATTACTTTATTTGAAACTACACCATACCTTTATTTCGTGTCTTTTGATATTGATGACTGTTTGCCTATGCTTTTTGTACTTATTCAAATAGTTCCTACTAATGCTGTTATTCCAGTTACTGATCTTGTTGCTTCAGAGCTCATTCTTAACAATAATTTGGCTACTTTAAAGCTTCTATCTCATCATGATTTATAGGTTTATACTCAACATCTTTGTCAAGAAATACCACCACAAGATTAATACTCATCTTCACTGCTTTTATCTTTAACTCTACTGGCTCATGATTTAGATATTCTAATTGCCATTCATAAAGGAAAATGGTCTTGTACACTTAATCCTATCTTTAATATCGGTTCTTATAATTCAATACCATCATCATGTTAGTGTTGTGCCCAAAATGCCAATCATGAGATGATTGTATTTTTGCACATTGAGTCATGATATTTTATTGAGGCATTAATCCAACAATTATGTTTGTTGTTTTGTTTCTGCGTAAATTAACAAACATAATCGTAACCCTAAAATAATGATATTCTTAAACGTCCCTAGTCTAGTATTATTGTGGAGCGGGTTGCAATAATACATAATGACTAGCATATGTGGAGACTAATATGAGATATGTAGTCTACATATGGGTACAAGTTGGAGAACTTGTGTACTGGACCTACCCACCATGAGAACACTACATGGATCGTTATATGAGTGTCATAAGTGATTCTCATAGTGATCATGGTATATGTAGTCCTTCGACCTAAGATCATCAAGGTTCCCTACATGTGAGTCACATACTTTGATACTTTCCTTTGTTGCTCGTAACTGAGTGAACTTGAAGGAGGTCATTGGGTATGTCACATATCATGCGGAGGGATTTGTATGATCAAGATGGGATTTGTCCCTCCTATGTAACGGGAGTGATATCTTCGGGCCCCTTGATAGAGTGAGACTTAAAAAATGCATGGCCATGCTCGGATGAGTTGATATACGATATCAATGTCATCAGCTTAAGTTAGTTTACTCGGTAATCAAGAAACCAAAGATTGGGCTATACGAGAGTGACACATTCCATGTCTCGTGCTTAGTCTTGATATCATAGACAAGGGGACAATGGCATATATCAATGATGATCATAAAGGTTTAATCGAATCATCGACAATCTTGTCACTTGGGTAGCAATGATGTGTTGCTAGACACCGCTCATTGCTTATGATCATAAATGTGATTTATGATCATTGCCAACATGGCAAAAGCCTATTGGGTCGCACACATAGAGCTATTTGGATCATTAGAGTACATGGGCTAATTATTTAGGTTATGGTTTCACTTTAATTTCGTATTAATAATGGGCCAAAGAGTTGCGCCATTATTAAGCCCGAAATTAAATCCTAATTGGATTAGGGCTTTGAAACCCAATAGGCCTGGAAGTTGAGTCTCATTATAAATACAACTTTTAAATGAGAAATTCGCAGGTCTCCTTGCCCTAGCCTCCAAAAAGGACAGCCACACTCTTTTCTTGCAATTCCTTGGAGGACGCAAGCTAGCACTGCGAGCGCAAGAAAAACGCATTTGCCGAGATGTGGTGAAAGCGTGGTGATCCCGAGAGGCTCGTGTGGATACCATAGAGAGCCTGAACACGTCAACTGTTCAGGTTTTGTGATTCGACTCTACAGTTGAGTGAGAGATCTCAACCGAAAATTAGGTATGAAAATTTTTGAACACCCGGTTTACCCCGTTTCACTTGGATCCTGGAAGGTTTCAGTTAAATTCTGCTGCGCTGTTTGGCTCCCGAAACCCATCACATCATACTTTGCTTTCATTTTTATCTTTTCTTCCATTCCTTTGCCTATGTCTGTTTCAAAAGCTTTGTCTTATAGTGGATAGAACCAAGCCATAGAGAACGAGATGTCAGTCTTATGGCCTAATAATATGTGGGATTTAGTTCCTTGTCCACATGATTAAACAATTATGGGTTGTTGGGTGTTTAATGTTAAATTTACCCTGATGATACAGTTGATCAGTTGAAAGCTCATTTAGTGGCTAAGGGATATACAAAGGTATATGACATAAACTACTCAGAGACATTTTCTCTAATAGCCAAAATGTCTTTAGTTTGAGTTATCATTACATTAGTAGCGACAAATGAGTGGTTATTATATCAATTAGATGTAAATAATGCCTTCCTCAATGATGACGTCGAGGAAACTATCTTCATGGAGCAACCACATGAGTTTGTTGCTTGGGGAAGGCTGATATTGTGTGTCACTTCAACAGGTTTTTGTGTGGTTTGAAATAGTCATCAAGAACATAGTTTGGTCACCTCAGTGTATTTTTTATGGAGTTTGGTTTACAGCAATGCAACATGGATCACTCTGTCTTTTATCAACACTGTAGAACTGGTAAACTTATCTTGATTGTCTAAATTGATGATATTGTTATCACTAGTGACAATAATGTTGGTATTTAGTCCTTGAAATCCTTCTACAAACAAAATTCCAAACAAAGGACCTTGGTTTGTTAAGATAATTCTTGGGTATCGAGGTAGCAAGGCCCAAAATAGGAATATTTTTGTCTGAAAGGGAAATATGTCCTTGAAGTTTTAGAAGAAAATTAGTTATTAGGAGCCAAGTTTGATAGCCCCATGGAGCCAAATGTTAAGCTTGATATGTTAGTGTTGTGCCCAAAAGCCAATCATGAGATGATTGTATTTTGCACATTGAGTCATGATATTTTATTGAAGCATCATTCCAATAATTGTGTTTGTTATTTGTTTCTGCGTAATGTAATCAAACATAATTATAACCCTAGAATAATAGTATTCTTAAACATCCCTGGTATAGTATTATTGGGAAGTGAATTACAATAATACATAAAGACTAGCATATGTGGAGACTTAATATGAGATATGTAGTCTACATATGGGTACAAGTAAGAGAACTTGTGTACTAGACCGACACACCATGAAAACGCTACATGGATCATTATATGAGTGTTATAAGTGAGTTTCATAGTGATCATGGTATATGTAGTCTTTTGACCTAAGATCATCAAGGTTTCCAACATATGAGTCATATACTTTGATACGTCCTCTTCTTGCTCATAACTGAGTGAATATGAAGGTGGTCATTGAGTATGTCACATATCATGCAGAGGGTTTTGTATGATTAAAATGAGATTTGCCTATCCTATGTAACGGGAGTGATATTTTTGGGTCCCTTGATAGAGTGAGACTAAGAAAATGCATGGCTATGCTCAGATAAGTTGATATATGATATTAATGTCATAAATTTAAGTTAGTCTACTCGGTAATTAAGAAACCATAGATCGGGCTATACGAGAGTGACATATTCCATGTCTCGTGCTTGGTCTTGATATCTTAGACAAAGGGACAATGGCATATATGGATAATGATCATAGAGGTTTAGCCGAATCAGCGACTATCGTGACACTTAGGTAGCGATGATGTGTTGCTAGACACTGCTCATTGTTTATGATCATAAATGTGATTTATGATCATTGCTAACATGATAGAAGCCTATTGGGTCACACACATAGAGCCAATTGGGTTATTTGAGTGCATGGGCCAAATTATATGGGTTTTGGTTTCATAATAATTTCGGATTAATAATTGGCCCAAATGTTGAGTCATTAATTAAGCCCAAATGTTGAGTCATTAATTAAGCCTAATTGTTTTGAAACCCATTAGGCTTGGGAGCTGAGTCTCACTATAAACACATCATATAGTGAGAATTTCATAGCTTTTGCCCTAGCCTTCCTAAGGATAAAATCAAAAAGGTTCTGAAGGTTCCAGCTGCACTCTTCTTTTGCCATTACTTGGAGAACGTAAGCTAACATTATGGGTGCAAGAGGAACGCATCTACTAGGATATGGTGGAGGCATGATGATCCCGAAAAGGTCATGTGGATACCATAGAGAGCTTGAACACGTTAACTGTTCAAGTTTTGTGATTCAACTTAACATTTTGGGTGAAAGATCTCAACCGAATTAGGTATAAAATTTTCAAACACCCGATTTACCCCGTTTTACTTAAATCCTGGAGGGTTTTAGTTAGATCCTTCTGTGTTTGTTTGGCTCTCGAAACCTAAGAGTGGTATCAAAGCTACTTGTGAAACCCTAAATCGGGATTTAATGTCAAATCGCATAATATGTTGTGTGTTCTGATGTTTTGATCAAGGCAAATTAGATTGATTCATGATGCATAAAAGCGGAACTTGCAAAGTGTATGAGATATATGAAGAAACGACACAAATTGGTTAATGAGATTAACCATAAATTGATTGGTATGAGATACCTATCTAAATTAGAATTGTTGCAATAGTTGTAAAACCCTAGCAGAGACAGATTAGGGCTATTCGGGAACCTTGAGTATAGTACTTTTGGTGGCTTAGACGGAGGTGGTATTAGATGCTTGGTTGCTTGAAATAATAGATCTCAGGCAACATAATTGTAAGACAATTTTTGCACTAGGGGGCAGCCTCACAAGGGCAGCTACCCTTGACCTTGCCTGCTGACCGGCCAGTGGGACTGCCGTATGCGAAGTGTCACATTAATAAAACTGGTTAATAAACACGCATTAAATTGGCATGCATTTTTTGAATGAGATTTGACATGATATGTTGATTGGTGGTTGAAGCATGATGCATGGTTATAGCCCTTGTTGGTTGTACTTGTAAATACGGCTTACAAGTCGTGCCTTTTTCTTGGTGCTCTCATTGTACATGATCTTCTCACCTTACTTCCCACGAATATAACTCGAGGTTTCTATTATTGATGTAATTGTACATTCTGGGATCATCTGTGGTGGTGTTTCCAAGGAAGTGACTACAAAGAGGCAACTAAGCAAGGAGGAGAAGGAGCTTATGAAGGCCCTTTTCTTTTCTTAGGCTTTTATGATATTCTCATTGGCTTGAGAATATCACATAGTTTAGGCTATAACCATGTCACATTTACTTTGTTATTAGCATGAGATGCATGTTTTATATTTGTATGTGATGCATGTATAAGACAACCGAAGATAATAATTGGTGAGATCAAAAGGAAAATCCCTCAAACAAAATATTAAGTCATTAAATGTGATGCCTTCCAAATGTTGGCACTCGTCAAGACTTTGATCAACATTAGGTGGGTTTGCCAAAGCAAAGTACCTATGTTCATCTTGGTAAGACGCGATGGGATAATAGTGATATCCAAATTGCTAACTTTGGGTCCGACTTAACTAAGTCATCCTAATAGGATTGGGGCTTAGAGGCATAGAGTTGGGCTTAAGTTCATGAGATGGGCTTGGACAAGTGTTGTTCACCCAACTATCCAAGAGTTGCATGAGATGCAATTGGCAAGGAGTTGCCTACCTAAATAACTATAACTTGAGAGAAAAGCCAAAGCTGACTCAGGTTGTGGTGAAATATGGATCTTGGCCCACTAGAATACCTTAGCACCGAGGTGTTCCGAAATAATATCGAGGGTTATTATTTTGAGTAAAATAGTGGGAGTATCATTTAATAAAAGTCCTTATTAAATGAATTAAAATGCATGACTCTTACACTGCATATTTACTGTTGTAGATTACCATGGCACAAAACACATCGACACTTTCATTGCGATCGATCCTTGAGAAGGAAAAACTGAATGGGACCAACTTTCTCAAATGGTACCGAAATTTGAGGATAGTCCTCAAGCAAGAGAGAAAGGCTTATGTCCTAGAGCAGCCCATTCCGAATGAGCCTGCTGCCAATGCTCCAAGAGCTGAAAGGGATGCTCACAAGAGGCATTCTGATGATGCTTTGGATGTTGCTTGCCTCATGCTTATTACCATGGAATCTGAGCTTCAGAAGCAACATGAAAACATGGGGGCGTTCGATATGATCGAACATCTCAAAATGCTCTTCCAAGAGCAAGCTAGGCATGAGAGGTTTGAGACCTCTAAGGCATTGTTTCAGTGCAAAATGTCTGAAGGAAGTCCCATGGGTCCTCATGTGCTCAAGATGATTGGGTACATTGAGAATCTTGAGAGTTTGGGATTTGCTCTTCAGAAAGAGTTGGCTGTTGATGTAGTCTTGCAATCATTGCCTGAAAGCTACAGTCAGTTCGTCATGAACTACAACATGAATGACCTTGACAAGTCCCTCCCTGAATTGCTCAACATGTTGAGAACTGCTGAGCAAAACCTTAAGAAGGCTAAGCCCATTATGATGGTTCAAAAGGGCAAGGGAAAGGGAAAAGCCAACAAGAAGAAGAATAAAGCTAAAGGAAAGTCCAATGCTAATTCTTCTTCAGCTGCACTGAAACCATTTGGTGGTGTGGCTAAGGAAGGGGAGTGCTTCCATTGTAAGCAACCTGGACACTGGAAGCGCAACTGCAAGCTCTATCTTGAAGAACTTGCTAAGGAGAAGGGAAGTAAGACTTCCACTTCAGGTATTTTTGTTATAGAGGCTAACTTTTCTACTTCCTCATCTTGGGTATTGGATACTGGATGTGGATCTCACATTTGTGCAAATGTGCAGGATCTAAGTAGGAGTAGAAGATTGGCCCGAGGTGAAGTGGACCTACGTGTTGGAAATGGAGCAAGAGTTGCTGCCTTAGCCGTAGGGACTTATGTTCTCACTTTGCCTAGTGGATTAGTTTTAGAATTAGACAACTGCTACTTTGTGCCTACTATTAGTAGAAATTTGATTTCTGTTTCTTGTTTGGACAAGAAAGGTTTTTCATTTATAATAAAGGACAAATGTTGTTCTATTTATTTGAATGAAATCTTTTATGGTAGTGCTCAACTTAGCAATGGTTTGTATGTTCTAGAACTCAAAAATCCAATCTATAATGTGAATACCAAGAAGGTCAGATTGAATGATTCAAACCCGACCTATCTCTGGCACTGTCGCTTGGGCCATATAAATGAGACCCGCATATCCAAGCTCCATAAGGATGGACTCTTGGACTCATTTGATTTTGAATCATATGAGACATGTGAGTCATGTTTGTTGGGCAAGATGACCAAAACCCCATTCACAGGGCAAAGTGAAAGGGCTAATGACTTACTAGGACTCATACATAGTGATGTATGTGGCCCTATGTCTACACATGCTAGAGGAGGCTTCCAATACTTCATTACCTTTACTGATGACTTCAGTAGATATGGCTATGTGTATCTTATGAAACACAAGTCAGAATCCTTTGAAAAGTTCAAAGAATTCAAGAATGAAGTAGAGAATCAACTCGGGAAGAGTATCAAAGTACTTCAATCAGATCGAGGTGGAGAATACTTGGATCGAGAATTCCTTGACTATCTAAAGGAGTGTGGTATAGTATCACAACTCACTCCACCTGGTACACCTCAATGGAATGGTGTATCTGAAAGGAGAAATCAAACTCTGTTAGACATGGTTCGATCTATGATGAGTCAAGCTGACCTTCCAAACTCCTTTTGGGGACATGCTCTAGAGACAGCCGCTTTTACACTAAACCGAGTTCCATCTAAATCGGTTCAAAAGACACCATATGAGATATGGAGTGGGAGGCGTCCCAGTTTGTCTTTTATGAAGATTTGGGGCTGTGACGCTTATGTGAAACGTCAATCCTCTGACAAACTAGGGCCCAAATCTCATAAATGTCTTTTTGTTGGGTATCCCAAAGAAACAAAGGGTTACTATTTCTACAATCCTTCTGAGCAAAAAGTGTTTGTTGCTCGAACTGGTGTCTTTCTAGAGAAAGAGTTTATCTCTAAAGGAACCAGTGGGAGGAAAGTAGAACTTGAAGAAATTCAAGAACAACAAGGGGACATCGAACCTGAAATGGAACCTGAACAGACACCACAAGATGTTGTGGTTCAAGAGTTTGTTCCTGTAGCACAGAGCCCACGTGTAGGATTCGGCGTGAGCCTGAGAGATATGGATTTCTCATGACTCACACTGGTGATGTGATGCTCATGGATCAGGAGGAACCATCAACCTACCAACAAGCTATGTTGGGGCCTGACTCTGAGAAGTGGCTAGAGGCCATGAAGTCCGAGATGGAATCCATGTATGAAAACCAAGTATGGACTTTGGTTGACCCACCTGAAGGGGTAAAACCCATAGGGTGCAAATGGGTTTTCAAGAAGAAAACTGACATGGATGGTAATGTGATTACCTTTAAGGGACGATTGGTTGCAAAAGGTTTCAAGCAAATTCATGGTATTGACTATGATGAAACTTTTTCACCAGTTGCTATGCTTAAATCCATCCGAATTTTGTTCGCTATTGCTGCACACTATGATTATGAGATATGGCAAATGGATGTCAAAACTGCATTCCTAAATGGAAAGCTACTTGAGGATGTGTACATGACACAACCTGAGGGTTTTGTCACTCTAGAGAATGCCAATAAAGTGTGCAAGTTGCAAAGGTCCATTTATGGACTGAAGTAAGCTTCTCGAAGTTGGAATCTTCATTTTGATGAAGCAATCAAAGAGTTTGGTTTTATCAAAAATGAAGATGAACCTTGTGTCTACAAGAAGGTTAGTGGGAGCGCTATTGTCTTCTTAGTGTTGTATGTAGATGACATACTACTCATCGGGAATGACATTCCTGAGCTACAGTCTGTGAAGACTTGGCTAGGGAAATGTTTCTCTATGAAGGACTTGGGTGAAGCAGCCTATGTGTTAGGCATTAGGATCTATAGAGATAGATCTAGAAAGCTTCTTGGCCTAAGTCAAAGTACATACATTGACAAGGTGCTAAAGAGGTTTAGCATGCAAGATTCCAAGAAAGGATTCTTGCCCATGTCACATGGTATAACTCTTTCTAGATCTCAGTGTCCGAGTACACCCGAGGAGAGAGAGCGCATGAGTAAGATTCCATATGCCTCAGCAATTGGATCTATCATGTATGCCATGATATGTACTCATCCCGATGTCTCATATGCCTTGAGCATGATGAGTAGGTACCAATCAAACCCCGGTGAGAGTCACTGGACAGCTGTTAAGAACATCCTTAAGTACTTACGAAGGACTAAGGATGCATTCTTGGTCTTTGGAGGTGAAGATGAGCTCGTTGTAAGGGGTTACACCGATGCAAGCTTCCAATCTGATAAGGATGATTTTAGATCACAATCTGGTTATGTGTTTTGCATTGGTGGTGGTGCTGTGAGCTGGAAAAGTTCAAAGCAAGAGACAGTAGCTGACTCTACAACAGAATCTGAGTACATTGCTGCCTCTGATGCTGCGAAAGAGGCAGTTTGGATCAAGAAGTTCATCACTGAACTTGGAGTAGTTCCAAGCATTACCAACCCGATAGAGCTCTATTGTGACAACAATGGAGCAATCGCACAGGCTAAGGAACCTCGATCTCACCAGCGATCCAAACACATACTCCGACGCTATCATCTCATCAGGGAGATCATCGAGAGGGGTGATGTAAGGATATGCAGGACTTCGACAGATAGCAACATTGCTGATCCACTGACAAAGCCCCTTACGCAGCAAAAGCATGATAGTCATTCTAGGTCCATCGGTATTAGATACATGGATGATTGGCTTTAGTGCAAGTGGGAGATTGTTAGTGTTGTGCTCAAAAGCCAATCATGAGATGATTGTATTTTTGCACATTGAGTCATGATATTTTATTAAGGCATTAATCCAATAATTGTGTTTGTTATTTGTTTATGCGTAATGTAATCAAATATAATTATAACCCTAAAATAATAGTATTCTTAAACGTCTCTGGTATACTATTATTGTGTAATGAGTTACAATAATACATAAAGATTAGCATATGTGGAGACTAATATAAGATATATAGTCTAAATATGGGTACAAGTTAGAAAACTTGTGTACTAGACCGACCCACCATGAAAACGCTATATGGATCATTATATGAGTGTCATAAGTGAGTCTCATGGTGATAATGGTATATGTAGTCATTTGACCTAAGATCATCAAGGTTTCTTACATGTGAATCATATACTTTGATATTTCCTTTTATTGCTCGTAACTGAGTGAACATGAAGGTGGTCATTAAGTATGTCACATATCATGTGGAGGGTTTTGTATGATCAAGATGGGATTTGTCTCTCCTATGTTGTTGGGTTTCGGGAGCCAAACAGCGCAGCGGAATTTAACCGAAACCCTCCAGGATCCAAGTGAAACGGGGTAAACCGGGTGTTCGAAATTTTTCATACCTAATTTTCGGTTGAGATCTCTCACTCAACTGTAGAGTCGAATCACAAAACTTGAACAGTTGACGTGTTCAAGCTCTCTATGGTATCCACACGAGCCTCTCGGGATCACCACGCTTCCACCACGTCCCGGCAGATGCGTTTCTCTTGCGCTCGCAGTGCTAGCTTGCGTCCTCCAAGGAATTGCAAGAGAAGAGTGCGGCTGTCCTTTTTGGAGGCTAGGGCAAGGAGACCTACGAATTTCTCACTTAAAAGTTGTATTTATAGTGAGACTCAACTTCCAGGCCTAATGGGTTTCAAAGCCCTAATCCAATTAGGATTTAATTTCGGGCTTAATAATGGCTCAACTTTTGGGCCCATTATTAATACGAAATTAAAGTGAAACCATAACCCAAATAATTAGCCCATGCACTCTAATGATCCAAATTGCTCTATGTGTGCGACCCAATAGGCTCTTATCACGTTGGCAATGATCATAAATCACATTTATGATCATAAGCAATGAGCGGTGTCTAGCAACACATCATTGCTACCCAAGTGACAAGATTGTCGGAGGATTCGACTAAACCTTTATGATCATCACCGATATATGCCATTGTCCCTTTGTCCAAGATATCAAGACTAAGCACGAGACATGGAATGTGTCACTCTCGTATAGCCCAATCTTTGGTTTCTTGATTACCGAGTAGACTAACTTAAACTGATGACATTGATATCGTATATCAACTCATCCGAGCATGGCCATGCATTTTCTAAGTCTCACTCTATCAAGGGGCCCGAAGATATCACTCCCGTTACATAGGAGGGACAAATCCCATCTTGATCATACAAATCCCTCCGCATGATATGTGACATACCCAATGACCTCCTTCAAGTTCACTTAGTTACGAGCAACAAAGGAAAGTATCAAAGTATGTGACTCACATGTAGGGAACCTTGATGATCTTAGGTCGAAGGACTACATATACCTTGATCACTATGGGAATCACTTATGACACTCATATAATGATCCATGTAGTGTTCTCATGGTGGGTCGGTCCAGTACACAAGTTCTCCAATTTGTACCCATATGTAGACTACATATCTTATATTGGTCTCCACATATGCTAGTCGTTATGTATTATTGCAACCCACTCCACAATAATACTAGACCAGGGACTTTTAAGAATATCATTATTCTAGGGTTACAATTATGTTTGTTAAGTTACGCAGGAACAAAACAACAAACATAATTGCTGGATTAATGCCTTAATAAAATATCATGACTCAATGTGCAAGAATACAATCATCTCATGATTGGCTTTTGGGCACAACACTAACATATGTAACGAGAGTGATATCTTTGGGCCCCTTGATAGAGTTAGACTAAGAAAATGCATGGTCATGCTTAGATGAATTGATGTATGATATCAATGCCATCAGTTTAAGTTAGTCTACTCGGTAATCAAGAAACCATAGATCAGGCTATATGATAATGACATATTACATGTCTCGTGTTTGGTCTTGATATCTTGGACAAAGGGACAATGGCATATGCGGATAATGATCATAGAGGTTTAGTCGAATTCATTGACTATCTTATCACTTAGGTAGCAATGATGTGTTGCTAGATATGGCTCATTGTTTATGATCGTAAATGTAATTTAGGATCATTGCCAATGTGATAGGAGCCTATTGGGTTGCACACATAGATCCAATTGGGTTATTTAAGTGCATGGGCCAAATTGTTTAGGTTTTGGGTTCATGACAATTTTGGATTAATAATTGGCCCAAAGGTTGAGCGATTAATTAAGCCCAAAATGAAGACTAATTGGATTAGGGTTCTGAAATCCGTTAGGCTTGGGAGTTGAGTCTCACTATAAATACATCATATAGTGAGAATTTCGTAGCTCTTACCGTAGCCTCCCTAAAGACGAAATTAGAAGGGTTCTGAAGGTTCCAACCGCACTCTTCTCTTGCCATTCCTTAGAGGACGCAAGTTAGCATAGCGGGCACAAGAGAAACACATCTACCAAGACGTGGTGGAGGCATGGTGATCCCAAGAGGCTCATGTGGATACCATAAGGAGCTTGAACACGTTAATTGTTCAAGTTTTATGATTCGACTCAATAGTTAAGTGAAAGATCTCAACCAAATTCGGAATAAAATTTTTGAACCCCCGATTTACCCTGTTTCACTTGGATCCTGGAGGGTTTTGGTTATATTTTGCTATGTTTGTTTGGATCCCATAACCTAACATGATGCTGATAAAAGAGAATATTTGGAAGATCCTAGTAGATATCAAAGGCTTGTTGGCTTAGACTATTTAATTATCACTCTACCAGACATTTCGTTTGTCACTAGCATAGTAAGCCAATTTTTAGAGTCTCCATGCACTAATCATTGGGATCCAATAGCCAAGATTTTGAGATATTTGAAAGATGCTTCAAGATAAGGTCTTGGATATCAAAATTTTGGTCTTACTCAGATTTGACGATACACAAATGTATATTAGGCAAGTTAGTATGATCGCTGGTCTTACTTCGAGCTCCTTCTTTTCATGGGAGGAAACTGTTAGTGTTGTGCCCAAAAGCCAATCATGAGATGATTGTATTTTTGCATATTGAGTCATGATAGTTTATTAAGGCATTAATCCAGCAATTATGTTTGTTGTTTTGTTTCTGCGTAACGTAATAAACATAATTGTAACCCTAGAATAATGATATTCTCAAACGTCCCTGGTCTAGTATTATTGTGGAGCAGGTTGCAATAATACATAACGACTAGCATATGTGGAGACTAATATGAGATATGTAGTCTGCATATGGGTTCAAGTTGGAGAACTTGTGTACTGGACCGACCCACCATGAGAACACTACATGGATCGTTATATGAGTGTCATAAGTGATTCTCATAGTGATCATGGTATATGTAGTCCTTCGACCTAAGATCATCAAGGTTCCCTACATGTGAGTCACATACTTTGATATTTTCCTTTGTTGCTCGTAACTGAGTGAACTTGAAGGAGGTCATTGGGTATATCACATATCATGCGGAGGGATTTGTATGATCAAGATGAGATTTGCCCCTCCTATGTAACGGGAGTGATATCTTCAGGCCTCTTGATAGAGTGAGACTTAGAAAATGCATGGCCATGCTCGGATAAGTTGATATACGATATCAATATCATCAGTTTAAGTTGGTCTACTCGGTAATCAAGAAACCAAAGATTGGGCTATACAAGAGTGACACATTCCATGTCTCGTGCTTATTCTTGATATCTTGGACAAAGGGACAATGGCATATATCGATGATGATCATAAAGGTTTAGTCAAATCACCAACAATCTTGTCACTTGGGTATCAATATTTTATTGCTAGACACCGCTCATTGCTTATGATCATAAATGTGATTTTTTATCATTGCCAACGTGGTAAGAGCCTATTGGGTCGCACACATAGAGCTATTTGGATCATTAGATTGCGTGAGCTAATTATTTGGGTTATGGTTTCACAATAATTTCGTATTAATAATGGGCCTAAGAGTTGAGCCATTATTAAGCTCGAAATTCAAGCCTAATTGGATTAAGGCTTTGAAACCCATTAGGCCTGGAAGTTGAGTCTCACTATAAATACAACTTTTAGTGAGAAATTCGCATATTTTCTCGCCCTAGCCTCCCAAAAGGACAGCCGCACTCTTCTCTTGCAATTCCTTGGAGGACGTAAGCTAGCATTACGAAAGCAACAGAAACGCATCTGCCGGGACGTGGTGGAAGCATGGTGATCCCAAGAGGCTCGTGTGGATACCATAGAGAGGTTGAACACGTCAACTGTTCAGGTTTTGTGATTTGACTCTATAGTTGAGTGAGAGATCTCAACCGAAAATTAGATATGAAAATTTTCGAACACCCAGTTTACCTCGTTTCACTTGAATCCTGGAGAGTTTCGGTTAAATTTCACTACGCTGTTTGGCTTCTAAAACCCAACAATGGTATCAGAGCTACTAGCGAAACCCTAAATCGGGATTGAATGTTGAATCACATGATGTTATGTGTTCGGTTGCTTTCGGCCATGATTAATTAGATTGATTCATGATGCATGAAACCGGAACTCGTAATGAACATATGACATATATGAAGAAACGACACTAATTGGTTAATGAGATTAACCTAAAATTGATAGGTATGAGATACCTATATGGATTAGGATTCTTGCAATAGTTGCAAAAACCCTAGCTTGGTTTGAATTCGGCATATTCGGGCACCGAAAGTAAGGTATTTTTTGTGGCTCGAATGGAGAAGTCTCGGGTGCCTACTTGCTCGAAATAGAAGATCTCGGGCAAAGCAATTCTAAAACAATTTTTTGCGCCAGGCAGCCCATCTTGACCCCGTTCGCTGACCGGTCAACGGAACCACCGCCTGCTGACTAGCCAGCGGGACCGCCGTATGCAAAGCATCACATAAATAAAAACTAGTTAATCAAAGTGCGGCAATTGGCATGCATTTTTGTTGAATGAGATTTGACATGATATACTGATTGGTGTTTGAAGCATGGTACATGGTTATAGCCCTTAATTGGTTGTACTTGTAAATACGGCCTGCTAGTCGTGCCTTTTCTTATCACTCTCATTGTACATTCTCTTCTCACCTTACTCCCCTTGAATGTAACACGAGGTTTCTATTATTGATATAATGGTACATTATGGGATCATCTAAGATGGTATGTCCAAGGATCATCCAATGTGGTATGTCCAAGGAGGTGACAAGAAAAGGGCAACCAAGAAAGGAAGAGAAGGAGCTTGTGAAGACCTTTTTCTTTTCTTAGGCTTTTATGATATTCTCATTAGCTTGAGAATATCGCTTAGTTTGGGCTATAACCATGTCAAGTTTACTTTTTTGTAAGCATGAGATGCTTGTTTTATATTTGTATGTGATGCATGTAGAAGACAACCGGAGATAACAGATTTGTGAGATCAAAAGAAAAATCCCTCAAACAAATATTAAGTCATTAAATGTGATGCCTTCCAAATGTTGGCACTCGTCAAGACTTTGATCAACATTAGGTGGGTTTGTCAAAGTAAAGCACCTATGTTCATCTTGGTAAAGCGCGATGGGATAATAGTGATATCCAAACTGCTAACTTTGGGTCTAACTTAAATAAGTCATCCTAATAGGATTAGGGACTTAGAGGCATAAAGTTGGGCTTAAGTTCATGAGATGAGCTTGGACAAGTGTTGATTCACCCAACTATCCAAGAGTTGTATGAGATGCAATTAGCAAGGAGTTGCCTACCTAAATAGCTGTAACTTGAGAGAAAAGCCAAAGCTGACTTAGGTTGTGGTCAAATATGGATCTTGGCCCACTAGAATACCTTAGCGTGCGAGGTGTTCCGAAATAATATCGAGGGTTATTATTTTGAGTAAAATAGTGGGAGTATTGTTTAATAAAAGTCATTATTAAATGAATTAAAATACATGGCTCTTACACTGCATATTTACTGTTGTAGATAACCATGGCACAAAACATATCAACATTTTCGTTGTGATCGATCTTTAAGAAAGAAAAACTGAATGGGACCAACTTTCTCAAATGGTACCGAAACTTGAGGATAGTTCTCAAGCAAGAGAAAAATACTTATGTCCTAGAATAGCCCATTCCGAATGAGCCTGCTGCCACTGCTCAAAGAGCTGAAAGGGATGCTCACAAAAGGCATTCTGATGATGCTTTGGATGTTACATGCCTCATGCTTATTACCATGGAATCTGAGCTTCAAAAGCAACATGAGGGTGTTTGATATGATCGAACATCTCAAAATGATTTTCCAAGAGCAAGCTAGGCATGAGAGGTTTGAGACCTCTAAAGCATTGTTTCAGTGCAAAATGTCTGAGGAAAGTCCCGTGGGTCCTCATGTGCTCAAGATAATTGGGTACATTGAGAATCTTTAGAGTTTAGGATTTGCTCTTCAGAAAGAGTTGGCTGTTGATGTAGTCTTGCAATCATTGCCTGAAAGCTACAGTCAGTTCGGCATGAACTATAACATGAACGACTTTGACAAGTCCCTCCCTGAATTGCTCAATATGTTGAGAACTACTGAGCAAAACCTTAAGAAGGCTAAGCCCATTTTGATGGTTCAAAAGGGCAAGGGAAAGGGAAAAGCCAACAAAAAGAAGGATAAAGCTAATGGAAAGTTCAATACCAATTCTTCTTCAGCTGCACTGAAACTAAAGGGTGGTGTGGCAA
Source organism: Aquilaria sinensis (assembly GCA_005392925.1). NCBI lineage: Eukaryota > Viridiplantae > Streptophyta > Magnoliopsida > Malvales > Thymelaeaceae > Aquilaria > Aquilaria sinensis. Next base: position 41,616 of record SMDT01000791.1, on the reverse strand, counting down.
AGGAAGGGGAGTGCTTCCATTGTAAGCAACTTCGACACTGGAAGTGCAACTGCAAGCTCTATCTTAAAGAACTTGCTAAAGAAAAAGGAAGTAAGACTTCCACTTCAGGTATTTTTGTTATAGAGGCTAACTTTTCTACTTCCTCATCTTGGGTATTGGATACTGGATGTGGATCTCACATTTGTGCAAATGTGCAAGATTTAAGTAGAAGTAGAAGATTGGCCTGAGGTGAAGTGGACCTACGTGTTGGAAATGAAGCAAGGGTTGCTGCCTTAGTCGTAGGGACTTATGTTCTCACTTTACCTAGTGGATTAATTTTAGAATTAGACAACTGCTACTTTGTGCCTGCTATTAGTAGAAATTTGATTTCTGTTTCTTGTTTAGACAAGAAAGGTTTTTCATTTATAATAAAGGACAAATGTTGTTCTATTTATTTGAATGAAATCTTTTATTGTAGTGCTCAACTTAGCAATGGGTTGTATATTCTAGACCTCGAAGATCCAATCTATAATATGAATACCAAGAAGGTCAGATTGAATGATTCAAACTTGACCTATCTCTGGCACTGTCGCTTGGGCCATATAAACGAGACCCGCATATCCAAGCTCCATAAGGATGGACTCTTAGACTTATTTGATTTTGAATCATATAAGACATATGAGTCATGTTTTTTGGGCAAGATGACCAAAGCCCCATTCACAGGGCAAAGTGAAAGGGCTAATGACTTACTAGGACTCATATATAGTGATGTCCTATGTCTACACATGCTAGAGGAGGTTTCCAATACTTCATTACCTTTACTGATGACTTTAGCAGATATGGCTATGTGTATCTCATGAGACACAAGTCAGAATCCTTTGAAAAGTTTAAAGAATTCAAGAATAAAGTAGAGAATCAACTCGGGAAGAGTATCAAAGTGCTTCGATCAGATCGAGGTGGAGAGTACTTGGATCGAGAATTCCTTGACTATTTGAAGGAGTGTGGTATAGTATCATAACTCACTCCACTTGGAACACCTCAATGGAATGAGGTATCTGAAAGGAGAAATCGAACTCTGTTAGACATGGTTCGCTCCATGATGAGTCAAGCTGACCTTCCAAACTCCTTTTGGGGACATGCTCTAGAGACAACCGCTTTTACACTAAACTGAGTTCCATCTAAATTGGTTCAAAAGACACCATATGAGATATGGAGTGGGAGGCATCCCAATTTGTTTTTTTATGAAGATTTGGGGCTGTAACGCTTATGTGAAACGTCAATCCTCTAACAAACTAGGGCCCAAATCTAAAAAATGCCTTTTTGTTGGGTATCCCAAAGAAACAAAGCGTTACTATTTCTACAATCCTTCTGAGCAAAAAGTGTTTGTTGCTTGAACTGGTGTCTTCTTAGAGAAAGAGTTTATCTCTAAATGAACCAGTTGGAGGAAAGTAGAACTTAAAGAAATTCAAGAACAACAAGGAGACATCGAACCTGAAATGGAACCTGAACAGACACCACAAGATGTTGTGGTTCAAGAGTCTGTTCCTGTAGCACAGAGCCCACGTAGGTCTGGTAGGATTCAGCGTGAGCCCGAGAGATATGGATTTCTCGTGACTCACACTGGTGATGTGAGGCTCATGGATTAGGATGAGCCCACAACCTACCAAGAAGCTATGTCGGGGCCTGACTCTGAGAAGTAGCTAGTGGCCATGAAATCCGAGATGGAATCCATGTATGAAAACCAAGTATGGACTTTGGTTGACCCACCTGAATGGGTGAAACCCATAGGGTGCAAATGGGTTTTCAAGAAGAAAACTGACATGGATGGTAATGTGATTACCTTTAAAGGGCGACTGGTTGGAAAAGGTTTCAAGCAAATTCATGGTATTGACTATGATAAAACTTTTTCACCAGTTGCTATGCTTAAGTCCATCCAAATTTTGTTCGCTATTGCTGCACACTATGATTATGAGATATAACAAATGGATGTCAAAACTGCATTCCTAAATGGAAAGCTACTTGATGATGTGTACATGACACAACCTGAGGGTTTTGTCACTCCTGAGAATGCCAATAAAGTGTGCAAGTTGTAATGGTCTATTTATGGACTGAAGCAAGCTTCTTGAAGTTGGAATCTTCGTTTTGATGAAGCAATCAAAGAGTTTGGTTTTATCAAAAATGAAGATGAACCTTGTGTCTACAAGAAGGTTAGTAGGAATGACATTCCTGAGCTACAATCTGTGAAGACTTGGCTAGGGAAATGTTTCTCTATGAAGGACTTGGGTGAAGCAGCCTATGTGTTAGGCATCAGGATCTATAGAGATAGATCTAGAAAGCTTCTTGGCCTAATTCAAAGTACATATATTGACAAGGTGCTAAAGAGGTTTAGCATGCAAGATTCCAAGAAAGGATTCTTGCCCATGTCACATGGTATAACTTTTTCTATTTCTGCGTAACGTAATAAACATAATTGTAACCCTAGAATAATGATATTCTCAAACGTCCCTGGTCTAGCATTATTGTGGAGCGGGTTGCAATAGTACATAACGACTAGCATATGTGGAGACTAATATGAGATATGTAGTCTACATATGGGTACAAGTTGGAGAACTTATGTACTGGACCGACCCACTATGAGAACACTACATGGATCGTTATATGAGTGTCATAAGTGATTGTCATAGTGATCATGGTATATGTAGTCCTTCGACCTAAGATCATCAATGTTCCCTACATGTGAGTCACATACTTTGATATTTTCCTTTGTTGCTCGTAACTGAGTGAACTTGAAGGAGGTCATTGGGTATGCCACATATTATGCGGAGGGATTTGTATGATCAAGATGAGATTTGTCCCTCCTATGTAACGGAAGTAATATCTTTGGGCCCCTTGATAGAGTGAGACTTAGAAAATGCATGGTTATGCTCGGATGAGTTGATATACGATATCAATGTCATCAGTTTAAGTTGGTCTACTTGATAATCAAGAAACCAAAGATTGGGTTATACGAGAATGACACATTTCATGTCTCGTGCTTAGTCTTGATATCTTGGACAAAAGGACAATGGCATATATCGATGATGATCATAAAGGTTTAGTCGAATCACCGACAATCTTGTCACTTGGGTAGTAATAATGTGTTGCTAGACACCGCTCATTGCTTATGATCATAAATGTGATTTTTTATCATTGTCAACGTGGTGAGAGCCTATTGAGATGCACATATAGAGCTATTTGGATCATTAGAGTGCGTGGGCTAATTATTTGGGTTATGATTTCACAATAATTTCGTATTAATAATGGGCCCAAGAGTTGAGCCATTATTAAGCTCGAAATTGAAGCCTAATTGGATTAGGACTTTGAAACCCATTAGGCCTGGAAGTTGAGTCTCACTATAAATACAACTTTTAGTGAGAAATTTACGTTTTTTCTTGCCCTAGCCTCCCAAAAGGACAGTCGCACTCTTCTCTTGCAATTCCTTGGAGGACACAAGCTAGCAATGTGAAAGCAAGAGAAACGCATCTGCCGGGACGTGGTGGAAGTGTAGTGATCCCGAGAGGCTCGTGTGGATACCATAGAGAGCTTGAACACGTCAACTGTTCAGGTTTTGTGATTTGACTCTACAGTTGAGTGAGAGATCTCAATCGAAAATTAGGTATGAAAATTTTCGAACACCCGGTTTACCCCGTTTCACTTGAATCCTTGAGGGTTTCGGTTAAATTCCGCTACGCTGTTTAGCTCCCAAAACCCAACAGAAACTTAGAGTCTTGGAAAAGTAAGAAGCAAATAGTTGTTGCACGATCTAGTGTTGAATCTAAGTATAGGGCAATGGCATACGCTACATGTGAGTTAATATGGTTGAAGCACCTTCTCCAAGAGCTTAGTTTTGAACATTCATCTTCCATAAAGGTATTGTTTTGGTAATCAAATAGCTTATCAAATTGCTTCTCACCTAGTTTTACATGAAAGAACCAAACATATTGAGCTTAATTGTCACTTTGTTCATGGGAAGTTTCAATAAGGATTGATTAAGAGTCCCTATGTCAAATCAAAAGATTAACTTGATGATTTATTTACCAAGTATTTAGTAGAGTCACGATTAAGGGCTATATATAACAAGCTTGGAGCTTATGATATATATGCTCCAGCTTGAGAGGGAGTGTTATATAAGGTTGCTGTATAGACTAGAAATGTAGACATATTATTTATTACTTAGATATCATTCATATAGTTGACTTTCCTTCTATGATGGTTCTCTTATTACTTATAAAGGTCATAAGGGTTTCTTGTGTTTATCAAGCCCTCAATTTTTCCATCTTATATTGTTTTACAAGATGAACGCAAGAATCATGAACACAAATCAAAGCAAAAGAATCAAGAATAAAAAAAACATAAATTATTAATCTAGATCTACAGAAAAAAGCAAGAATCAAAACAAAGCACTAATTATGAGCCGAGCTCTAAGCGAAAGAAGTAAGAACATATATTAGACCATGTGAGGTAAGATAGAAGGATTGGCCATGGCTTCAATAAGTGGGACTGGTGGCTCTCTATGAGACCTTAGTTGATTGCCAAGGAGCTAATGTTGCGGTGGTGGTCGGTCAACTGGTGGAGGAAAAGTAGAAAAAGATAAATAGAATTAAGGCGAAGAAGTAAAAAACAGGGGAGGAAAAAAGAAAGGAATAGTCACCTTTATAACAAGTGGCAAATAGTAAATAATAGAAAAATGAAAGCGTACGGCATGCACTAAGTGTAGCTTATCCTATATGTACATATGCACACTCACCCATACACGACATGTCCAAGATAGTACAATATTGTACTAATATTGTATTGTACCATTAGAGAAATGATGTAACATCCACTACAATATTTAAAACTATGAACCAAAATGATAGTTGGTGAAGGTACTTCTGTCCTTGACACAAAAAGTGGTTTAGAGGTTGAGGATTATGTAGAACATGTCCTCATATGTAACCAACATAGCTGACAAAATGAGGAAAATGAACAATGCAAAACATACACAGAAAAAAAGTCGGACCAAATCTGGTTGAGCTAGCTATATGACCACCCTAAAAATGAGAGTACAAAGGAACCTAAAAGGAAGATACAATTACTCATGTCAATAGGTACAATGCACCTACCATAGAAATATATTGATGATTGGGATTAAGTGAAGCGCTAGGGTCAGGTAGCCCAGGTTGCATTTTGAAGAGAGGAGACAATCATCTAGTGACGGATTTAGGACTTTTACAAATGATGGCCTGTGTACATATGCAATTATTAAAATAAAATATTACATAATGAATCTTATAAATTCCATGTATGATAATATAATGATAAAAAAATATTTTTTAGATGCAAATATGAAAAATGATCTTACTTAGCTTTTTCTTTTCGAGTTGTTGGTCGAATGACTAGAAAAATAGACTAAAAAATATGAAGAAGAGAGCAAGATATTTATATTTTATAGAATGTAAGCAACAAAAATTTCCTTTTGCCTTTTGAACTTACAGATGTCATCCAATGTGGCTTATTAACTTTATCTTGTGTCCAACCATCTTAGCAAATTTTTTTTGTATGATTGAATTAGAAAAAAAGAGGGTGACAAAAAAAGTTTAAGGCCTAAGTAGAAAAATGTATGAAAGTTAAAAGACTATTGTAGAACTTTTGCCAATATTTTAGTTGTGAATAGAGAGAAGAGACTGCATCATTTTCTTTCTTAAGGTAAGATAAGCATATTGTTTTTTTGTATAAATGTTCTAAAATTATGGTATCCATAAAAATATTAAAAAGAATCCAACTACTTAATTATGTATCTCTTATTAACACTTTTTTCTAGAAAAAGGGTTCCTCTTATATTATACATGCATTAGCCATTAAGTCCATCTTTCTTCTGCTTTGTAGATGGCAGCTTCTTTATTTTTTTTAAGGTCAAATTTTGTTGGTCAACTTAACTTGTGTGTCTAGTGAAACATGGATTCTATGTTTAATTTGGTGGTTAATCTTTGGTATTGAAATTCAATTCTTGTTGTTGCAGAATATAAGCTAATCATTACAAGTAAGAACTGGCTAGACAGAAGGATCATTATGATCTATGCTAGAAACAGAACTTATGAGACTAATCATACACTTCAAAGCTATTTCATTTCACATGTTATTGTATTGGCTCTCCTCTAATCTCTAGCCAACCTACTTGTTATTCTTTGTAATTCCCTCAACACATCTCTCATGCTCATTCTTTCTGTTGTTGAGTCAGAAGAACACACGACTCCAGTTCGTAGAACTGACACTAACAAGTCTGCGATCTCCTTGTTCTTAACTTCGCTGTTGTGGTCCAACTCCTCTACTATCGAACCATCAACTATTTCCATCACCTGATTAGGAAGGTGCAGCTTTACAAACTCGTGCAGGCTACGGTTCATGGTGTGATCACCAGTAGGACTCTTCCCTGTAAACAACTCTAACAAGAGGACACCATAGCTGTATACATCACCAGCTACTGAGATTTCAGCCCCCATGCCATATTCTGTTAATGGAGCATATGCTTCAAAAGGTTAGTGATACTTGTTGCACAAGAATTATGTTGGATTGGAATTAAACAGAGGATTTTTATAGTAAAGAGTTACCTGGTGCTATATATCCCATCGTTCCTCTTACCCCAATGGAACTACTTTCATTCATTCCATCGGAAATGACATGTCCTTGGAACTTCGGAACAAACTTTGTTAGTCCAAAATCACTGACATGTGCGGTGAAGTCCTCATCAAGAAGAACGTTGCTTGGTTTTAGATCACAATGAACCACTGGCATGTCGAATTCATGGTGAAGATAACACAATGCTGAGGCCACATCAATAGCTATGTTCAGCCTTTGTACTACACTCAACTTACTCTTGCTCTTCCACTCTAGATCTGCTGTAGTTGTTGGATGTAGCCATTTCTCTAAACTTCCATTAGGCATGAACTCAAAAACCAAAGCTTTGAAGTCATTGCCTTGGAAATCAATACTTGAGCATGCAGTTAGGATCTTCACAAGATTCCGGTGTCTAATATTTCTCAGAACTTTGCATTCAGCTATGAAAGATCTGCTGGCTCCTTCTTCTTCAAGATGAAGTACTTTTACTGCAATTTCTCTTTTTTCCTGGACCAAAAACCCTTTATAAACTGAACCATATCCCCCTTTACCAACTAAGTTGGTTGACGAGAAACCTTGAGTCGCTTGATAAAGGTCTGCATAAGAAAGCTCTATGCGCTTCTTCTCCATTTCTGATGCTACCTGGAGTTCCTTTTTCGAGTATCTGGAACGATACTTGAGAATGAGGAAACATGCTAATAGAACAATGCTGAAGGTACAAACACTTACTACAATTATCAATACTTCATGCGGATGATGCTTTCCTTTCCCTGAACCTTTTGTAGAACATTTCGGCAGATGTAGTCCTGTGATTCCTCCACATAGTCCTCCATTTCCAAGGACTGAAAATGCACTGAAATTTTTGAACACCCCTACTAGTGGAACTAAACCTTCGAAGTTGTTGAAAGAAAGGTTAAGCCTCTGGAGAGACAATTCCCCTAAGAAGTCTGGAATTTGGCCAGACAAGCTATTCCAAGAAAGATCCAAGACCTGAATTCCTTTCAGATTACCAATAGACGAAGGAATAGGCCCTTCAAAAGAGTTGCCACTCATGTTTAAGCTTTCTAGTGATTTGCAGTCTCCAATAGCATCCGGAATTTCTCCATAGAGCTTGTTCTCTGAGATATCAAAGAGGTTGAGGTTTCTTAGATTGCCCAACTCTGGCGGCAACAGTCCTATTAACTGATTTGATGCTAGGATGAGGCTTGTTGAAAGGGAAGACAAACCGAAAACTTGTTTAGGTATTGTTCCACTTAGCTGATTGTAAGAGAGATCCAGTGATTCTAAGTAACTACAATTGCTTAAAGAGTCTGGTATGCTTCCTTCTAATAAATTTTCTGCAATATCTAGTTCTGTCAATTTGTAGATATTCCCAATGGTAGCAGGAATCTTCCCTGACAAGTTATTCTTGTGAAATTGGATTCGGAGCAAGTTGGAAAGCTTACCAATGGAGTCAGGAATAGTTCCTGTGAGCATATTGAATGACAGCGAAAGAAGCTCCAGCCCTGCAAGGTTTGCAATACCAACTGGTATGCTACCATATATTTGGTTGTGATCCAACCACAATTCCTGAAAGTTTGTAGAGAAATTCGCAATTGATTCCGGGATTTTCCCTCTTAAGTGATTCTGGAAAAATGACAATGCATTCAACTGAGTGCAATTAGTCAAGGAGTTAATAATGAGACTGAGCTCATCTGTTGCATTATCATCCCCAAGTTGGTTGAACTCAAAATTCAGTAGCTCTAGATTTTGGAGTGCCCCTAAATTTTTGGGTACCCGCCCTGTCAGATCAGAGTATGACATATCAATTTGTACCAAAGTTGAGCAGTTGGCTAGAGAGGCTGGGATTGATCCGGTGAAGTGGTTTCCTCCGATGAAAAGTGTTTGCACCTTATGCAGCATCAGACCTATGTCATGTGGTATCTCCCCTCTTAATGTGTTTGCTGCAATGGCGAAGAAAGTAACAGATGACAAATTGTACAAAGCTCTAGGGACCAAGCCAGATAGATAGTTAGCACCCAACTGAAGGTAGTCCAATTTTGAGAGTTGCCCGAGTTGCGAAGGGATGTTCCCTTGGAGGTTGTTGTATGCTAGGGAAAGAAAGACAAGCTCAGAAAGGTTCCCAAATGAAGATGGTATTCCTCCTGTGAGATTATTCTTAGCCATGCCAATGTGACGCAGACTCGACAGAGAACCAAGCTTCATGGGGATTTGTCCTTCAAGCTGGTTTCCTGCAACACTAAGAGTTTCAAGTTCCAAACAATGACTAAGGTTGGCAGGAACCTCACCTTGAAAAGAATTGTTGGCCAAAAACAGATTTTGAAGTCTTCTCAAACGACCCATCTCTTGGGGAATCAAACCATGGAAACTATTGCCTTCCAAATCAATCACCTTAAGGAAGGAAAGATTGCCTATGTGAGGAGATAAGCTACCCCCCAGATTCCAAAATGACAGGTTTAGAGCCACAACCCGTTGATCCCATGCGCCGCAAGTCACTCCTCTCCAGTTGCAGAAATGGAGACTCCGGTTCCAAGAGGCTAGGATCCCAAAACGGTCTGTTTCTATCTCATCTTTAATGGCAAGCAAGGCCTCCTGGTCTGTCTCATTTGCGACCCTAACTTTGCCTGCCACTGAAATACAACCTTCCAGGGCAAGGGCTAGCAGGAGTAGGGAAACAAATGAACCTACCATTTTTGTTCTGTCTACTTGAATCTGTTATTCTACAATTTATAATTTTCATTTTTCATATTTTCATTTTTCATATCCATTATTTCCAGAACTATTCACATTAAAGTGAAGCTTTATAGATTTAGCATTATTTGTATATCATTTATTTTGTGGGCGCCGGAGCTTCGAAATATATACCAACCTCAATTAATATTTTACATATTATTTTAACAAAAAGTCTTGCCGCAGAGCAAGCCCTTGTTGACCGAAGAGACAAGTTTTCTGACCTTCCTAGCAATTTTTTATATTTTATAGCTCGTGGTTCCATGTCTCCAACTTCTACTCGGTTCAACTTGCTATCTGTAGTGCCTGTATCAATTTAATGTCGGCCTATTCTTTAGCTTGTTTTTTAATGTTTTGTTTTCATACGAAATTAATTTCAGATTACTTGGCGTTGAAGCTAGAGATGGCAATTGGGTGAGTCGGGTCAGGTTTGGGTCAGGTCATTCAGGTTCGGGTCTAGTCGGGTTAGCATGAATTTGGGTCCAGGTCGGGTTATTTGGGTTCGGGTTGATTTCAGGTTGAGTTGATTTCTGGTTCGGGTTGAGTTGGGCCGGGTTTATTTGGGTTCGGGTTCACTTCAGGTCGGGTCAATTTTAGTCTTGGGTAATTTCAGGCTAGTTTTCAGGTCAAATTCGGGTCAACCTTTGTGTTCACGTGGGTTACTGATGTGAAGTCAAAACGATTGAATCGATTCAATTTTTTAAAAGTTTAAATCAAATAATTCAATTTTTTGTGTGATTTAATTTAAATTAAATTTCATTTTTTAGTATATTTAATTAAAATATTCATAAAAATCTTCTTCATTGTAGTTTAGTACATATTTAAGTAATTTAATATTTTTAGTAATATTTAATTATTTTTCTAAACTCATAAGCTTTAACTATCATTGTACAGATTATTCAGATCTTCACCCAGCTATCACCTAGACATACACAATGACAATTTTGTTATGTTTATATTTTAATGAATTTTTTTGGAAATTACAACGAAATGCAAATCAAGTTAATTATCAATGACTAAATTGTAAAATTTGAAAAATTTTGGGTGAAAGTGCAAAGATTTCAAAAATTTTAGGATCTATGTTGTAATTATTTTTTTATGGGTGACTAAAATAAAATTTTTTAAAATTTAGGTACGTTATTGCACTATACTTAAAAGTTTAGGGATGAATATTATAATTTTAATAATTGCCTATTAAGATCATTAAACTTATTAAACATAAAAATTACTTATGTTGGAAAAATCCAAATATGGGATTCACTAAATATGGATGTTTTTTCCCCAAATAAGATACTTGCAATATATAGAAGTCTTAAAAAAATAGAAGTTACTAAATATGGAAATCCTTTCTCAAAATATGAAAATTATTAAACATGAATATCTTAAAAAATGAAATGAAACTACTAAATATGAAAGTCTCATCTCAAAAAATGAGACTTACTAAATATGGAAGTACCAAAAAATGGAAGTTACTAATAACAGAAGTCACCATTTCTAAATATAAGATATACTGAATATGAAAGTCTCAAGAAATGGAAGTTACTAAACATGGAAACCTTCATATTTAGGACTGACTTAATATGGAAAATAAATGAAAGAAGAAAATTAGGGTTTAGGGTGAGGGTTAAAATCAGGTTTTGTCGGGTTTAGTTATCGGGTCATCTCGGGTTCAGGTCAGGTCGGTCTTGGGTTTGGGTCATTTCGGGTTCGGGTCAGTTCAGGCTCGGGTCATTTCGGGTTTAGGTCATTTGGGTTCGGGTTTTCTCGGGTTTCCCTTTAATCAGGTTCGGGTTCAGGTCGTTGACTTTTTTAGTCAAATCGGGTCAGGTCGGGCTTAGGTTCGGGTGGGTTGGGCCAGGTCATCGGGCCGGGTCCGATTTTGCCATCCCTAGTTGAAGCAAGGTTTGTTTATTTTGTCGAAATGGTCAACAAGGCTGCTAACTAATGAGATTGACATTATGTCGTTTAGACTTTTTTTCAACTTACCTTCTGCGAATATTTTTTCTTCTTTTTCCGTTTTTCTTTGGAGTTTGTAGGATATTCAATATCTCCCTCGAATTTTATTGGCTTACACTTACACTCCTATAATTTATTTTAGATGTTAAAAATTTGCTAACGTCTAACTGAAATGTCAAACAGAAAACATTGATGACTAGAAAGATTGTCTAGCTACAAATCTGAATCTGTTGTCTTCTCAAAGTTAGAAAATATTATCTTTTTTACTAAAAATCATCATAATCAAATTTGTCATCTTTGAGTATATGTTCACTGTATCAACAGTGTTTCCTTTTTTACATTCTAGTAACATGTTAGCAGATTTTCAACATCCAAACTGAAGGGCAATCTAACTTTCAAAATAAACCTGAACTAATATGTTTTTTAAAAATAAGGGGCAACCGTGGGTTTGACCTTATGGTGATTTTATTAATTTACCCTAAAAATTTTTGTAATGTGGGATTTAATATATGTATAGTAACATCAATCTCACCAGCATAGTTGAGTTAGCAACGGTTTACACTGCCCCAGCTGAGATTTCGGTTCGAATTTCACCATTCTTGTTAGGTAAAAAGGGTAAAAAAAATGCCAAATATAACTTGATGCAGTCAAGGCCTCAAGACACAGACATTTCATCCCTGATCCTTAACAAATCTAATAAATACTCTTACCAACCTGTAACGATTTTCTAAGTGAAAAAAAAAAGTAACATCATAAAAATTACCCTAGCAATCTAAATGTCATGCCCCAAAACTACCCTAAGAATCTTGGGAACAATGACACGCCGCATACTCAAGAAAATAATTTTTGCATGCAAGGCTATATATTTCAAATAATTTCAAACTTATAATATTCAACTTATAAGAATAAGTGGTAGAGCAACTACAATCCTTGGAATCAAAAAATAATCCATAAAATATCAGAGCTCTAAGAAACAAAATGAAATTCAAAGGGTTTTCTAAACATAAATAAATTTCTAATAGTAGTACTAACAAAATACTTTTAACTGTTTTAAACTGTAGCTGATCTTATAGTTGCTCCCGCTAGCTAACTCAAATTACTCCTTATCTATGATATAGGTTAAAAATGGGGTGAACATGAATGCCCAACAAGTAGCAGATTTTGAAAACATAAATACTATATACAAAATATATAGGGATCAAGCAAGAGTATTTCTTATAAAATAATAACATAAACTTCAACAGAAAATATTTGAAGAGTCAGAAGTAATCAATGCAATATCAATTTTGAGAACTGAGCAAATAATATTTATAAATAAAATTATTAATCAATTAGAACAATCCAGAGTAGAACGACAGAACAGAAATTTAGAATAAAGTGAATAAGATGATCACTGTAACTATAATATTTAATATATAATCGATTTATTTTAATGGGGTAGAGGATCTGATCTCTACAGTGGCCAAAGCCATGCAGACCAAATTATTAGCAACTGGAGTCGTGTCATGTTATCCAAAAGTTGAAGAGATAAGGTGCCAGCCGTTGCAATTTGAGCAACTCTGTATGCGTCCACGTTTTTATATGGCCTTTATTTTTGTAATTATCCATATAATTATTAATTTACACCACTAAATTTGCATCCATCTATAGATTAGGATCTTTTTAAACCATACATTTTATGAGTCTATCCATCAATTCGCTTTGATAAAGAGTAAACAGCCATCAATAGGAGGCTCAAACATATAGGATGGAGGCGGAATTGAAGATGCAGCTTATCACACGGTTCAGCCAAGATCGTTTTTGGTAATAAACACATCTATAAATATTTATTTACACTTAAGCACAGAAGCCGGCCCTTTTAAAAGTACTACTACAATTTTTCCATGTCATGAACCTGGAATTTCTTACTTAAAACATCCCAGTCCTTTCCAATCGGACCAATTTACGTGCGTTAGTGTTTATAACTACTAATTAAACCATATTTAACCTTTTTGGTGAAAACATGGCAGGATGGAGATTAATAAAGTGTGGGGCAACAAAATGTGTGGTGGGAGCAAGCAAACAATTATCAATCATAAAAGTGGAAACTACTTCATAAAGTGAAACTTAGTTCCCGTAAGACTCTTAATCACGGTGAGAACTTAAACACAAAATGATGAGTGGCGTCTAAGAGCCTCAGCATGACGTCCCAACTAGGGCTATAAACGAATCAAACGAACACGAACAAGTCCTGTTCGTGTTCGTTCATTTAATGTTTAACGAACACGAACACGAACACGAATACGAACAATAAACGAACACATTTTCTTTGTTCGTGTTCGTTTGTTTAGTTTTAGTATGTGTTCGTGTTCATTTGTGTCCGTTCGTTTATACAAGCTTAAATGAACACAAACGAACATAAACGAATATAAACGAACACAAATGAATGAACACGTTCGTGAACATAAATAATAATAGGTTATAATAAATATATAATCTAGTGTGTAGGGTGTACGTAGGGTAGGTAATAATAAACATAAATAATAATAGGTTCTAATAAATATATAATATACGATATATAAAATATATATAACAATAAATATAAAACTAGACACTAATACATAGATACACAAACAAACGAACATAAACGAACGAGTAAATGAACGAACATAAAAGAACACTAACCGAACATTAACCGAACAGTTCACGAACGTAAATGAACGAACGGGATTTTGTTCGTATTCGTTCATTTAACTAAACGAACATAAAAATCTGTTCGTGTTCGTTCGTTTAACTAAATAAACGAACATAAACGAACTCCCACCGAACCATTCACAAACGGTTCACCGAACGTTCTGTTCGTTTACACCCCTAGCCCCAACTGCCAAAGATTAGGAAAATGACAGGGCCTCGATAACAACAAGTGATGGGAACGCGCATGGCCGTGTGAGAAAAGCTGGTTATTAGAATCCCAAATCTTCTTGGCTTAATGCTCTTAATTAAGTTTGACACACAAATTAGTCGAACGGGACTAATCAGATATAATTGGATTAAAGGGCTAAAAAAAATCACTTTAAAATGATTAGTTAAAAAACAGCCTAATAGATTTTATCCAAGTTAAAACACCGTACCTATATAAAAAAAAAATCAATCCTTCAAATACCTGGAAAAAGGTAAAAAGAAACATATGAGAACATGAAAGGTTACTTGCTCTGGAGATAACTATGTTTAATAACCAAATACTCCATTCGTCTCACAAAAACTAACAGTTTTACTATTTACAGTAATTAATTTATAATTTTATTTATTTTAAAATTTATTATAAAAATATGAATATTTTATATGAAAATGAAACTTTAAAGATTATAGTTTCTAAATATCATTTTTAAGAAATTTTTTCAATACACATTAATATGAATACGTTCAGGTCAAATTTCAATAAGAAAAATAAAAGAAACAAGTAATGTAAAACAGAATGAGTATAACTTACGTTACATGCTAGTGCTCAAAACTCTTTCTATGAAGAAACTGAACAACGATGAAAGGGGCAATCTCGTAGTTCTTGGAGAAACAGAACCGGACGAAGCAGCCTCTGCATATAGACATTCCATAGTTATACATAAAGTACAATCCACTGTCCGCAGAAGGCTAAATTTGATTATCGTTGCCTCTGGCAACTGTAGGCCAAATCCCTCCATATTGGCCGTACGCAAACCTGTCAAGTGGGAAATCGATAAGCCTTCAATAGTTGAGGACTTTGAAGCAACTGTGTAAAATTATCAAGACCATCTAATGTCTTTAACCCAATAATGATATCCAAAAGCTGCTCCCATCTCACGTAAATAAATATTTCCTATTTGGCAGCATACCCACACGACATACAAATACAATAAAGCAGTGAATAAAAAAAATAGTCCAAAACAACAAAGAAAACTACAACTTTACTTATATAATATTACCTCCGTCTCATATTCTTTGAATCATTTAATTTTTTAAAATAGCTTAATTTTAATTTATTTATATTATTATTTATTAGAGAAAATTTTAAAAAATTATATTTAAAAATTATATGTGTTGATTTATTATTCTTATATAAAGGTTCTTTATTTATATATTAAAATATTAAAATTAAAAAATAAAAAATTAATTATTAAAAAATAAAAGATAGAAAGAATTTGGGACAAAATAAGTAGTCAATAAATAATATAAATGACCCTAAACATCTGAAACCAGAAAAACAAAGGATAATATATTGGTGCCCCACTAATGGAACACGTGTCCCTGCTATAGCATTTTAATCAGATGCTGGCTTCACTGCTAAATGAAAGACGCTACCTTCATCCCCGATAACTATGGTCCTACTAATTCCATCCATTGATTAGAGAGTAGGTGAGTGAAATATTAGATACTTCCTCTGTCCCAAAATTTTTGTTTTATTTAATTTTTTATTATATTTTAACTTGAATTTTTTTATATTATTATTTATTAAAAAAATTAAAAATATATATATATTTAGAAATTATATATTTTGATTTATTATTTATATATATAAATTTTTTATTTATATATTAAAATATTAAAAATAAAAAATTCTAAATTAATTACTGAAAACAAATGGAGTACAAATTTTAAGACGGAGAGAGTAGGTAATTTGCATGGGCCTTGGGTGAGCAATTGGACTGGATAAAATTGTAAAATGAAAAAATTTCTTAAGTGGTATATGTGGAGCAATGAAAAGTATCCAACTCAAGAGGTGTTTTATTTTGCAGTGCGTGCTATTAGATTGTCTCTATTTCTTTAGCTTCACTTGGATCTTGTTGTCTTTGAAAAGAGTTGATCGGTGATCTTGATTTGCAAGGGGATAATTGCAAGCAATTGTCCATGGGATGCCAACATGCGGATCTATTATGATTAGTTTTTTTAGTTTTTATTTTGTTTTTCCTTTTCGTTTGGTGTTTGTCTAATCATAAATAGAGTTTTAGTGTGAGGTTTATTCTAGTTAATTTTAGTTACATCTTTCAAGGACATCTTGGTTTAGATAAAAGTAGTGAATTTGGTCTGCCTATCTTTCTTTAGATTTGGTGTTGCATGAATACTGTTAACGGCCATTGAATGACTTATTATGTTTTTGTTATTTTTTAGTAATTTATACTATTGGTTATAAATGTCGTATGACTTATTATTAATTGGAATAAAATCTTTTTTTCTAAAAATTCTCTATCTAAATATGACATGGCACATTTTAGGTCCTTTGATTATTGACTTAATAGCATAGAATTAAAACATTAAGAAATGTATTTTTACCAGATGGAATTGCAAAAGAAAAATCATTTTTCTCTCGTCTTTATCCTAGTGATTGGAGCAAAATATTATGCTAGAAATTTGATCCGAAAACTAGCAAGAAGTTTGCATGTTCCTTCCCAGTTCTAATGGTTAGGGGTGAGCATTTAGTTGGTTTGATTTAAATCAATTCAAATATAATAATCTAATCAACTTTCAATTTTTACAATGTGCATTCAAATTGTCCAAATTACATGTTAGAACCAATTCAAACTGTCCAAATGACATTTTGGTCTTTTCAGTTCAATTTATTTAGTTCATCTTTCTAAGACTTAGGCACATATTAAATGAAAAAATAAGATAAAAATTCAAAATTTTACCTTCATACCCAAAGTTAAATAAAGATAAACAATATATTGTCCAAAATTAGTAGGAAATAGCTCTATATATGTTGGGTGAATATATATTATGGTAAAATATTTATTACTATTCAGTCTATTAAATTTATTTGGCTTTAACTGTATGATTCAATAACTGATCCAATAACCGAATATGAAATTTGTTTTGGTCTAAACCAAACAAAGTAGAAAAGTAACTAAACTATTTTATCCTAATGTAGTCATCTTTTTGGATTTTTCGGTTTTCTCCAAATAGTGCTCACCTCAATTAATGATAAACATAATAATGCAAGCAAGAACAAAAATAGTCCTCCAAACAAGAAAGAAGTTATTCAAATGCTAGCTGCCACTCCCACCTGTTTTCTCTACATCACATTCCTCCTCTTTTCTTTGTGTCTCCAATAAGGTTTAGATTTTAATCTCAAGTTGACTGCTTGATTTGCTATTTTTATTCCACTTGATCAACTACCCTCATCTATTTTTTCACCATTGCTTCTTCCTCATCTTTCACAAAATTCCCTTATCACCATTAGCTCTACAATCTTCTTCTTCCGATGCTCTACAATAGACAAATCTAAATAATCCATTTTCAGTATTAGTATTTCAGGTGGAGGCTAGAGGGTGAAAAATGGCTAGTATCAATGAATCGGGGTGGTAGTCTTAGAATTTTTTTATCTTTTCATTATATCAGGCTTTATATTAACTGATCTATTATTAGGGGTTGATTTGCCTTTCATTTTATTGGTTCATTTATCTTTCATTTTAACTATTTGGTTATTCTCTATCTAGGCTTTATTCCACTTATTTATGAGTTATCTATTCCAGATTTATACTAGTTTGCATGAAATGTTTGACTCTCTGATTTTCTTCTTCCTATTTGTTATCATAAGAGTAATATTTTTAATGGTCAATTCTATATTCTTATTGTTTTTTAAAGTCATATATCAATATTGATTTATAAGATATGCAAAAAAAAAAAAAAACAAATAAACCACTAACATTTTTGTGTTAGCCCAATTCACCCACTAATGTTTTTTTTTTCAAATAAACCATTGAGGTTTCTAAGTCGGTTTAAATCAGCCATTCTTGTAACTTGTACAGTTAAATCTAGTGGAATCTTAACGTAAAATACCAAGTTTAGTCCCAACATTTTATACTTCTGCTCTCAGAGCCTTTGAAGTTTGTTAATCTAACATTTGAACCACCTTCTTGAAGCCGACATCGATCTTCAAACTCTATTTATGAGTGGTAATTGAGATCATCCTAAACTTGTAGATAGTGACTACAATGTTCCTTCTCTTATTCTACCTCATATTTCACAATAATTTTAAATTAAGTACTAATATGAGTGAGACATTATTTGAGAATGGCAATGTGGAGCTGAAGGCATCTCATTTTGGGCAATGAAGATGATATACTTTGAAGAAGTTAAAAGCGGCAATGACTAAACTGTGCCCAAAAAAATATAATTGTGATATGTGGTTATGAAAGTTTATAAATTACCAAGGTAGCCTATTTGAATTGTTTTAAATTAAGTAGAGCTAATTTGTTAATTTTAAAATATTAATGATGGAGTTTTGTAATATTTCAAGAGCCGAATAGGAAAATTGACCTATTTTAATAACTTTAATGGCTTATTTAGTTATTTTGAATAACATTAGTTGTTTTTTTGGCTGAAAGAAAAAAAAAATTAGTAACCGATTCAAGCGAGTCAAAAATATTAGTAGTTTATTCGTTACTTTTCCACGTGTACGTAGCAACCACTCATGTTATTCTCATGATTATTAAAAAGGGGTTAATTGAAATTTATTGAACCTAATAATACTTTAATGATACTTTCTACCAAAATGATGTACTAAACGAAAAAAGAAAAGCTATCACATCTAGCCTCCGAAGTACACATCAATATACAGTGACGTAGTTGGAAGAGAGATAATAATCTTTCTTGGAATGGACAATTCCTTTGCCTCCACCATATGAATTAGATCTGTTTTAGATATACTACAAACTTTTCATTCAATTTTTACAAAATTTTTACGGATATAATTTAATTGGTAATTGAAAAGTCCAATATAATTTATTAGTTTTATACGTTTTAATAAATTGTTGTTACACAACTAGCAAGGCTCTTTAATAATTGTTATACTTTGGCGATGACTAAAAATCTTTTTTGTTAACTAATCACCTCGTGATCACTACGTTATGATTCCCTCTATAACTGGTTCAGTCTATCTCATTTTTAAATTAATCAGAATTCAATATGCTACCAAATAGAGGTGTTCAAAGGGGAGGGTCGTGACGTAGGACCGACTCAGCTCAGGATCTGCCCGAGTCAAACTCAGCCCAGGGATTAGTCAAATTCAGCTCGGCACGGGCCTAGGTAAAGAACGGCTAAAAGAGGGACAGTTATGGATCTTAGGGAAGATGAGGCCTAAAGTGGGCTTGGCACGGATGAGTTCAGAAGTAGGCCTAGCACACATAAGGCCCAGCCGGTCCGGTTCGGTCCCAACGGTCAGTTAACCCCCAACAGCTCCTGATTAAAAAAAAAGGGATAATTACACTGCAAGTCCCTGTAACTACTTGCAGCCTTTTTTTTGACCCCCAGAATTATTCCCCCCTCCCCCAACAACTATATTTTAAGGGCTTTTTAATAAATAAATAAAAAAATCATTCCCTTATAGATAAGGAGGCCATTTCCACCATTTTTTCACACCAATCTTAACAATTTCTCCATTTCTTCTAATATGTTCTCTCATTTTCTTCAAGTTCTCAACCTTATTTTTTTCATTTTTTCTTAATCATTCCTTAATTACTTCCAAAGCTCTTCATCTTCTTAATTTAGTCTCACACAAATAACATCAAAAAGAAAGGGAAAGGCCTCAAGCTCTTTATCCCACACTAGTTTGAGGTCTCTTTTTCGTTCCATTTCCCAAGCGGTGACCCGTAGGGCTCAAATCCAACAAACAGAAATGACGAACAATTTTAGATGGCTTAATACAACTTAGGGCTCGACGATCAACTTTCTGATGATGATGTTAAGGAGGTGGAGGCAACACTAGCTGAGAATGTTGGTGGAGGAGATGGTTCCCAACCCATCCCGATAAGCCATCAACCCGAAGTTCAAACACTAAGTAAGACGTCAAGGCTCACTGCATGGGTTTGGGAGCACTTTGACTAAGTTTTTTAGAAAGATGGTCATGGTAATGATGTGAGGTTCGCAAATTGGAAACATTGTATGACAGAGCTCATGCACAAGAAGAACTCTGGCACGGGAACACTCAAACGACACATGGAACATAAGCATTCGAATCTCTGTTCGGAGGCAGCTGCTAGTACTGGCAGTCAAACATAACTTGGAAGTACTACTAGTGGATATTTCAGTGATATATCCCTAATCTATTTACTTGCATATACACTAAACCCGACTGTCCGAATCATTTGTACACAGCAGCTACTTAAGGGTTATTATAGTTTTTTAGAAATGTTGCATATTTCTGTTAATGCTATAACTGCTTGTACTGCCACTGTTGAGGAGCACTTACGGGAGTTATTTAAGATTTATGCCAACCAGCATAAGGATAAGGTAAGGTGCACTACTTTCTTTGCCGTCGGGTGTTCATCATCATTGGGTTCATTAGCATTCAATCCAGTTGAACAACTCCTCAAACAGCCCTAGGCTGTAGCCTCTGGTCTTACTGAAGTGGACGAATACCTCAACTTAGTCTTGGAGAATAGTGAGACCGACATTCTAGAATAGTGGAAAACAAGAAGCAACAAATTTCCAATACTCTCCATTATTGCCAAAGAAGTTCTAGCTATTCTCATCTTAACCGTTGCATCTGACTTGGTTTTTAGCGCTGGAAAATGTGTAATTTCAGAAAAACGAGCAATGCTATCATCATATACAGTTGAGGTTTGTATATGCAACTGTGATTGAGGTCTTGCAGCATTATGAATACAAGACCAAAAGAGTTCCAATGATGAAAACCTTGATGAGGTATATGCTTAAATTTGATTATCTTCCTACTTTGTATTTAATCTGATTATGCTGTTTACTCTTCATCAAATGTTTTTTTAAGTTTAATTTTATGGAACATTTCACCATTGACACATGTAAAGCTCGTTCCATGATATGTAAATGCCGTTTGGCTTTAAAATTAATAAAATTTTCACACCGGTGGTGGTGTTTCATTCTTAAAACAAGTAGTTTTTAAAAAATTTGTGTGAAAATCAAATTTAGAAAATATAAAAAAAATAAACACAAATTAAAAATTTTCTAAAAAAATGGATCTAGGCTCGGCCCAAGCTCAGCAATGCCGAGGACCAAGTTAGGCCCAGCACAGGATTGGCATGCCTATACTCAAGCCGTACTCGGTCCCTCTAGACCCAGGCCCCGGCTGGGTTAGCCCACTGTGCACCTGTACTACCAAATACTCATCCGTTTTATGATCTTTCCCCATTTTCACTTAAATTTGATTTAAATTTATTTATAATATATTTATTAAAAATTTAAAAAATTATATTTATAAATTATAAGTCTCCATTCATTATTTATATACAAAAAAATTACATTTATCTATTAAAATGTAGAAAATAAAAAATTAAATTAATTGATATAGATAGTGAGTCATCTTAGACTAAAAACTTGCACTATTAGTTAATGGATGACTAGCCATTGGAACCCAAAGAAAAAGAAAGGATAAGGATTCCAATTTTTGTGCCAAAGTTTTAATTCCTTTTAGGGCTTTTTAGATTTAACCCATGAACTTTATGTGTTATTGCACTTGCCTCCCCGAAGGTTTGAAAATCTACAGTTACCTCCTAATTTTTTAATGTTGTCAATCAACTGTCAGTCAAATTATAGCAAATCACCTAGAATTTAATTTTGTTTACAATTATACCAAAAAATTTAGAACATATACAAAAGTGATAAATTAGATGTGTGACATAATGTTTCTACATACACTAGGAAAGTATATTTATTGTTTATTACTTAGATATCAATCTTATAGTTGACTTCCCTGGTATGATGGTTGTCTTATTATGTATAATGGTCATGAGAGTCTTGTGTGATTATCAGGCCATCAATATTTCCCTATGATATTGTTTAACTTGCTATCAAGTACTACACCATAACCTAACCCTTATTGTAAACCAGCCACGAGAAAACCACTTTGCTCACCTTTTTGTTTCCATTGCTTTGATCAATATCCTTATTTCCAGTTAACCAAACCAAAAATAAAGGACATAGTGACACCTAGTGGTCACCAGCAATAATAACAGTACCACCGGAGTAGCTAGAAAACCTTCTATGTACCCATGCATAGGTGTCACATGCTGCCATACGGTGGCCTCCAATGATGGTGTTTTGATGGGCATACTTACCCTTGTCCTAAACAGCTTTCTAGTCATGGTTCTTATCAATTATGACTAGAAGTTGAGTTTCTTCACCATCCGATTAGTCTTTCGCATGTTGTAGTGCATTGTCTAGTTTTTTTGATATACTCATTAGAATTATGTAATCAAGTTAAAGAGTTTGTCAAACCCCAGGGAGAAACATCTTGAGTGTTTTGACAATCATCTTACCAATGCATTCTTTTATCCAATTTAGCAATATATAAATTATCAAATAATATTTGAACAATAATACTTACTTTTATTGGACCAAGAAGGTGATATTGTATTTTATAGGTCAGCGGAAGATGTCACATTTCACTACAGATCTTCCTTCCAACCAAAGTCAGATAGAAAATTGGCAAGCTGATGATGCACAGTTATTGCACTTCCTCTCCTTCTTGGCATCTATCATTTATCAAGATAATCCAATATCTTGTTATTCATGTAGCTTTTATAGAAATCAGTCCTGGGCGTTAGACTCTGGTGCCACTAACTATATTTTAGGTAAAATAGAAAATTTTGATCAAATATCTATTCGATATCTATTCAAGCTTCACATCATAATAAACTCACCATTGTTGATGGATCTACCACCACCATTAAAAATGTTGGATTCATTCATTCTTTTCCTTTCTTTACTTTACTCTCCATGCTCTTTGTTCAAAGCTTTCTGTTCAATATTATGTCTGTGAGTAAACTGACTAAACAATTAAACTGTTATGTTTGTTTCCTTATTGATCATGTCATTATCTAAAATTTGAAGACTAAGAAGATGATTGGATAATGGTGTTAATTAAATGGAATATACTATTTTGATGGATTGCAGTCATCTGTTGCTTGTCTTGTTTTAGCTTCTCCTATTTTAATTCATAGTTGCTTTGGTCATATATCCTTGGAGAATCTCAAGAAATTAGTCCTAAAAGTTCAATTTCTACTTTAGAATGTAAGTCTTATCAACTTAGGAAGTACCATCATGTTTCCTATTTGTCCTGAGTTAATAAAGAAATTGATGTTAATCCATACAGATGTTTAGGTTCCAAGTAATACCAACTCTAAAATAGGTTTTCAGAATTTCATGATTTTAGTATGATTTCTCTCGAATGACTTGGTTATATTCAATGAAAGATCGTTCAGAGTTATTTTCTATCCTCCATGCCTTTTGTGCTGAAATTCAGAATCAATTTCACACCTAAATCAGTATTCTTTGTAGTGATAATACAAAAGAGTATATCTCTAACTCAATCTCCAGTTACATGCAGCAACAAGGTATACTCCACCAATCTTCCTACCAACATACATCTAAACAAAATGGAGTAACTGAGAGAAAAATTCAACAAATTGTTGAAACAGCTCGTACCTTATTAGTGCACATGAATTTACCCAAAAGCTTTTAGGCAAATGTTGTGCTCACTAAATGTTTTCTTATCAATCATATGTCATCTTCTATCATTATGGCAAAATTTCTTTTTCTATCTTTTTTTCCTTGTCAAGCTCCCTTTTTCTGTTATTCCTTATATATTTGGATGTATCTACTTTTTCCATCAGAACCAGCCTGGCACAGATAAACTAGACCCCAAAGCTCTAAAATGTATTTCTCTTAGATGCTTTTATTTGCCAACAAAAGTAGAAAAGTTTTAGTCCTCCCCTAAATTACTTCTTTGTTTCTACTGATATTACTTTATTTGAAACTACACCATACTTGTTTGATACTCAGTTCATGTCTTTTGATACTGATGACTGTTTGCCTATGTTCTTTGGAATAGTTCCTACTAATGTTGTTATTTCAATTACTAATATGTTGCTTCAGAGCTCATTTTTAATAATAATTTGGCTGCTTTAGAGCTTTTGTCTCATCCTAATTTGTAGGTTTATACTTGACATCCTTGTCAATAATTACCACCACAAGATTCATGATCGTCTCCACCACCGTCACCTTGAACTCCACTGGCTCATGGTTTAGATATTCCAATTACCCTTCACAAAGGAAAAAGGTCTTGTACACTTTATCCTATCTCTGGTGTCATCTCTTATAATTCATTTCCACGATCAAACTCTGTTTGTGTCTTTATCTTGTCTTCCATTCCCTTGCCTAAGTCTATTTCATAAGCTTTGTCTCACCGTGGATGGAAGCAAGATATAGAAGAGGAGATGTTAGCTTTGCAGGCTAATAATATACGGGATTTAGTTCCTCTTCTGTATGATTAGACAATTATGGGTTATTGATGGGTGTTTAATGTTAAATTTACCCTAACGATAAAGTTGATCGGCTGAAAGCACATCAAGTGGCTAAGAGATATACAAAGGTATATGACATGAACTACTCAGAGGCATTTTCTCTAGTAGCCAAAATGACTTCAATTTGAGTTGTCATTGCATTGGTAGCCACAAATGAATGGCTATTACATCAATTAGGTATGAATAATGCCTTCCTCTATGATGACCTCGAGGAGACTATATTCATGGAACAACCACATGAGTTTATTGCTTGGGGAAGGCTGATCTTGTGTATCACTTCAGTAGGTCTTTATATATTTTGTAATAGTTGTCAAGAGCATGGTTTTGTTACTTCAGTTTAGTTTTTTTGGAGTTTGGTTTATAACAATAAGGTTTGGATCACTCTGTCTTTTATCAGCACTCTAAGGCTAGTAAAATTATCCTGATTGTCTATGTTAATGATATTGTTATCACTAGTGATAACAATGTTGGTAGTTAGTCTTTGAAATGCTTCCTAAAACAAAATTCCAGACAAAGGACCTTGGTTTGTTAGGATAATTCTTGGGTATTGAGGTAGCAAGATCCAAAATATGGATTTTTTTTTGTCTGAAAAGAAAATATGTCCTTCTTTTAGAAGAAAATGGCTTATTGGAAGCCAAGTTCAATAGCGCCACGGAGCCAAATGTTAAGTTTGATGTTGATAAAGGAGAATGGTTGGAAGATCTCGGTAGATATCAAAAACTTGTTGGCTTAAACTGTTTAACTATCATTTTTCTAGACATTTCGTTTGCTACTAGTGTAGTAAGCTAGTTTAGGGAGTCTTCACACACTGATCATTAGGATGCAATTGCCAGGATTTTGAGGTATTTGAAAGATGCTTTAGGATCAGGTCTTTTACATCAAAATTATGGTCATACTTAGATTTGAGGATACATAAATATGGATCAAGCAAGTTAGTATGATTGTTGGTCTGCTTTGGGCTCCTGTGTTTTCATGGGAGGAAACTTGGTGTTTGGGAAAAGTAAGAAGCAAATAGTTGTTACACGATATAGTGTTGAATTTAAGTCTAGGGCAATGGCGTATGCTACATGTGAGTTAACATGGTTAAAGCACATTTTCCAAGAGCTTGGTTTTGAACATTCATCTTTCATAATGGTACTGTGTGATAATCAAGTAGCTATTGAAATTGCTTCTAACCTAGTTTTACATGAAAGAACCAAACATATTGAGCTTGTTTGCCACTTTGTTCATTGGAAGTTCTAAGGAGGATTGATTAAGAGTCCCTTTGTCAAATATGAATATCAACTCGCTGATTTATTTACCAAGTATTTAGGATAGTCACAAGTAAAGTCTGTATGTGACAAACTTAGAGCTTATGATATATATGCTCCAGCTTGAAATGGAGTGTCACATAAGGTTGCTACATAGACTAAGAATGTAGACTTATTATTTATTACTTAGATATCATTCCTATAGTTGACTTTCCTTTTGTGATTATTCTCTTATTATATATAAAGGCCATGGGGTGTCTTGTGTTTATCAAGCCCTCAATTTCTCCATCTTATTTTGTTTTACAAGGTAAAAGTAGGAATCATGAACACAAATCTAAGAAATAGAGGGAAGAATCATAAAACATAGATTATTAATCTCAATCTATGGAAAAAAGCAAGAATCAAAATAAATCACAAATTATGAGCTGAGATCTAAGCGAAAGAAGTAGGAACATATATTAGACCATGTGAGGTAAGACAAAAGGATTGGCCATTGCTTCGATAAGTGGGTGGGACTAGTGGCTCTCTATGAGCCCTTAGTCAATTGGCAAACAGCTAATGCTGTGGTCGTGGTCAATCAAGTAGTGGAGGAGAAGTAGAAGAAGAAAGACAAAATTGAGGGAAAGAAGTAAAAGATAAGGAAGAGAAAAAAAGAAAAGAATAGTAACCTTTATAATAGGTAGCAAATAGTAAATAATGGAAAATTGAAAGTGTACGGTGTGCACTAAGTGTAGGTTATCCTACATACACATATGCACACACAACCATACACAACACGTCCAAGACAGTACAATATTGGTACTAATATTGTATTGTACCATTATAGAAATGGTGTAGCACCTGCTACAATATTTAAAACTATGAACCAAAATGATAGTTGGTGAAGGTACTCTTATCATTGACACAGAAAGTGGTTTAGAGGTTGTGGATTATGTAAAACATGTCCTTATATGTAACCAACATAGCTGACAAAATGAGGAAAACGAACAAGGCAAAGCATACACAGAAAAAATGTCGGACTAAATCTAGTTAAGCTAGCTATGTGACCACCCTGAAGATGAGAGTACAAATGAATCTAAAAGCAAGACACAGTTACTCATATCAATAGGTACAGTGCACTTACCTTAGAAATATATTGATGTTTGGGATTAAGTGAAGGCCTAGGGTAAGGTAGCCCAAGTTGCATCTTGAATAGAGGAGACAATCATTGACGGTTTCAATACTTCTACAAATGTTGGTCTGTATACATATGCAATTATTAAACTCTAATATTAAATAATGAATCTTATAAATTTACATGTACTATAATATAATGATAAAAAAATTATATGAAACTATGAAAAATGATCTCATTTAGTAATTTTTTTTTTTGTGTTGCTGGTCCAATGACTAGAAAAATATACTTAAAATATGAAAAAAAAAATGGGCAAGATATTCATATTATATAGAATGAAAGTAACAAAAATCCCCTTTTACTTTTTTAACTTATACATGCCATCCAACGTGGCTTATTAACTTTATCTTGTGTCCAATTATCTTAACAATTTTTTTGTATGATTGAATTAGAAAAAAGAAGATGACAAGAAAAGGTTCAAGGCTTAGATAGGAAAATGCCTAAAAGTTAAAGGACTATTGTAGAATTTTTACCATATTTTAATTGTGAATAGAGAGAAAAGACTACATTAATTTCTTTCTTAAGGTAAGAGAAGCTTATTTTTTTTTTGTATAAATGTTCTAAAATTATGGTATCCATAAAAAAGCTTAAAAAGAATCCAACTACTTAATTATGTATTATAATATAATGAATCTTATAAATTCCATGTATTATAATATAATGATAAAAAAATGTTTTTTAGATGAAAATATGAAAAATGATCATATTTAGCTTTTTTTTTCATGTTGGTCAAATGACTAGAAAAATATACTAAAAAATATGAAGAAAAATGATGTAGCATTAGAAAAATGATGTAGCGTCCACTACAATATTTAAAACTATGAACCAAAATGATAGTTGGTGAAGGTACTTCTATCATTGACACAAAAAGTGGTTTAGAGGTTGAGGATTATGTAGAACATGTCCTCATATGTAACCAACATAGCTGACAAAATGAGGAAAATGAACAATGCAAAACATACACAGAAAAAAAAAAAAGTCGGACCAAATCTGGTTGAGCTAGCTATATGACCACCCTGAAAATAAGAGTACAAAGGAACCTAAAAGGAAGATACAATTACTCATGTCAATAGGTACAATGCACCTACCATAGAAATATATTGATGATTGGGATTAAGTGAAGGGCTAGGTTAAGGTAGCCCAGGTTGCATTTTGAAGAGAGGAGACAATCATCTAGTGACGGATTCAAGACTTTTACAAATGATGGCCTGTGTACATATGCAATTATTAAAATAAAATATTAAATAATGAATCTTATAAATTCAATGTATTATAATATAATGATAAAAAAATGTTTTTTAGATGAAAATATGAAAAATGATCTTATTTAGCTTTTTTCTTTTTCGTGTTGTTGGTCGAATGACTAGAAAAATATACTAAAAAATATGAAGAAGATGAGCAAGATATTTATATTATATAGAATGTAAGCAACAAAAATTCCCTTTTGCCTTTTGAACTTACAGATGTCATCCAATGTGGCTTATTAACTTTATCTTGTGTCCAACTATCTTAACAAATTTTTTTTGTATGATTGAATTAGAAAAAAGAGGGTGACAAAAAAAGTTT
The DNA here is from genome assembly GCA_005392925.1 of Aquilaria sinensis. Classification (NCBI taxonomy): domain Eukaryota; kingdom Viridiplantae; phylum Streptophyta; class Magnoliopsida; order Malvales; family Thymelaeaceae; genus Aquilaria; species Aquilaria sinensis. The sequence continues at coordinate 13,036 of SMDT01000791.1, read as the reverse complement.
AAGGCCTAGGTAGAAAAATGTGTGGAAGTTAAAGGACTATTGTAGAACTTTTTCCAATATTTTAGTTGTGAATAGAGAGAAGAGACTGCATCATTTTCTTTCTTAAGGTAAGATAAGCATATTGTTTTTTTGTATAAATGTTCTAAAATTATGGTATCCATAAAAAAATTAAAAAGAATCCAACTACTTAATTATGTATCTCTTATTAACATTTTTTTCTAGAAAAAGGGTTCCTCTTATATTATACATGCATTAGCCATTAAGTCCATCTTTCTTCTGCTTTGTAGATGGCAGCTTCTTTATTTTTTTTAAGGTCAAATTTTGTTGGTCAACTTAACTTGTGTGTCTAGTGAAACATGGATTCTATGTTTAATTTGGTGGTTAATCTTTGGTATTGAAATTCAATTCTTGTTGTTGCCGAATATAAGCTAATCATTACAAGTAAGAACTGGCTAGACAGAAGGATCATTATGATCTATGCTAGAAACAGAACTTATGAGACTAATCATACACTTCAAAGCTATTTCATATTCACATTGTTCTTGTATTGGCTCTCCTCTAATCTCTAAACAACCTACTTGTTATTCTTTGTAATTCTTCAACACATCTCTCATGCTCATTCTTTCTGTTGTTGAGTCAGAAGAACACACGACTCCAGTCTCTGTTGGGGAGTCAGCAGAACACATGACCCCAATTTGGAGAACTAACACTAACAAGTCTGCAACCTCCTTGTTTCGGACTTCACCATTATGGTCCAACTCCTCCAGTATTGAACCATCAACTATTTCCATCACCTGATCAGGAGGGTGCAGTTTTCAAACTCGTGCAGGCTACAGTTCCTGGTGTGATCACCCATAGGACTCTTACTTGTAAACAACTCCAACAAGAGGACACCGTAGCTGTATACATCGCCAGCTACTAAGATTTCAGCCCCCATGCCATATTCTGTTAATGCAGCACATCCTTCAAAAGGTTAGTGATACTTGTTGGACAAGAATTATGTTGGATTGAGACTTAAACAAAAGATTTTTATAATTAGAGTTACCTGGTGCTATATATCCCACTGTTCCTTTTACCCCAATGGAACAACTTTCATTTAGTCCATAAAAATGACATGTCCATGGAACTTTGGAACAAACTTTGATAGTCCAAAATCACTGACATGTGCGGTGAAGTCTTCATCAAGAAGAACATTGTTTGGTTTCAGATCACAATGAACCACTGGCATGTCGAATTCATGGTGAAGATAACACAATGCTGAGGCTATATCAGTAGCTATGTTTAGCCTTTGGACTACACTCAACTTACTCTGGCTCTACCACTCTAGATCTGCTGCAGTTGTTAGATGCAGCCATTTCTCTAGAATTCCATTAGGCAAGAACTCAAAAACAAAGCTTTGAAGTCATTGCCTCGAAAATCAATACTTGAACAAGCAGTTAGGATCTTCACAAGATTCTGGCGTCTAATATTTCTCAGCACTTTGTATTTGGCTATGAAAGATCTATTAGCTCCTTCTTCTTCGAGATGAAGTACTTTTACTGCGATTTCTCTCCCTTCCTAAACCAAAAACCCTTTAAAAATTGAACCATATCTCCCTTGACCGACTAAGTTGGCTAATGAGAAACCTTGAGTTGCTTGAGGAAGGTCTGCATAAGAAAGCTCTATGTGCTTCTTTGCCATTTCCGATGCTACATGGAGTTCCTTTTTCAAGTATCCAGTACGATACTTGAGGAAACACGCTAATAGTACAATGATGTAGGTACAAACACTTACTACAATTATCAATAATTTATGGGGATTATGCTTTCCTTCTCCTGAAGCTTTTGTAGGACATTTTGGCAGCTTCAGTTCCGTGATTCCTCCACATAGCCCTCAACTTCCAAGGACTGAAAACGCACTGAAATTCTTAAAAACCCCTACCAATGGAACTGAACCTTCCAAGTTGTTGAAAGAAAGGCTAAGCCATTGGAGAGATAATTCACCTAAGAAGTTTGGTATTTGACCAGACAAGTTATTCCAAGAGACCTGAATTTCTCTCAGTTTACCAATGGATGAGGGAATAAGCCCTTCCAAAGAGTTGCTACTCATGTTTAAGCTTTCTGGTAATTCACAGTCTCCAATAGCATCTAGAATTTCTCCAAAGAGCTTATTTTCGAAGGTATTAAAGAGGTTGAGATTTCTCAGACTGCTCAACTCTGGCGGCAGTGGTCCTGTTAACTGATTTGATGCTAGCATGAGGCCTCTTGAAAGGGAAGACAAACTGAAAACTTGTTTAGGTATCCTTCCACTTAGCTGATTGTAAGAAAGATCTAGTGATTCTAAATAACTACAGTTGCGCAAAGAGTCCGGTCTGCTTCCTTCTAGTAAATTTACTGAGATAGCTAGTCCTATCAACTTGGAGATAGTTCCAATAGCTGCAGGAATTTTCCCTGACAATTTATTATTGCAAATTTGGATCAGGAGCAAGTTGGAAAGCTTACCAATGCGGTCAGGAATAGTACAGGTGAGCATATTTAAAAATAGCGAAAGAATTTCCAGCCCTGCAAGGTTTGCAATACCAACTGGTATGTTGCCATATAATTGGTTGCCTCCCAACCACAAATCCTGAAAGTTTGTAAAGCAATTCACAATTAATTCCGGAATTTTTCCTCTTAAATGATTTTGGGTAAATGACAAAGCATTCAATTGGGTGCTTTTTCCCTTTTTCTTTGGAGTTTGTAGGATATTCAATATCTCCCTCAGATTTTATTGACCTACACTTACACTCCTATAATTTATATTAGATGTTAAAAACTTGCTAACTTGTAACTGAAATGTCAAACAGAAAACATTGATAACTAGAAAGATTGTCTAGCTACCAATCTGAATCTGTTGTCTTCTCAAAGTTAGAAAATATTATCTTTTTTACTAAAAATCATCATAATCAAATTTGTCATCTTTGAGTATATGTTCACTGTGTCAACAGTGTTTTCTTTTTTACATTCTAGTAACATGTTAGCAGATTTTCAACATCCAAACTGAAGGGCAATCTAACGTTCAAAATAAACCTGAACTAATATGTTTTTTAAAAATAAGGGGCAACCGTGGGTTTGACCTTATGGTGATTTTATTAATTTGCCCTAAAAATTTTTGTAATGTGGGATTTAATATATGTACAGTAACATCAATCTCACCAGCATAGTTGAGTTAGCAACGGTTTACACTGCCCCAGCTGAGGTTTCGGTTCGAATTTCACCATTCTTGTTAGGTAAAAACGGTAAAAAAAAAATGCCAAATATAACTTGATACAGTCAAGGCCTCAAGAGACCGACATTTCATCCCTGATCCTTAACAAATACTAATAAATACTCTTACCAACCTATAACGATTTTCTAAGTGAAAAAAAAAAAGTAACATCATAAAAATTACCCCAGCAATCTAAATGTCACGCCTCAAAATCCACCCTAAGAGTCTTGGGAACAATGACATACCGCATATTCAAGAAAATAAATTTTCCTAAGCATGCAATACTACATATTTCAAATAATTCCAAACTTATAATATTCAACTTCTAAGAATAAGTGGTAGAGTAACTACAATCCTTGGAATCGGAACATAATTCATAAAATATCAAAGCTATAAGGAACAAAACGAAATCCAAAGAGATTTCTAAACATAAATAAATTTCAAATAGTAGTACTACCAAAATACTTTAACTGTTTTGAACTGCAGCTGGTTTTATAGTCATTCCCGCTAGCTAACTCGAACTACTCCTTATCTATGTGATGGGGTGAAAATAGGGTGAGCACGAATGCCCAACAAGTAGCAAATTTTGAAAACAGAGTACAATATACAAAATATATAGGGATCAAGCAGAAGTATATCTTATAAAGTAATAACATAAACTTCAACAGAAAATATTTGAAGAGTCAAAAGTAATCAATACAATATCAATTTTAAGAATTGAGCAAATAATATTTATAAATAAAATCATTAACCAAATCAGAGCAATTCAGAGCAGAATAATAAAACAGAAATTCAAAGCAGAGTGGGTGGAGTGATTATTGTGACTATACTTAAACTACTGTAGCACGTTCAGAATCGTATAAGAATCTCCAATGATCAAGCGCTCAGAAGGACTAATCTTTAAAATAGTATAATGTGGAACAGAACAGAATAGATACTCTATGTGGAGGGTTTAGAACTACACTTTCCCAGTAGTACAGACATAGAATCAACACTCATCAAAATAGAGTCGGAACAGAAATTCAGAGCATTACAATTGTTATAAAATTTCAGTACAAAATAACACAATTAAAACATACATGATCCCAGCTTATTTAATCAAACACAATATATTGCATAAATAAGATACATTTTGAATAAGTAGATAAATAAGTAAATTAATTAAACACTTGGAAAACAATTTCTGCATAAAACATGTATTTGAAAACTCTTATTCTGATTGAAAATCAATTTAATGAAAAATATTAGAACAATTTATTCTGATTGAAAATCAATTTAATAAAATATTGGAAACTTACTAAGTTGAAAAACTTAATACTTTGAAGAAATAATACACACACACACACACACATAATATCAAAACAATTTAATTTTAAAAAATGGTAGTAGCCACTCACCACAAAATTCAACTTTCCAACTTCTAAAATAATTATGTAAAAGTTTATGTTAGGCACCTAAAATAATTATGTAAAAGTTTATATCAAAACATAATCAATTCAAGAAATAACCCAAAATTACTTGCTGATAATGACCCAAATGAATGCTTCTGGAATCTAAGAATTCACTGAAGTAGTGTTAGAAGCCTTAGGGACTGATACTGTCATTAACCGGATTATAAGATTCAGCACCCACTTGTGGTGCCCAAGTTGCAATTTCTTAAACCAGAGGGTGTCGATAAACTCGTATATAAAATTTAAGGACCCAATCCGGTCTTATCTCAATTTTTAACCAGAAACTCAATTCTTCGTCTTCTTGGATTCGCACCTTTGCAATTCGAGATTCTTCTCCATACCTCGCCAAAACTTCAACAAACTTATCTCCAATTTATCTTAAACAATCTCAATAATCAATTATCCCTTTCATTAAGAATAAATTATATTTAATCAATTTATCAACCCAAATCTCTTTTCAAAATCTAAAAATAACTAAATTGTATACTAGAAATAATTAACAAATACTCACCCACAAATTCTTCTTTTGTTGAAAAACTTTACAATTTGCTTTCACTTAATTCTCAATTGATAATTTTTTCTTTCAATTCTTTAACACAAAACAACAGTTACATGAAAAAATGAGAGAAATACCCCACCTTAGCTTTTATTATCTCCCTATTTTAAAAACTTCTCTTACGTCTCTCTTTTTCGTCTTTCTTCTTGTTTGTGCCGCACTTCTTTCCTTTATTTTTTTTAATCCCCTTTTTTTTTTTCTTTTTTTTTTTCTTCTTCTTCTTCTTTGCTTCTTACTTTTTCTCTTTTGGGCCTTAACCTAAATATCCAAAATAATAAAATAGACTAAATTGGATTAGATCATTACATTCACCCCCTCTTGAAATAAGTTTCGTCCTCAAAACTTACCTTCATTGAATAAAAATGGATACTTCTTGCACATCTCCTCTTCTCATTTCCAAGTAGCTTCAGATAAAAAATGTCTGTCCCAACAAACTTTTATAAATGGAATAGTGCATCTCCTCAATACTTTCTCCTCTCGATTAAGAATCTCCATTGGCCACTCCTCATACGCCAAATATGGCATAATGTTGATCGATTGATGTTGAACTATATGATTGGGATCATGCACATGCTTACTTAGCATCGATAATAAAACACATCATGCACTCTTGATAAAGATTGCAGCAGCATAACTTTGTAAGCGACATCCCCAACTCGATATAAAACCTTAAAAAGACCAACATATCTTGGGTTCAATTTCCCATACTTCCCAAACCTCATAACTCCTTTCATTGGTGACACTTTAATGTAAATACTATCTCCTGCCTCAAACTCCAACACCCATTGTTGACACCCAATTTTGTCTGGGCACCGACTTTGGTCTAAGTTTTAGGTTAGGAAAATTAGTTTAGGAGTATTTTGATTTTTACAGGGACAGTTTAGTCTTTTTAGGTAATTGTTGGTTTTTGGAGTTTAAAGTGTTCATCTAGAGTATAAATAGGAGTTAATTTAGTTTAGGTACTAATTTGTAGTCTTAAAAGTCTTGTAGAGTCAATTCAGGCCAAAAGGAAAGTTTGGGAGGGAATTGAGGATTTTTAGAAATTTTTTAGCAAAATTTGAAAGTTTGGATTAATCTGTCAAAATTGGAAAATTTGAGGTAAATCTGTCAAAAATTGAAAGTTTGGGGGAAAATCTGATGAAATCCTGAAGTTCTAGGAAAATCTGGTGATTTTGGCAAAGTTTTGGGCTTAATTGACAGATTAAAGAAGTATCGAGTGAAATTGAAAATTCGAATAGAGTTTGGGGCAAAACAGCAGCTTAAGAGTTTTTCTGGACTTGAATTAGTATTTTTACCAAAAATCTTTAAAATTAAATTTGGATCAGTTTTAAACTTGGAAAACCTAGTTAATCTCGTCTAAGACTTCCTAGTATAAATATGGGTCACTATTGACATGAAAAAAGAGAGAAAAGACGAAACCCTAAGCTTGGTTCGAAAAAAAAGAAAACTGCACTCTGCAGCCCCTGCCTCTCCTCCCTTCTGCCCAAAAACCCTAAACTTCCTCCCTCGTCGCCGTCACCCCTGCTCCCTCTTCCCCGACGCTTCGTGTTACCCGACGCCAGCCACGCCGCCACCGTGCCCAGGTCCTCGTCCTCACGCCGCCATCAGTCCTTGATCCCCAGCCATAGCACCGTCGCCGTCGACGTCGAAGTCGAAGGGACCGCTGCGTTCGCTCCGACCACCGTCCGCCACCGCTCCCTTCCGTCAGCCCCTCCTGGTGGTCGCCTCGTCATCGCCGGTGAAGCCCAAGCCACCATCGTCCTCCGTTCCTTCTTCTGGTCTGCCAATCAGAGGAGATCCGCTTCCAGACCCGCGACCCGACCTGCCGGTTCTGACCCAGTCAACTTTTCGATAAAACCCCTGTTTTGCCCTCTTGACTTTCTGTTTCGTTCCTATAAGTCACTAACTTCCTTTTTTTTTCAGATTGACCATTGACAGTAAGATTTATTTTTCATTTCGTTTTTCTTTGTTGCTTTCTTGTTTATTTGTTTTGGTCACTCATTAAATGCTGTCATTAAATCTTCATAAAAGCATAACCTAGTGTGTTTTGTTTATTATTATTTTTTTAAATTACTTCAGTTATTTTTTTTATTTTTTACTTTTTATTAACTAACTTTAGGATTATGCAATTTTGTATTTTCTCTAATTAGGATCTCATAATGTGTCTTAAAAAAATAATTAGTTGCTTAATTGCTTAGATTTTTTTTCTCATTATCCAGATATTAGCAAGAAATCAAATGAAGACAACTTTTTTTCTTTTAGTACTTGACATTTATTTTTCAAAATATCCATTCTTGACAGTTTGATAAAATCTCGAGACGGATTATTTGTTCCATATACGTTATTTGTTCCCGAGTGCTTTAATAAGGTTATTTTAGCGCAACCGACTCACGATCTTAGAATCTCTCGCAGGTCATAACAGGTATCCAATCGACCTAGGTAAACTGTAACAGGTATCCAATCGACCTAGGTAAACTGATTGATGGCGGCTCCTAAAAATCACGTTGCTACACCCGTCTTCTCATATCAGCATAACTCTTTAGCCTACTTTATGCAATTCGTAAGCGATCACAAATAATACAATTCTTCTCTACCATCTCTGTAATTATATCTGAACTCAAAATCTTTCGATCATCTATGTCGTCTCAACATATCGGTGACCTACATCTTCGTGCATGCAATGCCTCATAGGACGCCATTCTAATGCTAAACTTATAACTATTATTGTAAGCAAATTTAATAAATGCTAAATGATCATCCCAATTATGTCCAAAGTTTAGCACACAAACTCGGAGTATATCCTTAGGAATTTGGATGGTTCGTTCTGATTGTCCATCGGTTTAAAGATGATAAGCAGTGCTGAAGTTGAGTTGAGTTTTCTTGGCTTTTTGTAATTGTCCCCGAAATCTTAAGACAAACCTGGAATCTCTATCTGAAACAATAAATAATGGGGCACCATGTACACGAACGATCTCTTTCATATACAACTTAGCTAACTTTTCTAAACTTGCAATTTCTTGAAATGGCAAAAAGTGGGTAGATTTAGATAAATGATCAACAATCACAGATTAAGCATTATTACCTCTAATACTCTTTCGAAGCATCACAGCAAAATCAGTAGTGATGTTTTCCCAGTTCCATTTAGGAATTGGAAGAAACTGTAAAGGTCCTGAAGGCTTTTGAAGTTCCACTTTGGTTTGTTGGCAAGTCTAACACTTCACAACAAATTTAGCATTCTCTTTCTTCATTCCTTGCCAGAAAAAATGCTCCCGTAGGTCTCTATACAATTTAGTTCCACATGGATGCTATTATGTGCCTCTCTCATAATTTCTTCTTTTAAAGCCTTATCTCCAGGGACGCATAGTCGAGCGCCAAACTTTAAAAATTCATCTTCATAAATACGAAATCCTGGATGCTTTCCCTGTGCAACTTCTTTTTTCAACTTGTTAATTCCTTCATCTGAAGTTTGAGAAATTTTGATCCTTTCAATTAAAGTCGATTGAACCATCAAGTTAGCAAGCACACTACTAACACAATTTTTCATAATTTCTAGTCCTAACTTTTGTATATCATTAAGAATAACTCTTTTGTCAGTAAGAAAAGAAACAAACAAGCCAGAAGACTTATAACTTCAGGCATCAGCAACAACATTTGCCTTTTCAGGATGATAACAAATATTTAGATTATAATTTTTTAGCAACTCCAACCATCTTTACTGTCTAAGATTCAATTCTTTTTGTGTAAAGATATATTGCAGAATTTTATGATCATGAAACACCTTACAAGAAACACTGTAGAGGTAGTGTATCCAGATCTTCAAAGTAAAGACAATTGCAGCTGATTCCAAGTTATGCATAGGATAACTCCTCTCATATGACTTCAATTGCCTAAAGGCATAGGCAACAACTCTTTTATTCTACATAAGTACACACCCTAAACTAATATATGAAGCATCACTATAAATTTCATCACCTTCAGTGCTGGATGGGATGGTAAGGACAGGTGTAGTTACTAATCTTTACTTCAACTCCTTGAAGCTTTTCTCATAATCTTTAGTCCATTTGTACTTAGCACTCTTTCGAACCAACTTGTATAGATGCATGGCCAAGGTTGAAAATCCTTCAACAAACCAACGATAATAATAAGCTAAACTGAGAAAGCTATAAATTTCAGCAACAGTAGAAGGTCCAGTCTAATTCACCATTGTTTTAACTTTCTGCGGATCTACAGAAACTCCCATCTTTTGAAATTATATGGCCAAGAAAAGAAATTTTCTCCAACCAAAACTCACATTTTTTGAATTTTGCATATAACTCCTTCTCCATTAATGTATGTAAAATAATTCTCAAATGGTCCTTATGTTCCTTTGTACGCTTAGAATAGACCAAAATATCATCGATAAACCCAATGAAAAATTGGTCTAAATAAGGCTTGAAAACTCTATTCATCAAGTCCATAAAAATAGTCGGTGCATTCGTTAAACCAAATGGCATAACCACAAATTCATAATAGTCATACCTAGTCTTGAAAACAATCTTAGGTATATCCTCAGCCTTAATCTTTAGTTGATGATACTCAGACCTCAAATCAACTTTAGAAAAAACTTGTGCACCCTACAGCTGATTGAACAAATCATCAATATGAGGCAATAGATACTTGTTCTTGATAGTTACCGTGTTTAACTCACGGTAGTCAATACAAAGCCTCAAGCTTCCATATTTCTTCTTCATGAACAAAACAGGAGCACCCCATGGTGAAACACTAGGTCGAATGTACCCTTTATCGAGCAACTCTTACAACTATACCTTTAACTCTTTCATCTTTACAAGTGCCATTCGATAGGGAGCCTTAAAGATTGGGGCAGTCCCCAACTCAATATCAATGAAAAATTTAATCTCTCGATCAGGGGGCAATCCAGGAATTTCCTCAGGAAAGACATTAGAAAATTCCTTGGTAATAAGAACATTTTCCAGCTTCAACTCAAATTAGCTAGTATCTCCAATAAATGTCAAATATCCTTGACAAGCCTTTATTAACAAACAACACACATCCATAGCAGAGATAAGACAAATTGGGACAGGTTGCTTATTCCTGAAAAAGATTATATCCAGCTCATTAAGAACACAAAATAATACTTTCTTTTCATGGAAGTCAACCCAAGCATGGTTCACCGATAACCAATCCATCCCTAAAATCACATCAAAGTCAATTATATCATGTCTAATCAAATTCACAGGCATATTTCTTCCCCTAATTCTGACTACACACCATTTATAAATAGAATTAGTAACAACAGACTTTCTTAAATGGGTCTTAACAAATAGTTCAAAATCCAATGGCTCAAGCACACATGACAATCATGCAACAAACTTTGGTGATGCAAAAGAATAATTGGCACCAGAATCAAACAAGGCATGAGCATAAATAGAACTGATTTTCACTGTACCTGAAATAACTGCATTAGAGTTATCTGCATCCTGTTGAGTAAGTGTATATATCTGGCCTCAAACTTGCAGCTTTGTTACACCTCCTTTTTCATCCTGGTTCCTTGAAGCTGGTAGATTACTCCTTGACTGGAGCTTCGGTGAGGATTTCTGGTCTCTGGATGTTTACAATCAACAATCAAATGGTCTTTCTTGCCATAATGGAAACAGCCACCAGTTTTCCAATAGTAGTCACCAAAATGAAATTTTCCACAATACTCACACTTTGGCACATCTTGATGCATAGACACTCCATGATAAGTTAGGGCAAAATTTTGTTTCTTTGCTATATTTCCAAATGGCTTGCTTGAAGATCCCCCACATCTATTTTTCCTCTTTTGGTCCCTGACAATAAGAACCAGCTCCCTTTCCACTATGGTAGCAGTCTCCACCACCTTTCGATAAGTATGAAGCATATGTGGAGCAACCCTACTTCAAATGGGTTGGCAAAGCCCCGTTTCAAATTTCATTGCCTTCAAACTCTCTTGAACGATCAAATCTGGGGCATAAAATGAAAGCTCGGTGAAATTCTTCACATATTCTGCTACGGTGATATCTCCCTGCGTTAGCTGCATGAACTCTACAATCTTCTACATTCTATAGGTTTCATAAAAGAACTCACTGTTGAAGACTTGGATGAATTGCTCCCAGGTGAACCCATTTAAATTTTCAGGCTGCACAATCTTTCACCAATCCTTAGCCCGACCATCCATGACAAAAGTTGCAGCACCAACCTTCTATCTATCATTATATTGAAGAAGAACAAAGTAATCTTCGATCATTGAAAGCCAATACCTGGTCTCCTTTGGATCACCTTAACCATTAATTTTTTTAGGTCATAACTTCATAAATTCATTCAGGCCTTGTTTTACCATTCCTATCATTGGCACCAACACCTAGAGGAACCCCTACATGACCTTGTTGACCAAGTTGCGTAACCAATTTTTTTAGCAAGGCATTAGCCACAGCTGCTACATCAGGCTGTGTATAAGGGTTAGCTTGATTTGCTGCATTCTTCTGGACAGGAGCTTTACACTTATGTCCTACTAGGTAAGCGATATGAACATTGTCATCATTTCCTTCATTTATATGATGCTGAGTGGTGATATGCCTAGGTGCCATATGTCTACTAAGATAGTCATATTCTTAATTAGTGCAATAGATCAAGGGGAAAATACTTAATATCTAAGTGCAACAAAATTCTAGCATTACCATAACCTAAGGTCTCCAATTTATCAAACCTAGCTTTGATAACTTTTTATCATGCCCTAAAACTCACCCTAAGAGTCTTGGGAACAATGACTTGTTGCATAGTCAAGAAAATAAATTTTCCTAAACATGCAAGGCTACATATTCTAAATAATTCAAAACTTATAACATTCAACTTCTAATAATAAGTGGTAGAGCAACTACAATCCTTATAATCGGCACATAATCCATAAAATATCAAAGCTCTAAAGAATGAAACAAAATCCAAAGACTTTTCTAAACATAAATAAAATTTTAATATTAGTACTAACAAAATACTTTTAACTATCTCGAACTGCAGCTAGTCTTGTAGTCGCTCCTGCTAGCTAACTCGAACTACTCTTTATCTGTGTGAGGGGGTGAAAACAGGGTGAGCACGAATACCTAATAAGTGGTAGATTTTTGAAAATAGAAATACAATATATAAAATATATAACGATCAAGCAGAAGTAATTCCTATAAAATAATAACATAAACTTCAACAGAAAATATTTGAAAAGTCAGAAGTAATCAATGCAATATCAATTTTGAGAACTGAGAAAATAATATTTATAAATAAAATCATTAACCAAATTTGAGCAGTTCAGAGCAGAATGATAAAATAGAATTCAAAGCATAGTGGATGGGGTGATCACTGTAACTACACTTACACCACTGTAATGTGTCCAAAATTGCTTAAGAATCGCCTAAGAATTGCCGACGATCGAGCGCCCAGAAGGACTATGTCACAGTCCAAGTCTAAATCATATCCACAAAACATTTGCCCACATCACATGGGTTATCTTTTGGAAAATGATAAGCATTAAATGATCATGCGTTAAGACTTAAAGTCATATACACACATCAGAAATCACATAGACTTCCCATGTGAGATATGAAGTGTTACAATCTCCCCCACTTATATGCCTAACATCCTCATTGGGCCACAAATTGATCTAGAATCATGAGCTTAGTAGGAGATGGATATGAACCGTACATGAAACAGAAAAAATAGAATCGAGCCTTGGCCCGTACAGAATTAGAAGTACAGGTCACACCACATGGGTTATCCTTTGGGAAAGGGATAAGCGCTA
>SMDT01000790.1:0-136099 GCA_005392925.1 Aquilaria sinensis | reverse complement strand
TAATTATCAAGTCTTGCCAGCCTCCCCTGGTGGGATAACCCCACAATTCCACCCTTAGACTTAAGTCAAAAGCTTGAACACCTTAAGGTTTACACTATGACATTTAGGCCCTTATTGCCTTTAATGTTTCTCTTGTCCAAACTTGTCTTCCATGAGTAATTTGGAACTCCAATACCCCTTTCATACCATTTATATCCTTCCCATAACTTTCCGTGTCTCTTTCTTGCGAGTTTTGCAATTGAGTGCCCGAATTTCCAAAACCTTACAAAAAAGTCCAAAGGTTGCTTGACAAACAAGCAATCCTTTAGGATTTTTTTGGGGGCCAAGTTACCAACTTGGAAGACCTTTAATGAGATGTTGATCATGCCTCTTAACCCCCACACTTCAATCACTGCAGTGAGAATTACACAATATAAAAGATTTTAGCCATTATGACACACTTGTGATTCTCCCATTTTGTGAAGTGGTAACAATAAACATAACCAAATCACTATGGCAGCCCTCCTCAAGCTAATGCTTGGTCTTAGGAGGATTTTAACACTAGTTAGTACTAACATTGGGCTCTAGAAACCCTCATTTTATTGCCATCTTCGTGCAGTTCACACTAGGTCACAAAACCTTCAATAAGTGCACTCCCCTCACTAAGCTTGGTTCATCAAGCTCATGGCTGTCTTCCAAGCTTAGCCCTCGCTCCATGGTTGCTTGAAACTATAGAAAACAACCCATGAGACCAAGAGAACCCTTACCAAAGTGGGTAGGCCAAAAATCGAACTTTATCCTTGAAGTATGCAAGAAATAGCTTTAGTTTGCTTCCAATTGCTTCCTTTTGCGTAAATTTCAATCATTTGAAAGTTTGAAGCCGTGTTGGTTATGGAGGAAGTATGGCTGTGTTCTTGGGCTGGGGGATGACAAAAATGAGAGAGGGATAAGTGATATGTCCGCTTAAATGGGCTTCAAGGAGCTTAAGGGCTTAAAACACACTTAATAAGCTTAACCTTGCCTTATGTCATTTTCTTTCTCACTAATTACGGTTTCTTTGTCTTAAACACATTGGTACACATGTGCCCATCATTTTTGACTAATTATCAAGTCTTGCCTGCCTCCCCCATGGTGGGATAACCCAACAATTCCACCCTTAGACTTTAGTCAAAAGCTTGAACATCTTAAGGTTTACACTAGAACATTTAGGTCCCTATTGCCTTTAGTGTTTCCTTTGTCCAAACTTGTCTTTCATTAGTAATTTGCCCCTCCAATCACACTTTTATACCATTTATATCCTTCACATAACTCTCCAAGTCTCTTTCTTGACAGTTTTGCAATTGAGTACCCGAATTTCCAAAACCTTACAAAAAAGTCCATAGCTTGCTTGACAAACAAGCAATCCCTTAGGCTTTTCTTGGGGGCCAAGTGACTAACTTGGAACAACTCTAAGGAGGTGTTGATCATGCCTTTTACCCCCACATTTCAATCAATACGGTGAGAATTACACAATATAATGGTTTTTAGCAATTATGACACACTTTTAATTATTTCATTTTGTGAGGTGGTAACAATAAACATAACCAAATCACTATGGCTGCCCTCCTCAAGCTAATGGGTCATCTTAAAAGGATTTTAACACTAGTTAGTACTAACATTGGGCTCTAGAAACCCTCATTTTACTGTCATTTTTGTGCACTTCACACTAGGTCACAAAACCTTCAATAAGTGCACTCCCCTAACTAAGCTTGGTTCATCAAGCTCATGGCTCTCTTCCAAGCTTAGCCCTAGCTCCATGGTTGCTTGAAAATATAGAAAACAACCCATGAGAGCAAGAGAACCCTTACCAAAGTGGGTAGGCCGAAAATCAAACTTGATCCTTGAAGTATGCAAGAAATAGCTCTAGTTTGCTTCCAATTGCTTCCTTTTGCCTTCAATTTCAATCAATTGCAAGTTTGAAGGTGTGGTGGCTATGGAGGAAGTATGGCTGTGTTCTTGGGCTGGGGGAGGATGAAAATGAGAGAGGGATAAGTGATTTGGCCACTTAAATGGCCTTAAATGAGCTTAGGGGCACAAAACACACTTAACAAGCTTAACCTTGCTTTATGTCATTTTCATTCTCACTAATTATGGTTTCTTTGTCTTAAACACATTGGTACACATGTGCCCAAAATTTTTGACTAATTATCAAGTCTTGCTTGCCTTCCCCATGGAGGGATAACCCCACAATTCCACCCTTAGACTTAAGTGAAAAGCTTGAACACCTTAAGGTTTACACTATGACATTTAGGTCCTTATTGCCTTTAGTGTTTCTCTTGTCCAAACTTGACTTCCATGAGTAATTTGGACCTCCAATACCCCTTTCATACCATTTATATCCTTCCTATAACTCTCCAAGTCTATTTCTCGAGAGTTTTGGAATTGAGTACCCGAATTTCCAAAACCTTACAAACAAGTCCATAGGTTGCTTGACAAACAAGCAATCCTTTAGGCTTTTTTTGGGGGCCAAGTTACCACGCTCTTTAAGGAGGTATTGATCATGCCTTTTACCCCCCACACATCAATCACTACGGTGAGAATTACACAATATAATGGTTTTTAGCCATTATGACGCACATTTAATTCTGCCATTTTGTGAGGTGGTAACAATAAACATAACCAAATCACTACGGCAGCCCTCCTCAAGCTAATGCGTTATCTTAGAATGATTTTAACACTAGTTAGTACTAACATTAGGCTCTAGAAACCCTCATTTTATTGTCATTTTTGTGCACTTCACACTAGGTCACAAAACCTTCAATAAGTGCACTCCCCTCACTAAGCTTGGTTCATCAAGCTCATGTTTCTCTTCCAAGCTTAGCCCTAGCTCCATGGCCACTTGAAAATATAGAAAACAACCGATGAGAGCAAGAGAACCCTTACCAAAGTGTGTAGGCCAAAAATCAAACTTGATCCTTAAAGTATGAAAGAAATAGCTCTAGTTTGCTTCCAATTGCTTCATTTTGCCTTCAATTTCAATCAATTGCAAGTTTGAAGGTGTGGTGGCTATGGAGAAACTATGGCTATGCTCTTGGGCTAGCGGAGGACAAGAATGAGAGAGGGATAAGTGATTTGGCCACTTAAATGGCCTTAAATGAGCTTAGGGCACAAAACACACTTAACGGGCTTAACCTTGCTTTATGTCATTTTCTTTCTCACTAATTATAGTTTCTTTGTCTTAAACACATTGGTACACATGTGCCAACATTTTTTACTAATTATCAAGTCTTGCCTACCTCCCCCATGGTGGGATAACCCCACAATTCCACCCTTAGACTTAAGTCAAAAGCTTGAACACCTTAAGGTTTACACTATGACATTTAGGTCCTTATTGCCTTTAGTGTTTCTCTTGTCCAAACATGTCTTCCATGAGTACTTTTGACCTCCAATACCCCTTTCAAAACTTTTATATCCTTCCCATAACTCTCCAAGTCTCTTTCTTGCGAGTTTTAGAATTGAGTGCCCGAATTTCCAAAACCTTACAAAAAAGTCCATAGGTTGCTTGACAAACAAGCAATCCTTAGAAAACAACCGACGAGAGCAAGAGAACCCATACCAAAGTGGGTAGGCCAAAAATCAAACTTGATCGTTGAAGTATGCAAGAAATAGCTCTAGTTTGCTTCCAATTGCTTCCTTTTGTGTTGAATTTCAATCATTTGAATGTTTGAAGGGATGGTTTCTCTGGAGGAAGTATGGCTGTGTTCTTGGGCTGCGGGAGGACGAAAATGAGAGAGGGATAGGTGATTTGTCCACTTAAATGGCCTAAAATGAGCTTAAGGGCACAAAACACACTTAATAAGCTTAACCTTGCTTTATGTCATTTTCTTTGTCACTAATTACGGTTTCTTTGTCTGAAACATATTGGTACACATGTGCCCAACATTTTTTACTAATTATCATGTCTTGCCTGCCTCCCCCATGGTGGGACAACCCCATAATTCCACCCTTAGACTTAAGTCAAAAGGTTGAACATCTTAAGGCTTACACTAAAACATTTAGGTCCTTATTGCCTTTAGTGTTTCCTTTGTCCAAACTTGTCTTTCATGAGTAATTTGGCGCTCTAATAGCACTTTCATACAATTTATATCCTTCCCATAACTCTCCAAGTCTCTTTCTTGAATGTTTTGCAATTGAGTACCCGAATTTCCAAAAGCTTGCAAAAAAGTCCTTAGCTTGCTTGACAAACAAGCAATCCCTTAGGCTTTTTTTGGGGGCCAAGCTACCAACTTTGAACACCTCTAAGGAGGTGTTGATCATGCCTTTTACCCCTAGACTTCAATCACTACGGTGAGAATTACACAATATAATGGTTTTTAGCCATTATGACCCACTTTTAATTCTCCCATTTTTTGAGGTGGTAACAATAAACATAACCAAATCACTATGGCAGCCCTCCTCAAGCTAATGCGTCATCTTAGAAGGATTTTAATACTAGTTGTACTAACATTACACTCTAGAAACCCTCATTTTACAGTCATTTTTGTGCACTTCACACTAGGTCACAATACCATCAACAAGTGCACTGCCCTCACTAAACTTGGTTCATCAAGCTCGTGGCTCTCTTCCAAGCTTAGCCCTAGCTCCATGGCCACTTCAAAATATAGAAAACAATGCATGAGATCAAGAGAACCCTTACCAAACTGGGTAGCCCAAAAATCAAACTTGATCCTTGAAGTATGCAAGAAATAGCCCTACTTTGCTTCCAATTGCTTCCTTTTGCCTTCAATTTCAATCAATTGCAAGTATGAAGGTGTGGTGGCTATGGAGGAAGTCTCGCTATGTTCTTGGGATGGGGGAGCACGAAAATGAGAGAGGGATAAGTGATTTGGCCACTTAAATGGCCTTAAATGAGCTTAGGGGCACAAAACACACTTAACAGGCTTAACTTTGCTTTATGTCATTTTCTTTCTCACTAATTATGGTTTCTTTGTCTTAAACACATTGGTACACATGTGCCCAACATTTTTGACTAATTATCAAGTCTTGCCTGCCTCCCCCATGGTGGGATAACCCCACAATTCCACCCTTAGACTTAAGTCAAAAGCTTGAACACCTTAAGGTTTACACTATGACATTTAGGTCCTTATTGCCTTTAGTGTTTCTCTTGTCCAAACTTGTCTTCCATGAGTAATTTGGACCTCCAATACCCCTTTCATACCATTTATATCCTTCCCATAACTCTCCAAGTCTCTTTCTTGCGAGTTTTGCAATTGAGTGCCCGAATTTCCAAAACCTTACAAAAAAGTCCGTAGGTTGCTTGACAAACAAGCAATCCTTTAGGCTTTTTTTGGGGGCCAAGTTACCAACTTGGAACACCTTTAAGGAGGTATTGATCATGCCTTTTAGCCCCCACACTTCAATCACTATGGTGAGAATTACACAATATAATAGATTTTAGCCATTATGACACACTTGTTATTCTCCCATTTTGTGAGGTGGTAACAATAAACATAACCAAATCACTATGGTAGCCCTCCTCAAGCTAATGCTTGGTCTTAGGAGGATTTTGACACTAGTTAGTACTAACTTTGGGCTCTAGAAATGCTCATTTTATTGCCATCTTTGTGCACTTCACATTAGGTCACAAAACCGTCAATAAGTGCACTCTCCTCACTAAGTTTGGTTCATCAAGCTCATGTCTCTCTTCCAAGCTTATCCCTAGCTCCATGGTTGCTTGAAAATATAGAAAACAACCCACAAGAGCAAGAGAACCCTTACCAAAGTGGGTAGGCCAAAAATCAAACTTGATCCTTGAAGTATGCAAGAAATAGCTCTAGTTTGCTTCCAGTTGCTTCCATTTGCCTTCAATTTCAATCATTTGAAAGTTTGAAGGCATGGTGGCTATAGAGGATGTATGGTTGTGTTCTTGGGCTGGGGGAGGACGAAAATGAGAGAGGGATAAGTGATTTGTGCACTTAAATGGCCTTAAATGAGCTTAAGGGCACAAAACACACTTAACAAGCTTAACCTTGCTTTATGTCATTTTCTTTCTCACTAATTACGGTTTCTTTGTCTTAAACTCATTGGTACACATGTGCCCAACATTTTTGACTAATTATCAAGTCTTGGCTGCCTCCCCCATGGTGGGATAACCCCACAATTCCACCCTTAGACTTAAGTCAAAACCTTGAACACCTTAAGGTTTACACTAGGACATTTAGGTCCTTATTGCCTTTAGTGTTTCCTTTGTCCAAACTTGTCTTCCATGAGTAATTCGGCCCTCCAATAGCACTTTCATACCATTTATATCCTTCCCATAACTCTCCAAGTCTATTTCTTGAATGTTTTGCAATTGAGTACCCGAATTTCCAACAGCTTGAAAAAAAGTCCTTAGTTGGGCTTGACAAACAAGCAATCCCTTAGGCTTTTTTTGGGGGCCAAGCTACCAACTTGGAACACCTCTAAGGAGGTGTTGATCATGCCTTTTACCCCTAGACTTCAATCACTACGGTGAGAATTACACAATATAATGGTTTTTAGCCATTATGACACACTTTTAATTCTCCCATTTTTTGAGGTGGTAACAATAAACATAACCAAATCACTATGGCAGCCCTCCTCAGCTAATGCGTCATCTTAGAAGGATTTTAACACTAGTTTGTACTAACATTAGGCTATAGAAACCCTCATTTTACTGTCATTTTTGCGCACTTCACACTAGGTCACAATACCATCAATAAGTGCACTCCCCTCACTAAACTTGGTTCATCAAGCTCATGGCTCTCTTCCAAGCTTAGCCCTAGCTCCATGGCCACTTCAAAATATAGAAAACAACCCATGAGAGGAAGAGAACCCTTACCAAACTGGGTAGGGCAAAAATCAAACTTGATCCTTGAAGTATGCAAGAAATAGCCCTAGTTTGCTTCCAATTGCTTCCTTTTGCCTTCAATTTCAATCAATTGCAAGTATGAAGGTGTGGTGGCTATGGAGGAAGTCTCGCTGTGTTCTTGGGCTGGGGGAGCACGAAAATGAGAGAGGGATAAGTGATTTGGCCACTTAAATGGCCTTAAATGAGCGTAGGGGCACAAAACACAATAAACAGGCTTAACTTTGCTTTATGTCATTTTCTTTCTCACTAATTATGGTTTCTTTGTCTTAAAAACATTGGTACACATGTGCCCAACATTTTTGACAATTATCAAGTCTTGCCTTCCTCCCCCATGGTGGGATAACCCCACAAATTCCACCCTTAGACTTAAGTCAAAAGCTTGAACACCTTAAGGTTTACACTATGACATTTAGGTCCTTATTGCCTTTAGTGTTTCTCTTGTCCAAACTTGTCTTCCATGGGTAATTCGGACCTCCAATACCCCTTTCATACCATTTATATCCTTCCCATAACTCTCCAAGTCTCTTTCTTGAGAGTTTTGCAATTGAGTGCCCAAATTTCCAAAACCTTACAAAAAAGTCCATAGGTTGCTTGACAAACAAGCAATCCTTTAGGCTTTTTTTGGGGGCCAAATTACCAACTTGGAACACCTCCTTGATCATTCCTTTTACCCCTGACACTTTAATCACTACGGTGAGAATTACACAACATGATGGTTTTTAGCCGTTATGACACACTTGTGATTCTCCCGTTTTGTGAGGTGGTAACAACAAACATAACCAAATCACTATGGCAACCCTCCTCAGGCTAATGCTTGGTCTTAGGAGGATTTTTACACGAGTTAGTGCTAACATTGGGCTCTAGAAACCCTCATTTTATTGCCATCTTTGTGCACTTCACACTAGGTCACGAAACCTTTAATAAGTGCACTCCCCTCACTAAGCTTGGTTCATCAAGCTCATGGCTGTCTTCCACGCTTAGCCCTAGCTCCATGGTTGCTTGAAAATATAGAAAACAACCGACGAGAGCAAGAGAACCAATACCAAAGTGGGTAGGCCAAAAATCAAACTTCATCCTTGAAGTATGTAAGAAATAGCTCTAGTTTGCTTCCAATTACTTCCTTTTGCATTCAATTTCAATCATTGGAAAGTTTGATGAATGGTGGCCATGGAGGAAGTTTGGCTGTGTTCTTGGGTTGGGGGAGGACAAAAATGAGACAGGGATAAGTGATTTGTCCACTTAAATGGCATTAAATGAGCTTACGGGCACAAAACACACTTAAGAAGCTTAACCTTGCCTTATGTCATTTTCTTTCTCACTAATTACGGTTTCTTTGTCTGAAACATATTGGTACACATGTGCCCAACATTTTTGACTAATTATCAAGTCTTGGCTGCCTCCCCATGGTGGGATGACCCCACAATTCCACCCTTAGACTTAAGTCAAAACCTTGAATACCTTAAGGTTTACACTAGAACATTTAGGTCCTTATTGCCTTTAGTGTTTCCTTTGTCCAAACTTGTCTTTCATGAGTAATTCGGCCCTCCAATAGCACTTTCATACCATTTATATCCTTCCCATAACTCTCCAAGTCTCTTTCTTGAATGTTTTGCAATTGAGTACCCGAATTTCCAAAAGCTTGCAAAAAAGTCCTTAGCTGGCTTGACAAACAAGCAATCCCTGAGGCTTTTTTTGGGGGCCAAGCTACCAACTTGGAACACCTCTAAGGAGGTGTTGATCATGCCTTTTACCCCTACACTTCAATCACTATGGTGAGAATTACACAATATAATGGTTTTTAGCCATTATGACACACTTTTAATTCTCCCATTTTTTGAGTGAGGTGGTAACAATAAACATAACCAAATCACTATGGCAGCCCTCCTCAAGCTAATGCTTGGTCTTAGGAACGATTTTAACACTAGTTAGTACTAACATTTGGCTATAGAAACCCTCATTTTACTGCCATCTTTTGTGCACTTCACACTAGGTCACAAAACCTTCAATAAGTGCACTCCCCTCACTAAGCTTGGTTCATCAAGCTCATGGCTCTCTTCCAAGCTTAGCCCTAGCTCCATGGTTGCTTGAAAAATATAGAAAACAACCCATGAGAGCAAGAGAACCCTTACCAAAGTGGGTAGGCCAAAAATCAAGCTTGATCCTTGAAGTATGCAAGAAATAGCTCTAGTTTGCTTCCAATTGCTTCCTTTTGCCTTCAATTTCAATCAATTGCAAGTTTGAAGGTGTGGTGGCTATGGAGGAAGTATGGCTGTGTTCTTGGGCTGGGGGAGGACGAAAATGAGAGAGGGATAAGTGATTTGGCCACTTAAATGGCCTTAAATGAGCTTAAGGGCACAAAACACACTTAAACAAGCTTAACCTTGCTTTATGTCATTTTCTTTCTCACTAATTATGGTTTCTTTGTCTTAAACACATTGGTACACATGTGCCCAACATTTTTGACTATTTATCAAGTCTTGCCTTCCTCCCCCATGGTGGGATAACCCCACAAATTCCACCCTTAGACTTAAGTCAAAAGCTTGAACACCTTAAGGTTTACACTATGACATTTAGGTCCTTATTGCCTTTAGTGTTTCTCTTGTCCAAACTTGTCTTCCATAAGTAATTCGGACCTCCAATACCCCTTTCATACCATTTATATCCTTCCCATAACTCTCCAAGTCTCTTTCTTGAGAGTTTTGCAATTGAGTGCCCAAATCTCCAAACCCTTACAAAAAAGTCCATAGGTTGCTTGACAAACAAGCAATCCTTTAGGCTTTTTTGGGGGCCAAATTACCAACTTGGAACACCTATAATGAGGTGTTGATCATGCCTTTTACCCCCGACACTTCAATCACTACGGTGAGAATTACACAATATACTGGTTTTTAGCCGTTATGACACGCTTGTGATTCTCCCATTTTGTGAGGTGGTAACAACAAACATAACCAAATGACTATGGCAACCCTCCTCAGGCTAATGCTTGGTCTTAGGAGGATTTTAACACTACTTAGTGCTAACATTGGGCTCTAGAAACCCCCATTTTATTGCCATCTTTGTGCACTTCACACTAGGTCACAAAACCTTTAACAAGTGCACTACCCTCACTAAGCTTGGTTCATCAAGCTCATGGCTGTCTTCCAAGCTTAGCCCTACCTCCATGGTTGCTTGAAAATATAGAAAACAACCGACGAGAGCAAGAGAACCCATACCAAAGTGGGTAGGCCAAAAATCAAACTTCATCCTTGAAGTATGTACGAAATAGCTCTAGTTTGCTTCCAATTACTTCCTTTTGCATTCAATTTCAATCATTGGAAAGTTTGAAGGAATGGTGGCCATGGAGGAAGTTTGGCTGTGTTCTTGGGCTGGGGAAGGACAAAACTGAGAGGGCGATAAGTGATTTGTCCACTTAAATGGCATTAAATGAGCTTACGGGCACAAAACACACTTAAGAAGCTTAACCTTGCCTTATGTCATTTTCTTTCTCAGTAATTACGGTTTGTTTGTCTGAAACATATTGGTACACATGTGCCCAACATTTTTGACTAATTATCAAGTCTTGGCTGCCTCCCCCATGGTGGGATGACCCCACAATTCCACCCTTAGACTTAAGTCAAAAGCTTGAACACCTTAAGGTTTACACTAGAACATTTAGGTCCTTATTGCCTTTAGTGTTTCCTTTGTCCAAACTTGTCTTTCATGAGTAATTTGGCCCTCCAATAGCACTTTCATACCATTTATATCCTTCCCATAACTCTCCAAGTCTCTTTCTTGAGAGTTTTGCAATTGAGTACCCGAATTTCCAAAACCTTACAAAAAAGTCCATAGGTTGCTTGACAAACAAGCAATCCTTAAGGCTTTTTTTGGGGGCCAAGTTACCAACTTGGAACACCTCTAAGGAGGTGTTGATCATGCCTTTTACCCCTACACTTCAATCACTATGGTGAGAATTACACAATATAATGGTTTTTAGCCATTATGACACACTTTTAATTCTCCCATTTTTTGAGATGGTAACAATAAACATAACCAAATCACTACGGCAGCCCTCCTCAAGCTAACGCGTCATCTTAGAAGGATTTTAACACTAGTTTGTACTAACATTAGGCTTTAGAAACCCTCATTTGACTGTAATTTTTGCGCACTTCACACTAGGTCACAATACCATCAATAAGTGCACTCCTCTCACTAAACTTGGTTCATCAAGCTCATGGCTCTCTTCCAAGGTTAGCCTTAGCTCCATGGCCAATTCAAAATATAGAAAACAACCCATGAGAGCAAGAGAACCCTTACCAAACTGGGTAGGGCAAAAATCAAACTTGATCCTTGAAGTATGCAAGAAATAGCCCTAGTTTGCTTACAATTGCTCCCTTTTGGCTTCAATTTCAATCAATTGCAAGTATGAAGGTGTGGTGGCTATGGAGGAAGTCTCTCTGTGTTCTTAGGCTGGGGGAGCATGAAAATGAGAGAGCGATAAGTGATTTGGCCACTTAAATGGCCTTAAATGAGCTTAGGGGCACAAAACACACTTAACAAGCTTAACCTTGCTTTATGTCATTTTCTTTCTCACTAATTATGGTTTCTTTGTCTTAAACACATTGGTACACATGTGCCCAACATTTTTGACTAATTATCAAGTCTTGCCTGCCTCCCCCATGGTGGGATAACCCCACAATTCCACCCTTAGACTTAAGTCAAAAGCTTGAACACCTTAAGGTTTACACTATGACATTTAGGTCCTTATTGCCTTTAGTGTTTCTCTTGTCCAAACTTGTCTTCCATGAGTAATTCGGACCTCCAATACCCCTTTCATACCATTTATATCCTTCCCATAACTCTCCAAGTCTCTTTCTTGAGAGTTTTGCAATTGAGTGCCTAAATTTCCAAAACCTTACAAAAAAGTCCATAGGTTGCTTGACAAACAAGCAATCCTTTAGGCTTTTTTTGGGGGCCAAATTACCAACTTGGAACACCTCTAAGGTGGTGCTGATCATGCCTTTTACCGCCGACACTTCAATCACTACGGTGAGAATTACACAATATAATGGTTTTTAGCCGTTATGACACACTTGTGATTCTCCCATTTTGTGAGGTGGTAACAACAAACATAAACAAATCACTATGGCAACCCTCCTCAGGCTAATGCTTGGTCTTAGGAGGATTTTAACACTAGTTAGTGCTAACTTTGGGCTCTGTAAACCCTCATTTTATTGCAATCTCTGTGCACTTCACACTAGGTCACAAAACCTTTAATTAGTGCACTCCCCTCACTAAGCTTGGTTCATCAAGCTCATGGCTGTCTTCCAAGCTTAGCCCTACCTCCATGGTTGCTTGAAAATATAGAAAACAACCGACGAGAGCAAGAGAACCCATACCAAAGTGGGTAGGCCAAAAATCAAACTTCATCCTTGAAGTATGTGAGAAATAGCTCTAGTTTGCTTCCAATTACTTCCTTTTGCATTCAATTTAAATCATTGGAAAGTTTGAAGGAATGGTGGCCATGGAGGAAGTTTGGCTGTGTTCTTGGCCTGGGGGAGGACAAAACTAAGAGAGGGATAAGTGATTTGTCCACTTAAAAGGCATTAAATGAGCTTATGGGCACAAAACACACTTTACAAGCTTAACCTTGCCTTATGTCATTTTCTTTGTCACTAATTACGGTTTCTTTGTCTGAAACATATTGGTACACATGTGCCCAAGATTTTTGACTAATTATCAAGTATTGGCTGTCTCCCCCATGGTGGGATGACCCCACAATTCCACCCTTAGACTTAGGTCAAAACCTTGAATACCTTAAGGTTTACACTAGAACATTTAGGTCCTTATTACCTTTAGTGTTTCTCTTGTCCAAACTTGTCTTCCAAGAGTAATTTGGACCTCCAATACCCCTTTCATACCATTTATATCCTTCCCATAACTCTCCAAGTCTCATTCTTGAGAGTTTTGCAATTGTGTGCCCAAATTTCCAAAACCTTACAAAAAAGTCCATAGGTTGCTTGACAAACATGTAATCCTTTAGCCTTTTTTTGGGGGCCAATTTAGTAACATGGAACACCTCTATGGAGGTATTGATCATGCCTTTTACCTCCACACTTGAATCACTATGGTGAGAATTACACAACATAAAGATTTTTAGCCATTATGACACACTTTTAATTCTCCCATTTTGTGAGTTGGTAGCAATAAACATTACCAAATCACTATGGCAACCCTCATCAAGCTAATGCATTGTCTTAGAAGGATTTTAACACTAGTTAGTACTAACATTGGGCTCTAGAAACCCTCATTTTACTGTCATTTTTGTGCACTTCACACTAGGTCACAAAACCTTCAATAAGTGCACTCCCCTAACTAAGCTTGGTTCATCAAGCTCATGGCTTTCCTCCAAGCTTAGCCCTAGCTCCCTAGCTGCTTGAAAATATAGAAAAGAACCCCTGAGAGCAAGCGAACCCTTACCAAAGTGGGTAGGCCAAAAATCAAACTTGATCCTTGAAGTATGAAATAAATAGCTCTAGTTTGCTTCCAATTGCTTCCATTTGGCTTCAATGTGAATCAATTGCAAGTTTGAAGGTGCGGTGGCCATGGAGGAAGTTTGGCTATGTTCTTGGGCTGGGGGAGGACGAAAATGAGAGAAGGATAAGTGATTTGGCCACTTAAATGGCCTTAAATGAGCTTGGGGGCACAAAAGACACCTAACAGGCTGAACCTTGCTTTATGTCATTTTCTTTCTCACTAATTATGGTTTCTTTGTCTTAAACTCATTGGTACACATGTGCCCAACATTTTTGACTAATTATCAAGTCTTGCCTGCCTCCCCCATGGTGGGATAACCCCACAATTCCACCCTTAGACATAAGTCAAAAGCTTGAACACCTTAAGGTTTACACTATGACATTTAGGTCCTTATTGCCTTTAGTGTTTCCTTTGTCCAAACTTGTCTTCCATGAGTAATTTGGTCCTCCAATAGCACTTTCATACCATTTATATCCTTCCCATAACTCTCCAAGTCTCTTTCTTGAGAGTTTTGCAATTGAGTACCCGAATTTCCAAAACCTTACAAAAAAGTCCATAGGTTGCTTGACAAACAAGCAATCCTTTAGGCTTTTTTTGGGGGCCAAGTTACCAACTTGGAACACTTTTAAGGAGGTATTGATCATGCCTTTTAGCCCCCACACTTCAATCACTATGGTGAGAATTACACAATATAATAGATTTTAGCCATTATGACACACTTGTTATTCTCCCATTTTGTGAGGTGGTAACAATAAACATAACCAAATCACTATGGCAGCCCTCCTCAGGCTAATGCTTGGTCTTAGGAGGATTTTAACACTAATTAGTACTAACTTTAGGCTCTAGAAACCCTCATTTTATTGCCATCTTTGTGCACTTCACACTAGGTCACAAAACCTTCAATAAGTGCACTCCCCTCACTAAGCTTGGTTCATCAAGCTCATGGCTCTCTTCCAAGCTTAGCCCTAGCTCCATGGTTCCTTGAAAATGTAGAAAACAACCCACGAGAGCAAGAGACCCCTTTCCTATTACAACCGCATAAAATGGGAGAATTACAAGTGTGTCATAATGGCTAAAAACCATTATATTGTGTAATTCTCACCATAGTGTTTGAAGTATGGGGGGTAAAAGGCATGATCAACACCTCCTTAAAAGTGTTCCAAGTTGGTAAGTTGGCCCCCAAGAAAAGCCTTAAGGATTGCTTGTTTGTCAAGCAACCTATGGACTTTTTTGTAAGGTTTTGGAAATTCGGGTACCCAATTGCAAAAATTTCACAAAAGATATTTGGAGAGTTATGGGAAGGATATGAATGGTATGAAAGTGCTATTGGAGGATCAAATTGCTTATGGAAGACAACTAAGGACAAAGAAAACACAAAAAGGCATAAAGGACCTAAGTGTTATAATGTAGGCCTTAAGATGTGTATGTCTATGACTTAAGTCAAATGGAAGTTTTGTGGGGTTATCCCACATAAGGAGGGCTGCTAAAGGAAGATAAGGATGGTCAAATGTGGGCCAAGAGATTAAGACTAAGAAACCATAGTCTTGTAGCAAGGAAAATGACATAAGACAAGGTTAAGACTACTTAAGTGTGTTTAGTGTACTTTTGACTATTTAAGTAGTCAAGACCACCTTTGCTTCTCTAAATTTCGGCCTCCACCAGCAAAAAGAAAGCCAGCCCTCTCCTCCACACTTCCTCCATAGCCACCATACCTTCAAACTCAAAACTACTTGCAATTGAAGTCAAGGAAGCACAATTGGAAGCTATTTGGTGCTATTGCTTGAGTGCACCTAGGATCAAGCTCCAATTTCAGCATACCCATCAAGGTAAGGGTTCTCTTGCTCTCATGGGTTGTTTTCTGCATTTTCAAACATCCATGGAGCTAGGGCTAAGCTTGGAAGAGAGCCATGTGCTTGATGAACCAAGCTTAGTGAGGGGAGTGCACTTATTGAAGGTTTTGTGACCTAGTGTGAAGTGCACAGTGATGGCAGTGAATTTCTGGGTTTCTAGAGCCCAAAAGTTAGTACTAACTAGTGTTAAAATCCTCCTAAGACCAAGAATTAGCTTGAGGAGGGCTACCATAGTGATTTGGTTATGTTTATTATGTGTTTTATGGACTAACCTATGGTATATGTTGCTGCCACATTTCATGTGTTTGTTGTTTGTGTTTGGCTGCTACATTTGGTTGCTATATCTTGTATATATGCATTGTGGTTTTTGTGTTTTAGTGTCTTTGGATGCAGGTTTTAATGATGGTTACATTGCCTATTGAATCCAAGTGCTACCCTTGATGGGTTTCGGGAGCCAAACAGCGCAGGAGAATTTAATCGAAACCCTCCAGGATCTAAGTGAAATGGGGTAAACCGGGTGTTCAAAAATTTTCATACCTAATTTTCGGTTGAGATCTCTCACTCAACTGTAGAGTCGAATCACAAAACTTGAACAGTTGACGTGTTCAAGCTCTCTATGGTATCCACACGAACCTCTCGGGATCACTACGCTTCCACCACGTCCCGGCAGATGCGTTTCTCTTGCGCTCGCAGTGCTAGCTTGCATCCTCTAAGGAATTGCAAAAGAAGAGTGTGGCTGTCCTTTTTGGAGGCTAGGGCAAGGAGACCTGCGAATTTCTCACTTAAAAGTTGTATTTATAGTTAGACTCAACTTCCAGGCCTAATGGGTTTCAAAGCCCTAATCCAATTAGGATTTAATTTCGGGCTTAATAATGGCTCAACTCTTGGGCCCATTATTAATACGAAATTAAAGTGAAACCATAACCCAAATAATTAGCCCATGCACTATAATGATCCAAATAGCTCTACGTGTGCGACCCAATAGGCTCTTGCCATGTTGGCAATGATCATAACTCACATTTATGATCATAAGCAATGAGCGGTGTCTAGCAACACCTCATTGCTACCCAAGTGACAAAATTGTCGGTGAATCGACTATACCTTTATGATCATCACCGATATATGCCAGTGTCCCTTTGTCCAATATATCAAGACTAAGCACGAGACATGGAATGTGTCACTCTCGTATAGCCCAATCTTTGGTTTCTTGATTACCGAGTAGACTAACTTAAGCTGATGAAATTGATATCGTATATCAACTCATCCGAGCATGGCCATGCATTTTCTAAGTCTCACTCTATCAAGGGGCCCGAAGATATCACTCTTATTACATAGGAGGGACAAATCCCATCTTGATCATACAAATCCATCCGCATGATATGTGACATACCCAATGACCTCCTTCAAGTTCACTCAGTTACGAGCAACAAAGGAAAGTATCAAAGTATGTGACTCACATGTAGGGAACCTTGATGATCTTAGGTCGAAGGACTGCATATACCATGATCACTATGAGAATCACTTATGACACTCATATAACGATCCATGTAGTGTTCTCATGGTGGGTCGGTCTAGTACACAAGTTCTCCAACTTGTACCCATACGTAGACTACATATCTCATATTAGTTTCCACATATGCTAGTCGTTATGTATTATTGCAACCCGCTCCACAATAGTACTAGACCAGGGACGTTTAAGAATATCATTATTCTAGGGTTACGATTATGTTTGTTAAGTTACGCAGAAGCAAAACAGCAAACATAATTGTTGGATTAATGCCTTAATAAAATATCATGACTCAATGTGAAAAAATACAATCATCTCATGATTGGCTTTTGAGCACAACACTAACAACCCTTACTAAGTTTCTCAATGAAACTTACTCCCCTCAATTCTGTCATTTCAGGTTCAGCTGAAAGATCACCATCAAACTAACCTTTGTGGTTTTATTTTTAATATAAAATTTCAGGTACATGAACTTCCATATGTCTAGTTGCGTTCTGGAAATTTTGGTGATTTTAGGAGCACATTTGGTATTTTTAATGGTAGTACTTACTGTGTTGTGCAGCAGCTATCCAGCATCCTGTTTCTGGAGTCCATTGCATTTCAGGCACTCCTGTAACTTAGGGTGCATATTTCACTGAGTTAAGACCATTGTGTAGTAAATGTATGCATTTACATGTAGTGTATGGAAAATGGGACAAGTATGTGAACATTTGAGTAATGTTTTGGCTATGTAAGTGATGTGGTGCAAGGCTGCCTAAGTGTGAATGATGGGCTGCTTACTTGTAAATTCTGTTTTGGCCACATAAATTTGTTAAATGCAAGGGAATGTATTTCCTATGTGTAATGGACATATATGGGATAGCCTTGGAGTGCTTTCCCATTGTGAATGAAGTTTTTGCACACCTATGAAATTTTGTATGGGCAAAATGGTCATAGATTGACCAGAATTTTGACTCTGTACTTAAAGTTCTATATCTCCCTGTGTAGAAGGAATATTTGTATGAAATGTTGACCACACCTTGATAAGATCTAGAGGTTGAACTTGAATTTGGAATTTATGAATTTGGAGCCCTGTAGAAAAATATATGACGTTGCAAAATTGGCTAAATTACTGTTCATTTGGTCAGAATTTTGTAACCAACTTAAAAAATCCATAACTTGGTCCATAGGTGGGCTATTGATGTAAAATAAAATTCATCGGTTTTCTCTAAGTCTATAGTTGATAAAGGAGCAAAGAAAACATGGGGTACATGGCTATAATGATACAGTTTATTAGTGGAAGTTACAGGTGCAGTGGCCGGTCACTAAACTTAACAAGATTGCCTAATGTGTGGTAGCCAAGATTAAGACTTCTGCTAGTGTTTTCTTTCTTTGCTGCCATGGTGTGCATGAAATGTGAATATGTGTGTGATGGTTGGACCAATATGCATGTGTTTACATAGTGCCCAAGAGGGCCACTTGGGTATGCACACTAAGGGTAGTGTTCTGATGGCCTACAGAACATCACCAATCCTGGGAGTTTAAACGCACAATTTTGGAACAATAATTCAACTACCCCAGAGTGGCTAACATTACCAAAGTGGGTAGGCCGAAAATTAAACTTGATCCTTGAAGTATGCAAGAAATAGCTCTAGTTTGCTTACAATTGCTTCCTTTTGCGTTCAATTTCAATCATTTGAAAGTTTGAAGGTGTGGTGGCTATGGAGGAAGTATAGGCTGTGTTCTTCGGCTGGGGGAACACGAAAATGAGAGAGGGATAAGTGATTTGTCCACTTAAATGGCCTTAAATGAGCTTAAGGGCACAAAACACACCTAACACGCTTAACCTTGCCTTATGTCATTTTCTTTCTCACTAAATACGGTTTCTTTGTCTTAAACACAATGGTACACATGTGCCCAAAATTTTTCACTAAATATCAAGTCTTGGCTACCTCCCCCATGGTGGGATAACCTCATAATTCCACCCTTAGACTTAAGTCAAAAGCTTGAACATCTTAATGTTTACACTAGAACATTTAGGTCCTTATTGCCTTTAGTGTTTCCTTTGTCCAAACTTGTCTTTCATGAGTAATTTGGCCCTCAAATAGCACTTTCATACCATTTATATCCTTCCCATAACTCTCCAAGTCTCTTTCTTGATAGTTTTGCAATTGAGTACCCAAATTTCCAAAACCTTACAAAAAAGTCCATAGCTTGCTTGACAAACAAGCAATCCCTTAGGCTTTTCTTGGGGGCCAAGTTACCAACTTGGAACACCTCTAAGGAGGTGTTGATCATGCCTTTTATCCCCACACTTCAATCACTATGGTGAGAATTACACAATATAATGGTTTTTAGCCATTATGACACACTTTTAACTCTCCCATTTTGTGAGGTGGTAACAAAAAACATAACCAAATCACTATGGCAGCCCTCCTCAAGCTAATGCGTCATCTTAGAAGGATTTTAACACTAGTTAGTACTAACATTGGGCTCTAGAAACCTCATTTTACTATCATTTTTGTGCACCTCACACTAGGTCACAAAACCTTCAATAAGTGCACTCCCCTAACTAAGCTTGGTTCATCAAGCTCATGGCTCTCTTACAAGCCTAGCCCTAGTTCCATGGCTGCTTGAAAATATAGAAAAAAACCCATGAGACCAAGAGAACCCTTACCAAAGTGGTTCGGCCGAAAATCAAACTTGATCCTTGAAGTATGCAAGAAATAGCTCTAGTTTGCTTCCAACTGCTTCCTTTTGCCTTGAATTACAATCAATTGCTATGGAGGAAGTATGACTGTGTTCTTGGGCTGGGGGAGGACGAAAATGAGAGATGGATAAGTGATTTGGCCACTTAAATGGACTTAAATGAGCTTGGGGGCACAAAACACACTTAACAAGCTTAACCTTGCTTTATGTCATTTTCTTTCTCACTAATTATGGTTTCTTTGTCTTAAACACATTGGTACACATGTGACCAAAATTTTTGACTAATTATGAAGTCTTGCCTGCCTCCCCGATGGTGGGATAACCCCACAATTCATCCCTTAGACGTAAGTCAAAGGCTTGAACACCTTAAGGTTTACACTATGACATTTAGGTCCTTATTGCCTTTAGTGTTTCTCTTGTCCAAACTTGTCTTCCATGAGTAATTTGGACCTCCAATACCTCTTTCATACCATTTATATCCTTCCCATAACTCTTCAAGTCTCTTTCTTGACAGTTTGTCAATTGAGTACCCGAATTTCCAAAACCTTACAAAAAAGTCCATAGCTTGCTTGACAAACAAGCAATCCTTTAGTCTTTTTTTGGGGGCCAAGTTACCAACTTGGAACACCTTTAAGGAGGTGTTGATCATGCCTTTTACCCCCGACACTTCAATCACTATGGTGAGAATTACACAATATAATGGTTTTTAGCCATTATGACACACTTGTAATTCCCCCATTTTGTGAGGTGGTAACAATAACTATAACCAAATCACTATGGTAGCCCTCCTCAAGGTAATGCTTGTTCTTAGGAGGATTTTAACACTAGTTAGTACTAACTTTGGGCTCTAGAAACCCTCATTTTACTGCCATCTTTGTGCACCTCACACTAGGTCACAAAACCTTCAATAAGTGCACTCCCCCTACTAAACCTGGTTCATTAAGCTCATGGCTCTCTTCCAAGCTTAGCCTTAGCTCCATGGTTGCTTGAAAATACAAAAACCAACCCATGAGAGAAAGAGAACCCTTACCAAAGTGGGTAGGCCGAAAATCAAACTTGATCCTTGAAGCATGCAAGAAATAGCTCTAGTTTGCTTCCAATTGCTTCCTTTTGCCTTCAATTTCAATCAATTGCAAGTTTGAAGGTGTGGTGGCTATGGAGGAAGTATTTCTGTGTTCTTGGGCTGGGGGAGGACGAAAATGTGAGAGGGATAAGTGATTTGGCCACTTAAATGGCCTTAAATGAGCTTAAGGGCACAAAACACATTGAACAAGCTTAACCTTGCTTTATGTCATTTTCTTTCTCACTAATTATGGTTTCTTTGTCTTAAATACATTGGTACACATGTGCTCAACATTTTTGACTAATTATCAAGTCTTGCCTGCCTCCCCCATGGTGGGATAACTGTACAATTCCACCCTTAGACTTAAGTCAAAAGCTTGAACATCTTAAGGTATACACTAGGACATTTAATCCCTTTGTCCAAACTTGTCTTCCATGAGTAATTTTGTCCTCCAATAGCACTTTCATACCATTTATATCCTTCCGATAACTCTCCAAGTCTCTTTCTTGAGAGTTTTACAATTCAGTACTTGAATTTTCAAAATCTTACAAAAAAGTCCATAGGTTGCTTGACAAACAAGCAATCCTTAAGTCTTTTCTTGGGGGCCAAGTTTCCAACTTGGAACACTTTTAAGGAGGTGTTGATCATGCCTTTTACCTCCCACACTTCAATTACTATGGTAAAAATTAGACAATATAATGGTTTTTAGCCATTATGACACACTTGTAATTCTCCCATTTTGTGAGGTGGTAACAATCCTCCCCCTTTTAAAAATTTTGGTCCTCCAAAATAGCGTTTAACTGTGGGTATTCTTCAGGATACCTTTCCGTAGGGTCTTTTTCAGTTTCCTAGGTTTTTCTTCATATGTCAAGTTAGGTTCCAACTATATGTCTTCCACTACAATAGCATGCTTTGTGTCCAACAGACACTTCTTAAGCATACTAATGTGAAAAACATTAAGAACACTTGACATGCTTGGCAGTAGAGCTAACCTGTATGCTACCTTGCTAACTCTGTGTAAGATCTTATAAGGACTGATGTATCTTGGAGCTAACTTGGTTCTTTTGCCAAATCTGACATTGCCTTTGGTTGGTGTAACTTAAAGCCAAACATTATCACTAACTTCAAATTCCAAGTCTTTCCTTCTTTTGTTCATATAGGTTGTGGTCCTTTCATTTGCTGCCTTTAATCTCTCTTGAATTTTCTTAATTTTGGCAGTAGTCTCTTTAATAATTTTGGGACCCAACTCTAGCCTGTTTGAGGCTTCCACCCAACAATGGGGTGTCATGCATCTTCTTCCATATAATGCTTCATAAGGTGCCATGCCAATGGTTCTTTGGTAACTATTGTTATATGAGAATTCCACCAATGGCAAGTGTTGGTCCCATTCACCTTTGAAATCCAACACACAGCTCCTGAGCATGTCTTCTAGTATCTGTATCATCCTTTCAGATTGCCCATCTGTCTGAGGATGATAAGCAGTACTCAGGTGGATTTTGGTTCCTAATGCTTTACGAAAAGCACTCCAAAATTAAGCTGTAAATCTTGGATATCTATCAGATACAATGGATTCTGGCACTCCATGTGGTCTCACTATCTCCTAGACATACATCTGGGCTAACTTCTCCAAGGAGTCTATGAGTTTCATAGGTAAGAAGTGGGCACATTTGGTTAGCCTATCCACAATGAGCCAGATTGTATCATGCCTTCATTTGGTCATAGGCAATAGAGTCAAAAAGTCCATGGTTATGTTGCCCCATGTCCTCACTTGTATCAGTAGAGTCTGTAGGGTACTAGCTGGCTTTTGGTGCTCTACCTTTACCCTCTGTCATATGGCACATTTGGAGACATAAGTAACTATGTCTTTCCTCATGTTTGGCCACCAGAAGTGAGTCTTCAAGTCTTTATACATTTTCTCACTTCCTGGATGGATGTTCAACTTGCTTGTGTGAGCTTCTTCCAATATTTCATCCCTGAGCTTTGCTCCTTTAGGCACATAGATTCGGTCCTTGAAATACAATAATCCTTTCTTGTAGGCAAAGGATTGATACAAGGAACCTTTTCCCTCTCTTGAAGTCCTTTTCAAGTCAGGATCTATCTCCTGTGCCCTTCTAGCTTCTTCAATCCATCTAGACTGAATTGTCAATGTGTAAATTTGGGCTTCCTCCCACTTATGCCATTTATGCCATAGGCGTAGCAGACTATTCTGCTCATCATGATCAGCTATGGATCCTCCTTTCAGAAGTCCTGTGTACTTCTTGCTCAAGGCATTTGCTACTAGATTGCCTTTGCCCTCTATGTACTGTATACTGCAGTCATAGTCCTTGATGTACTCTAACCATCTCTTTTGCCTCATGTTCAACTCTTTCTGAGTGAACAAGTACTTTAGGCTCTTATGGTTAGTGTAGATCACAAAGGAACTACCCATCAAGTAATGTCTCCATTGCTTCAGAGAAAAAATCACCACTGCCAATTCTAGGTCATGGGTAAGATAATTTTTCTCATGGGGTCTTAACTACCTTGACCCATAAGCAATGACATTTTTGTGTTGCATAAGCACACAACCTAACCCAGATCTAGATGCATCTATATATATGATGTAGGGCTTACTTGGATCAAGAAGAATCAATACTGGAGCTTCAATCAACCTATGCTTGAGCTCCTGGAAACTCTTTTCACATTCTCAGTTCACTCAAATCTTTGAGCCTTCTTGGTCAGATGAGTAAGAACTGAGGCAATCATGGAAAAGCCTGATACAAATCTCCTGTACTATCCAGCTAATCCTAGGAAACTTTTAATTTCCTTCACAGTCTTTGGTCTTCCCCACTCTTACACTGCCTTGACCTTTTCAGGGTCTGCCTTAAGGCCTTGTGCATTTATGATGTGTCCTAAGAAAGACACCTCCCTTATCTAGAATTCACACTTGGATAACTTAGCATAAAGCTGATGCTACAACAGAGTCTTTAAGACAATCTTCAAATGATGTTCATGTTCATTTTCATCCTTGGAATACACTAAGATGTCATCAACGAACACAACCAAAAATTTGTCCAGATATGGTCTGAACACCCTATTCATCAAGTCCATGAAACCAGCTGGGGCATTAGTCAAACCAAATGGCATGACTGTGTACTCATAATGCCATATCTAGTCCTGAATACAGTCTTAGGAATGTCCTCTTCCTTTACTCTCAAATGGAAGTATCCAGATGTCAAATCTATCTTGGAGAAGATCATAGCTCCCTTGAGTTGATAAAAAAGATCCTCAATCCTAGGGAGTGGATACTTGTTCTTGATAGTCACTGCATTAAGGTTTCTGTAGTCAATGCATAGTCTCAAAGATCCATCCTTCTTTTTCACATAGAGAATAGGAGCTTCCCATGGTGAAACAGTTGGCCTTATGAACCCTTTTTCAAGAAGTTCATCAAGTTGTTTCGTGAGTTCGTTCATCTCCATGATTGGCATTCTGTAAGGAGGTATGGATGTTGGACTAGCTTCTGGTTACAACTTGATCTCAAACTCAATTTCCCTTAGTAGAGGAATACCTAGCAGGTCTTTAAGAAAGACTTGTGGAAAGTCTCTCACTACAGGTATTCTGTCCACTTCCTCATCACAATGCAATAGATTCAATGCATAACGGTAATCATGCTAAAATATCACAAGCATCTCATCTAGTACCTCTAGCTCCATGCTATGCATTTCATACACTAATTCCTTAGAATTCACTAATGCATGCACTTCACCATCAAGCAATGTGATTTCCCTTTTAGCACAATCAATTCTTATGTTATGCATAGTAAGCCAATTCATAGCCAACACTAAGTCATACTTAGGAATGTCCAACACTAGCAGATTAGTCATAACCTTAGTCTTTCCTACTACTAGCTCACAATCCTTAGCTAGGTCATTATTGAAAAGGCATTGACTACCTGCTGTTTTCACTAAGGATATCCTAGGCATGATTTCAGTAGGCAATTTCATGGCATTAACAAATTTCCTAGACACTATAGACAGAGATGCACCAGTATCAAATAGAACACTAACAGACATACCATTAAGGTAAATGTTACCTTTTAGTGCTGCTCCCTACTCTGATGTCTCTGGCCTTTCCACTTGGAAGACTTTGCCAGCTCTCTACAGTGAAGGCCGAGGCACTGGAAGAATTGGCCTCTGCTGTCCCTCCCTTGGTGCTCCGCCTCTAGGTCCTGCCCCAATAGGCATTACTAGACCTTGGTCTTCTGGCCTCCATTGAGCCTGTGGGAAGTCTTTGATCCAATGATTCATGGATCCACATCTTAGACATGCTTGGGTATCAAAGTAGCAAGGTTTCTTTCCATGAAACCTCCTACACTTAAGGCACCTTAAGCCAGGGAACTTCCCCTTAACCTTGCCTTCACCACCAAAATGGGAACTCTTGGCAATTCCTTTGCCATGTGGTGGCTTCTTCTGCTTGCCTCCTGCTTGACTACTTTCCCTTGGTCCACTGGGAAAGTACTTAGTCTCATGCTCTTCTTACTCTACTAATAGAGCTTTCTACACTGCTTCATAGTATATAAGTGCTCCAAAAGGTCTAACAGCCTTTCTAATGTCTGACTTTAGGCCTTTGACAAATCTTTTGGCCTTCAACTCCTCCAGTGCATAATACTGAGGAGCATACCTCACTAATTGATTGAATTGGTGCTCATACTCTAGGACACTGAGGTTGTCCTACCTTAGAGCATCAGATTCAGCTTGCTTCATATCCTTGATAGCATCACTGATGTACTGCTCCTGGAATAGCTGTGTGAACTCTAGCTAGCTCATCTCAATATCTCTTCCTGGCCTTCTCCTCTTTTGGAAAGCATACCCATCTCTAGTGTTTCTCCACCACATCTCTGCACTGCCAACCAAGTTATAAGCAGCTAGTGACACCTTCTTGGTGGAGTTGAGTGGCATCCTCTCAAACATCTTTTCTATGAAGATCAACCACTCCTCAACTCTTTCTAGCCCAGCTCTTCCATCAAACTGTGGAGGTCTTAGGCCTTGGAACCTCTCCAACAGTCTGGCCTCATCTAGGCCTTCTAGATCCTCTGATATGTGTCTCCTGGATCTGTGAGAGCCCTCTGTATGGTGATGCTCACTATGATTTCTCTACCTTCTCCTGGATCTTCCTTCATGGCTTTCCTCAATCTCATTCCTATTGAAGAAATGGTCATAGATTGAGGAATTTGGTCCTGGACACCTGACCAATCTCAGACCTTAGCCTTTTTCCTCGTGGATTTCTCCTATCTTCATCTTCCTCCTCAATGGTCTTAACATTTATGTCTTCTAAGTTTCCAGAAGGAATATATTCAGATGTGTTCCTAGCATCCTCTTCTAGTTGCTGCTATGCATCCTGAACTGGTTCTGCTGGAGCTCCTTGGACTCCTTCCTGTTGTGCTTGATAAGCCTTACTAAGTTTTGATTTATTAGAGCTAAGTTCCTCTGAAGCTCTAACCAAACCTGAGGCACCTTAGGGTTTGGTACCCCCTGTTGCCCTTGATTCTCTCTATTCTATCCATTTCTTTGTTGCCCAGAATCAGTAGGAGGCCTTCGGGGTGGTTCCCCTCTCCTCGTAGCAACCATGTTTACTTCTTGCATTGATGATTCACCATAGAGCAAATATAAAGATCATAGGTATTTTAATGGTACTTGGCACTAGCAGCTGACCAACTGAGTTTATATATGTAGATGCATGCAATGCAACTATATGCTATGTACATGTACAAACCATGCTCTAATACCAACTTCTGTTACCCACTTTGGGGTAGTCCAGTTGTGGTGCCAAAACTGTGCATTTAAACTCCTAGGTTTGGTGTGTCATGTTGGTCATCAGAACAACACCCCTAGTGTACATACTCAAGTGACCCTCTTGAGCACTATGTAAATACATGCATAATGGTCTAACCATAACAAACATATTTAAATTTGTGCACACTATGGCAGCTAAGAAGGAAAACACTCGCACAAGTCTTAGTTTTGGCTTTCACACATTAGGCAATCTTGTTAAGTTCTAGTGACCTCTACTGCACCTGTAACTTCCACTAATAAACTGCATCATTCTAGCCACATATCCCCCTATTTTCTTTGCTCCATTATCAAGTAGAGACTTAGATCAAACCAACGAATTTTTTTTTACATCAATCGCCCACCTATGGACCAAGTTATGGATTTTTTACACTTGTTACAAAATTCTGACCAAATAAACAGTAATTAACCAAATTTGAAACGTCATATCTTTGGCTACAGGCCTCTAAATCCAGAAATTCTAAATCCCAGCTAACCCTCTAGATGTCCTCTAGGTGTGGTAAAAATTTCATACCAAGATTGATTCTACACAGGGAGATATTAAACTTTAGGTCTAGAGTCAAAATTCTGGAAACTTTTGGTCCATTTTCCCATACAATTTTTTCCACACCATGCAAACACTTCATTCACAAGGGGAAAACCCTCCAAGGCTATCTCATATATTTCCATTATGCATAGGAATTACATACCCTTTCTTTTAACAACTTTATGTGGCCAAAAAATAATTTACAAGTAAGCAGCCCATCATTCACACTTAGGCAGCTTTGCACCACATCACTTACATACCCAAAACAGTATTCAAATGTTCACATACTTGTCTCATTTTACATACAATAAATGTAAATGCATACATGCACTACAATATGGTCTTAACTCAGCTAAATACACACCTAGGTTACAGGTGGTCCTAAGACACAATGGACTCCAAAAACAGGATGCCGGACAGCTGCTGCACAACACAGTAAGTACCACCATTAAAAATATCAAATATGCTCCTAAACTCACCAAACCTGATAGATCATAACTAGACATATGGAAGTTCATGTACCTAAAATTTCAGATCAAAAATCAAACAAAAAAGGTCAGTTTGAATGTGATCTTTTTGCTAGACCTGAAATGACAGAATTGAGGGGAGTAAGTTTCATTGAGAAACTTAGTAAAGGTAGCACTTGGATTCAATAGGAAATGTAACCATCATAAAAACCTCAATCCAAAGACACTAAAACACAAAAACCACAATGCATATATACAAGATATAGCAACCAAATGCAGCAGCCAAACACAAACAACAAACACATGAAATGTGGCAGCAACATATACCATAGGTTAGTCCGTAAAACACATAATAAAATTGCCAAATCACTATGGAAGCCCTCTTCAAGTTAATGCTTGGTCTGGGGAGAATTTTAACAGTAGTTAGTACTAACTTTTGGGCTCTAGAAACCCAGAAATTCACTACCATCACTGTGCACTTCACACTAGGTCACAAAACCTTCAATAAGTGCACTCCCCTAACTAAGCTTGGTTCATCAAGCTCATGGCTCTCTTCCAAGCTTAGCCCTAGCTCCATGGTTTCCTGAAAATACAGAAAACAACCCATGAGAGCAAGAGAACCCTTACCAAAGTGGGTAGGCCAAAAATCAAGCTTGATCCTTGAAGTATCCAAGAAATAACTCTAGTTTGCTTGCAATTGCTTCCTTTTGCCTTCAATTTCAATCAATTGCAAGTTTGAAGGTGTGGTGGCTATGGAGGAAGTATGACTGTGTTCTTGGGTAGGAGGAGAATGAAAATGAGAGAGGGATAAGTGATTTGGACACTCAAATGGCCTTAAATGAGCTTAAGGGTACAAAACACACTTAAACAAGCTTAACCTTGCTTTATGTCATTTTCTTTCTCACTAATTATAGTTTCTTTGTCTTAAACTCATTGGTACACTTGTGCCCAATACTTTTGACTAATTATCAAGTCTTGGCTGCCTCCCCCATGGTGGGATAACTCCACAATTCCACCCTTAGACTTAAGTCAAAAGCTTGAACACCTTAAGGTTTACGATAAGACATTTAAGTCCTTATTGCCTTCAGTATTTCCTTTGTCCAAACTTGTCTTCCATGAGTGATTTGGTCCTCCAATAGTACTTTCATACCATTTATATCCTTCCCATAACTCTCAAGGTCTCTTTCTTGAGAGTTTTGCAATTGAGTACCCGAATTCCCAAAACCTTACAAAAAAGTCCATAGGTTGCTTGACAAACAAACAATCCTTAAGGCTTTTCTTGGGGGTCAAGTTACCAACTTGGAACACTTTTAAGGAGGTGTTGATCAAGCCTTTTACCCCCCACACTTAAATCTCTATGGTAAGAATTACACAATATAATGGTTTTTAGCCATTATGACACACTTGTAATTCTCCCATTTTGTGAGGTGGTAACAAATTTGGTCCTCCAAATTTTGAAGCAACTTATGAACATGTTCTGGGTATCTCTTAAGAATTTGAGCTTCAGTTCCCTAAGTTATCTCTTATTCTGTACAGTGACTCTGTTGGACCTTTTGCATTTTTATCCAGTTGATTCTTAGCTTCCCAGTGCCCCTAGCAAACAAATTTATAGATTCTTCTTCATAAGTGAGATTAGAAGCTACTAGAATTTTAGAATATAGTACTACGTAACTTTGGTTAGATAGGTACCTTTTTAACTTACTTATAAGAATTGTATCATGTATATGCCCAAGTTCAAGGGGTAAGTCCAACTTATAGGTCAGATTTGTGAATTCTACCAATTATTTGGAAGGATCCAATGTACGTTGTTGCTAGCTTGCTTTTCTCCCTAAACTATAGTACTCATTTCATTGGAGACACTTTCAACCATACATAGTCTCGAATTTGGAACTCTAAGTCTTTCATCCTCTTTAGATAGGCATAGGCCTCTTCTCTATTCTTAGCGGCCTTGATCCTTTCTTGGATCACTTTAATCCTTTCAGTAGTGTCATGGATCAAGTTTGGGGCCATCTCAACTTTGTCTTTAGGGTCTTGCCAATGATGGGAGTAATATACTTTCTCTTATACAAGGCCTAATATGGTTCCATCTTTACCATAGTGTGATAACTATTGTTATGGGAGAATTCTATGAAAGTTAAGAGTTGGTCCCATTCTCCTGTGAAGTCTAATGCACTGCACCTTAACATATCTTCAAGGACTTGTATAGTCTTTTTTGACTGACCATCTGTTCGTGGATGGTAGACTAAGCTTAATTTTAGTTGAGTGCTGAAAGCTTGGTGAAAGGGTGCTGAAAGCTTGGTGTAAGGGTCTCCAAAACTTATAAACAAATCTTGAGTTTCTATCAAAAACTATATAATATGGGATACCATGTAACCTCACTATTTCTTTTATATAGAGCTATGCTAGCCTATACAATGGACTTGTGAGGTTAGTTGAAAAAAATCAGCAAACTTAGTAAGCCTGTCCACAATCACCCAAATGGTATCATGCCTTCTCCTTGTCATAGGCATCCCTACCAAGAAATCCATGGCTATTGATCCCTATTTTCTTCTTGGTAGAGGTAAACTTCTGGTCTTTGATGTTCCACCTTCACTTGCTGACAAACTACACATTTGGACACAAACACCTTGTCATGCCTATGACTTGTATAGGACATGGACTCTGATAAAAATGTACATGAAATGTAAATAAGATGTATAGATAAGTAATACAAGTCATAAAAAAGAAGCCAAGAAGCATGCAAAGACTATGCCTAATGGGATGCCCTAAGGGTGTCTTGAGTGCACCTAAATGGAAAAATAAGGAAAGTGTCATATTGGTGAGCCAAAAATGGCTCACACTAAATACCAAGGTGGCTTTTGAAATGAAGACTCAAAATATGAAGGAAGAATGGCTAAGAAGCCAAG
The DNA here is from genome assembly GCA_005392925.1 of Aquilaria sinensis. Lineage (NCBI taxonomy): Eukaryota > Viridiplantae > Streptophyta > Magnoliopsida > Malvales > Thymelaeaceae > Aquilaria > Aquilaria sinensis. Next base: position 105,907 of record SMDT01000790.1, on the reverse strand, counting down.
TGCACTAACGTGCACCAAAGAAGGGGACAAGGTAGCTCTCGGGCACCCCTATTTAAGCCTAATTCACCCCTACCCTAAACCCTTTAGGAGGTTTAATTTGACTTGTTTTTTTTTCATATGGTGAATTAGGTCTTGACAAACTGGATACTTGACCACAAATTTTAGTTGCTAAAAAGGTAAGACTTAGGAGATGATTATGAAGTGAAGTTCTATTAAGTCTCTAGTTTAACAGGTTAGGTTCCAAGTTTAAGACATGAAGCTACAAGTTTAATGTGTTACCTTAATGAGTGCACCTGGCTTAGCTTACCTTGTTACTTATTGGGTGCAGATGAGTAGGTGTAGGTGGGCTTGTGTATGTACTTGTATATGTGTGCTTTAGTGAACTTGGGAGGCATACTTGTGGCATATCATACATACACACATTCATGCGTACATGCGTACATACTTACTAGGTTGATTAGTTACAAACCATGCATGCATATTTCTACTCTATTTCACTTAGTGCCCCTGAAGGCTTATCTAAGCTGAGTATGTACACTAAGGCAAAAGCCATGCATTATTATGAGTTCCTAAGCCACACCTATGTATATACATTTACATAACAAAAATTGTCATCCTAGGAACTACATGGCAAAAAGTTACATACATCCAAAAGTTAAGCCATTATGGATGCATGCATGTTACATTCTTATGGCCTTAAACAGTTTTAATGCCCATAATTACTTTGATTTCCACTTTTACTTTACATTTAGGCCATAGTTGTCTTATTACTCTTCCAGTCTTTAACCAAACTAGAATGGACCCAAAAGGAGCAAGACCCACTGTAGCCATCAAAGCCTACAAATCAGATTTCAACCATTAGTTCAAAACCATGAATTTTTTCAATCTTTCTCTCATAGCCATAAACACGAGCCATACCTCCTTGAATATATACCTCTCCAAGAGCTTCCTTAGCACCTAATATTCCACTTTTTCTCTTCAAATGGAGAAAATGGCATGAGTACACAGGTATTTAGTAAGGATTCAATTCGGCACCTAGTGCCTACACAATGTTCTAAACATTATTATTCATTTAAACCTCCAATTTCATTGTTTAACTTGTAGCCAAATACAATGAAAACAAAAAAAAACAAGGCATAACATAATATAAGATACTTATATACATAATTCAAAGGTTAGCATATGCAAATAATTAAAGAAGCATGAAAAACAAATATACCACATACAAGGTTCCACTTTAACTTAGCAAGCATTTCTTTCCTTCAATTTAGCAATTGATCACTTTAATTAGAATCAATTTAGCATGAACATAGAAGTCTAGGTAATTGAACAAGTTCAGGAATGCTTGATCAAAAACCCTAATGCTTGGCAAAAGTAAACTAGCTAGCACAACATAATGCTGAATGCACATATAGTGCATTACGCGGCTCCTAGGTTCATTCGGCCATGGCCATCCCCTAGGGTAGCATTCTTTCCTTTAAAATATAGGAGAAGAAGCGTCATATGAATCCTCACCTAGCTTGGATTGTAGCAGAAAAGAAGCATGAACACATCAAACACTATACACGCCATAATAGCCTATACATAAGGCACCTTCTCTTGATTTTGTTTCCTTTTTCTTTCTTTGCTACTCTAGCCTATTCCTTCAATTTGTAGGGTGGTTTTTCTAGGTTTTCTAGGTAGGTAGAAACATTAAATGGGTAAGAAGCTACCTTAAGTCAAGCAAAGGTCCAAGTGGTGGAGTATTCGGCCTAAATGGCCTTGGAGGCCAAGTATCTTGAATAGTTTTTGGTTCAACTCTTCATTTGCCACTTAAATCATTTTGAAATTTTTTTGAACTTGCTTAGCTTTCTTATTGGGACATTTTGAGTGCCCAGTTTACCTTTAAATTCAGTCAATTAAGCCACCAAAACTTTAACTTGAACTTAGGTACATTTTAAGTGCATCCTGGAGCCCCCTAGTGCACTCTCAGGTGCTCTTTATCACTTTCATGTGTTCTCAACGTATTCTTTGCCTACATTTTAGCCCTCATCCTTATTTTAATTCTAAGCATCACTACCCCACAATCTCTTCCAAGACATTTGGCTTTAGCGCGTTCACATGCCTATAGTTACACAAAAGGGTTTACCTAAGAGTCTTCTAGTACTATTTTCTTGGAGCACTTTAGTTTACTTTTTTTTTCCTTGTATTGAAATCCTCCTTCTTAATTTATCATTTAGTATTCATCCCACCTTGTTTCCCTTCAGACATTTAGTTTTAAAATCTCTATGGTCACATAAGTATCCATAGAAGTGTGCTCAGGAGACGTCTGTGCCCCTCCTTGGTGCTCCTTTAGTCTTCATAGGCCCTTTGCCACTTTTTCTTCACATTATGAGCCTTTAATTCAAAGCCTATCTTGACACTTAATTTTAGCTATTTATGGCTCACAAGTGTAGCACTTTCCCTCATGCCCCACTTTAGTGCACTCAAGTGCACTCAATATGTCCTTAGGGCATCCTATGGGTACTTTACCTTTTATGGCTCTTTCTTTATGACCATTACTTGTATTACATATCTACACCATTCATGTATATCATATACACATAAAAATCATAGCCCATGGCCTATGCAAGTCATAGGCATCACAACACCCTTGTGAGCACTCATATGATTATCGAGGCTATAAAGCCAAGTGCCCTAGAGGTAATTTTGTGAAATTGATGCCTAAGTTTAAAATAAAGATGAGGCTTACAATGCAGGCCAAGAAAAGGTGGAGTGCACATAAGCAAAGTGGGGAGCACCTTAGGGTCCACTATGGGCTATTGGGTGCGCGTTAAGTGTCCTTGGGTTTACATGATAGTATGGTGACTTAAATCAATGAATTTTTTAGCAACATGAGTGCTTAAAACACATAACCATGAAAGTTGACTAGGTCAATATAATGACCTAAATTACATGAAGGCTTTTGTTACCACCTCAAAAAAATGAAGAATTATAAAGTGTGACATAATGGTAATAAACCATTATATTGACTAATTCTCATCATAATGATTGAAGTGTGAGGGGTAAAGGGCATGATCAAAACCTCCTTAAAAGTGTTCTAGGTTAATAACTTGGCCCCCAAGAAAAGCCTTAAGGATTTCTTGTTTGTGAAGCAACCTACGGACTTTTTTTGTAAGGTTTTAGAAATTCAGGTACTTAATTGTAAAACTCTCAAGAAAGAACTTTGGAAAGTTATGGGAAGGACATGAATGGTATAAAAGTGCTATTGGAGGACCAAATTGCCTACGGAAGACTAGTTTGGACAAGGAAAACAAAAAAGTTATTAAGGACCAAAGTGTCCTAATGTAAGCCTTTCAACATCCAAGCTTTTGACTTAAGTCAAATGGTGAAATTGTGGGGTTATCCCACCAAGGTGGGGCAGCTATGGCATGATAAGGATGTAAAAAACATGGGCCATGAGTTTAAGACTAAGAAACCATGGTTTTTTAGGAAGGAAAATGACATAAAGCATGGTTAAGGCTATTAAGGGTGTTTAGTGCATTAAAGCCCACTTAAGTAGTCATTTTCTTCTTTTTTTCTCTCATATTTGAACCTAACACCCACAACCCACCTCCACACTGTAGAGTTTCGGGAGCCAAACAAGTGCAGCGGAATATAATCGAAACCTTTAGGGATCACTAAGTGAAACGAGGTAAACCAGGTGTTCGAAATTTTTCAAATCTATTTTGGATGAAATCTTTCACCTAACTATTGAGTCGAATCACAAAACATAAATAATTGACATGTTCAAGCTCTCTAGGCTATCAACACGAGTCTTTTTTGATCACCATACCTCCACCACATCTCAACAGATGCGTTTCTCTTGAGCTCGTAGTGATAGCTTGTGTCCTCCAAGGAATGGCAAGAGAAGAGTGTCGCTAGAACTTTTGGAAGGCTAGGAAAAAAGCCACAAATTTCTCACTATATAATGTATTTATAGTAGTGTTACCACCACACAAAAATGGGAGAATTACAAGTGTGTCATAATGGCTAAAAATCATTATATTGTATAATTCTCACCATAGTGATTGATATGTGGGGGGTAAAAGGCATGATCAACACCTCCTTAAAAGTGTTCCAAGTTGGTAACCTGGCCCCCAAGAAAAGCCTTAAGAATTGCTTGTTTGTCAAGCAACCTATGGACGTTTTTGTAAGGTTTTGGAAATTCGGGCACTCAATTGCAAAACTCTCAGGAAAGAGACTTGAAGAGTTATGGGAAGGACATGAATGGTATGAAAGTGCTATTGGAGGACCAAATTGTTCATCGAAGACAAGTTCAGACAAAGGAAATACTAAAGGCATTAAGGACCTAAATGTCTTAGTGTAAACCTTAAGGTGTTCAAGCTTTTGACTTAGGTCTAAGGGTTGAATTGTGGGGTTATCCCACCATGGGGGAGGCAGCCAAGACCTAATAAATAGTAAAAAATGTTGGGCACATGTGTACCAATGAGTTTAAGACAAAGAAACCATAATTAGTGAGAAGGAAAATGACATAAAGCAAGGTTAAGCTTCTTTTAAGTGTGTTTTGTGCCCTTAAGCTCATTTACGGCCATTTAAGTGGCCAAATCACTTATCCTTCTCTCATTTTCATCCTCCTCTAGCCCAAGACCATAGCCACACTTCGTCAATAGCAACCATACCTTCAAACTCAAAACTACTTCCAATTGAAGTCAAGGAAACACAATTGGATGCTATTTGGGTCTATTGCTTGAGTGCACCTAGGATGAAGCCCCAATTTCAGCATACCTATCAAGGTAAAGGTTCTCTTGCCCTCATGGATTGCTTAATTTAATATTGAAGTATCCATGGAGATAGGTCTAAGCTTGGAAGAGGGCCATGAGCTTGATGAACCAGGCTTAGTGAGGGGAGTGCACCTATTGAATGTTTTGTGACCTAGTGTGAAAGGCACAAAGATGGAAATGAAATAAGGGTTTCTAGAGCCCAAAGTTAGTACTAACTACTATTAAAATCCACCTAATACCAAGCATTAGCTTGAGGAGGGTTTCCATAGTGATTTGGTTATGTTTATTATGTGTTTTATGGACTAAGCTACGATTATTATTGCTGCTGCATTTCATGTGTTTGTTGGTTGTGAATGGCTGCTGCATTTGGTTGCTATATCTTGTATATATGCATTGTGGTTTTTTTGTTTTAGTGTCTTTGGATGTAGGTTTTCATCAGGATCACATTACCTTAACGAGGATCACTTTACCTTACGAAACCCAGTGCTACCCTTACTAAGTTTCTCAAAGAAACTTACTCTCCTCAATTCTTTCATTTCAAGTCTAGTAGAAAGATCACCTTCAAACTAACCTTTTGTGGTTTGAGTTTTGATTTAAAATTTTAGGTACTCGAGCTTCCGTATGCCTAGTTGTGATCTGGAAAGTTTGGTGATTTTAGGAGAACATTTGGTATTTTTAATGGTGGTGCTTATTGTGTTGTGTAGCAGCTGCCCATTATCCTATTCTGGAGTCCATTGTGTCTCAGGCACTCCTGTAACTTAGGGTATGTATTTAGCTGAGAAAAGATCATTTTCTAGTGCATGTATGCATGTACATTTATTGTGTGTAAAATGAGACAAGCATGTGAACATTTGAGTAATGTTTTGGCTATGTAAGTGCTGTGGTGCAAAGTTGCCTAAGTGTGAATGATGCGCTGCTTACTTGGAAATTTTATTTTGGCCACATAAAGTTGTTAAAAGCAAGGGAATGGAATTCCTATGTGTAATCGACATATATGGGATAGCTTTGGAGTGTTTTCCCCTTGTGAATGAAGTGTTTGGACACTTATGAAATTTTGTGCGGGCAAAATGGTGATAAAGTGACAAGAATTTTGACTATGCACTTAAAGTTCTATATCTCCCTATGTAGATGGAATGCTAGTATGAAATTTTGACCACACCTAGAAAACATCTAGAGCTTGAACTAGGATTTAAAATTTCTAAATTTGGAGCCTTCTAGGCAAAGATATGATATTGCAAATCTGGCTAAGTTACTGTTCATTTGGTTAGAATTTTGTAACCAAATTAAAAAATTCATAACTTGGTCCATGGATGGGCTATTAATGTAAAACAAAATTCTTTCATTTTCTATAAGCCTCTACTTGATAATGGAGCAAAGAAAGCATGGGGGTATGTGGCTAGAATGATACAGTTTATTAGTGGAAATTACAGGTGCAGTGGCTGGTCATTAGAACTTAACAAGATGGCATAATGCATGGTAGCCAAGATTAAGACTTGTGCTAGTGTTTTCCTTCTTTGCTGCCATAGTGTGCATGAAATGTGAATATGTGTGTGATGGTTGGACCAATATGCATGTGTTTACATAGTGCCAAAGAGGCCACTTTGGTATGCGCACTAAGGGTAGTGTTTTGATGGCCTACAGAACATTACCAAACCTGGGAGTCTAAATGCAAATTTTGGCACCATAATTGGACTACCCCGGAGTGGGTAACAAAAGCTAGTGTCAAAGCACGGTCAGAGCATGGTTTATACATGTTCATAGCATATAGTTGCATTGTATACATATACATACAAGAACTCAATTTGGTCAGCTGCTAGTGTTAAGTACCATTCAAGTAACTATGATCTTTAGATGTGCTCTATGATGAATCATCAATGTAGGAAGTAAACATGGTTGCCACAAAGAGAGGGGAACCACCCCGAAGGCCCCCCTACTAACTCTGGGCAACAAAGGAATGGACAGAATAGAGGGAATCTGGGGCAATAGGGAGTACCAAACCCTGAAGTGCCTCAGGTTTGGTTAGAGCTTAAGAGGAGCTTAGCTCTAATCAATCAAAACTTAGTAAGGCCTATTGAAGCATAATAGCAGGAAGTCCAAGTAGCTCTAGCAGAAGTAGTTCAGGATGCACAACAGCAATTAGAAGAGGATACTAGGTACACACTTGAATATGTTACTTCTGGAAGCATGGAAGACACAAATGGTGAGACCACTGAGGAGGAAGATGAGGATAGGAGAAATCCAAGAGGAAGAAGACTAAGGTCTTAGATTGGTTAGGTATCCAGGACTAATCCCTCAGTCTATGACCATTCTTCTAAACGATGAGATTGAGGAAGGCCATGAGAGAAGATCCAGGAGAAGGCAAAGTGATCATAGAGAGCATCACCATACAGAGGGCTCTCATAGATCCAGGAGAAATACATTAGAGGATCTAGAAGGCCTAGATGATGTTAGACTGTTGGAGAGGTTTCAAGGCCTAAGACCTCCATAGTTTGATGGAAGAGCTGGGCCAGAGAGGGTAGAGGAGTAGTTAATGTTCATTGAAAAAATATTTGAGCTGATGCCACTAAGCTCCACCAAAAGAGTGTCACTAGCTACCTACAATATGGTAGGCAGTGAAAAGATATGGTGGAGGAGTGCCAGAGATAGATATGCTATCCAGAAGGGGAGAAGGCTAGGAAGAGATATTGAGATGAGCTGGCCAGAGTTCACACAGCTGTTCCAGGAGCAGTACATCAGTTATGCCATCAAGGATAGGAGGCAAGTTGAATTTGATGCTCTAAGGGTAGACAGCCTCAGTGTCCTACAGTATGAGCACAAATTCAATTAGTTGGTGAGGTATGTTCCTCAGTATGATGAACTATAGGAGTTGAAGGCCAACAGATTTGTTAGAGGCCTAAAGTCAGACATTAAAAAGGCTGTAAGACCTTTTGGAGCAGTTATATACTATGAAGCAGTGCAGACAGCTCTATTAGTAGAGCAAGAGGAGTATGAGGCTAAGTACTTTCCCAGTGGACCAAGGGAAAGTAGTTAGGTAGGAGGCAAGCAGAAAAAGCCACCATATGGCAAGGGAATTGCCAAGAATTTTCATTTTGGTGGTGAGGGCAAGGTTAAGGGGAAGTTCCCTGGCCTAAGGTGCCCTAAATGCAAGAAGTTTCACGGAAAGAAACCTTGTTATTTTGACACCCAATTATATCTAAGATGTGGATCCATGGATCATTGGATCAAAGACTGCCCACAGGCTCAAAGAAGGCCAAAAGACCATGGTCCCATAAGGCCTATTACGGTATGACCTAGAGGAGGAGCACCTAGGGAGGGGCAGTAGAGGCCAATTTTTCCAGTGCCTTTGCCTTCAACGCACTGAGCTGGCAGAGTCTTCCAGGTTTAAAGGCCAGAGACATCAGAGTAAGGAGGAGCACTAAGAGGTAACATTTACCTTAATGGTATGCCTATTAGTGTTCTGTTTGATACCGGTGCATCTATGTCTATAGTGGCTAGGAAATTTGTTGATGCCATGAAATTGCCTACTGAAATCATGCCTAGGATACCCTTAGTGAAAACAACAGGTAGTCAATGTCTTTTCACTAATGACCTAGCTAAGGATTGTGAGCTAGTAGTAGGAAAGCTAAGGTTATGACTAATTTGCTAGTGTTGGATATTCCTAAGTATGATTTCGTGTTAGGTATGAATTGGCTTGCCATGCATAACATAAGAATTGATTATGCTAAAAGGGAAATCACATTGCCTAATGGTGAAGTGCATGCATTAGTGAATTCTAAGGAACTAATGTATTAAATGCATGGCATGGAGCTAGAGGTACTAGATGAGATACTTGTGATTTCTGAGCATGATTACTATTATGCATTGATCGAATTACATTGTGATGAGGAACTGGACAGAATACCTGTAGTGAGAGACTTTCCACAAGTCTTTCCTAAGGACCAAACAGGTATTCCTCCACCAAGGGAAATTGAGTTTGAGATCAAGTTACAACCAGTAGCTAGTTTGATATCCATACCTCCTTACAGAATGCCAATCACAGAGATGAATGAGCTCAAGAAGCAACTTGATGAACTTCTTGAAAAAGGGTTCATAAGGCCAAGTGTTTCACCATGAGGAGCTCCTGTTCTCTTTCTAAAAAAGAAGGATGGATCATTGAGACTATGCATTGACTATAGGAAGCTCAATGTAGTGACTATCAAGACCAACTATCCACTCCCCAGGATTGAGGATTTGTTTGACCAACTTAAGGGAGCTAAGATCTTCTCCAAGATAGATTTGAGATCTGGATATTTCCAATTGAAAGTAAAGGAAGAGGACATTCCTAAGACTACATTTAGGACCAGATATGGGCATTATGAGTACACAGTCATGCCATTTGGTTTGACTAATGCCCCTGTTAATTTCATGGGCCTGATGAACAGGATGTTCAAGCCACATTTGGACAAATTTGTGGTTGTGTTCATTGATGACATCCTAGTGTATTCCAAGGTTGAAAATGAACATGAACATCATCTAAAGATTGTCCTAAACAATTTATTTGAACATCAGCTTTATCCCAAGCTATCTAAGTGTGAATTTTGGATAAGGGAAGTGTCTTTCATAGGACACATCATAGATGCACAAGGCCTTAAAGCAGACCCTGAAAAGGTCAAGGTGGAGCAAGAGTGGGAAAGGCCAAAGACTTTGAAGGAAATCAGAAGTTTCATAGGATTAGCTGGATACTACAGGAGATTTGTATAAGGCTTTTCCATGATTGCCTCAGTTCTTATTCATCTAACCAAGAAGGGTCAAAGACTTGAGTGGACTAAAAAGTGTGAAAACAGTTTCCAGGAGCTTAATCAAAGGTTGATTGAAGCTCCAGTGTTGATTCTTCCTGATCGAAGTAATCCCTACATCATATATACAAATGAATCTAGATCTGAGTTAGGTTTTGTTCTTATGCAAGGTAGAAAGGTCATTGCTTATGGGTCAAGGCAATTGAGACCCCATGAGCAAAATTATCCTACCCTGACCTGGAATTGGTACCAGTGATTTTTGCTCTTAAGCAATGGAGGCATTACTTGATGGGTAATTCCTTTGTGATATACACTGACCATAAGAGCCTAAATTACTTGTTCACTCAAAAAGAGTTGAACATGAGGCAAAGGAGATGGTTAAAGTACATCAAGGACTATCACTGCAGTATAGAGTACATAAAAGGCAAAGGCAATCTAGTAGCAGATGCCTTGAGTAGGAAGTACACAGGACTTTCAAAATGAGGATCTATAGCTGATCATGATGAGCAGAATAGTCTGCTCTGTCTATGGAATAAATGGCATAAGTGGGAGGAAGCCCAAATTTACACATTGACAATTCAGTCTGGATGGATTGAGGAAGCTAGAAAGGCACAAGAGATAGATGTTGATCTGAAAAAGATTTCAGGAGAGGAAAAAGGTTCCTTGTATAAATCCTTTTCCTACAAGCAAGGATTACTGTACTTCAAGGAACGAATCTATGTGCCTAAAGGAGCAAAGTTCAGGGATGAAATACTTGAAGAAGCTCACACAAGCAAATGGAACATCCATCCAGGAAGTGAGAAAATGTATAAAGACATGAAGACTCATTTCTGGTTGCCAAACGTTGAGGATATAGTTACTTATGTCTCCAAATGTGCGACATGCCAAAAGGTAAAGGTAGAGCACCAGAAGCCAACTGGTACCTTACAGACTCCACCTATACTAGTGAGGAAGTGGGGCAACATAACCATGGACCTTTTGACTGGGTTGCCTATGACCATATTAAGGCATGATACAATCTGGGTCATTATGGATAGGCTAACCAAGTATGCCCACTTCTTACTGATGAAACTCACAGACTCCTTGGTGAAGTTAGCTCAGATGTATGTCCCGGAGATAGTAAGACTACATGGAGTGCCAAACTCCATTGTATCTGATAGAGATCCAAGATTTATAGCTCTGTTTTGGAGTGCTTTTCATAAAGCACTAGGAACCAAAATCCATCTAAATACTACTTATCATCCTCAAACAGATGGGCAATCAGAAAGGGTGATACAAATATTGGAAGACATGCTCAGGAGCTGTTTGTTGGAACTCAAAGGTGAATGGGACCAACACTTTCCATTGGTGGAATTTTCATATGACAATAGTCACCAAAGCACCATTTGCATGGCACCTTATGAAGCATTATATGGAAGAAGGTGCATGACACCCCACTATTGGGTGGAAGCCTTAGACAGGCTAGAGTTGGATCCCAAAATTTTTGAAAAGACTATTGCCAAAATTAAGAGAATTCAAGAGAGATTAAAGGCAGCCAATGAAAGGACCACAGCCTATGTGAACAAAAGAAGGAGAGGCTTGGAATTTGAGGTTGGTGACAATGTTTGGCTTAAAGTTGCACCAACCAAAGGCACTGTCAGATTTGGTAGAAGAAATAAGTTAGCTCTAAGATACATAGGTCCTTATGAGAAATTGGACAGAGTTTGCAAGGTAGCATATAAGTTAGCTCTACTGCCAAGCATATCAAGTGTTCATAATGTGTTTCACACTAGTATGCTTAAGAAGTGTCTATTGGACACAAAGCATGCTATTGTAGTAGAAGACATATAGTTGGAACCTAGCTTGACATTTGAAGAGAAACCTATAGCTATCTCAGCCAAGGATACCAGAAGGTTAAGAAACAAACTTATTCCCATGGTTAAAGTTCACTGGTCACACCACTCTGAAAAAAAAGCAACCTGGGAAACTAAAAAAGACCTTATGGAAAGGTATCCTAAAGAATACCCGAAGTAAAGGCTATTTTGGAGGACCAAAATTTTTAAGGGGGGGGGGCGGAGGATTGTTACCACCACATAAAAATGAGAGAATTACAAATGCGTCATAATAGCTAAAAACCATTATATTTTGTAGTTCTCACCAAAGTGATTGAAGTGTGGGGAGTAAAAGGCATGATCAGCACCTCCTTAAAAGTGTTCCAAGTTGGTAACTTGGCCCCAATAAAAGCCTTATGGATTGCTTGTTTGTCAAGCAACCTATGGACTTTTTTGTAAGGTTTTGAAAATTCGGGTGCTCAATTGCAAAACTCTCAGGAAAGAGACTTGAAGAGTTATGGGAAGGACATGAATGGTATGAAAGTGCTATTGGAGGACCAAATTGTTCATCGAAGACAAGTTTGGACAAAGGAAATACTAAAGGCATTAAGGACCTAAATGTCTTTTTGTAAACCTTAAGGTGTTCAAGCTTTTGGCTTATGTCTAAGGGTAGAATTGTGGGGTTATCCCACCATGGGGGAGGCAGCAAAGACCTAATAAATAGTAAAAAATGTTGGGCACATGTGTACCAATGAGTTTAAGACAAAGAAACCATGATTAGTGAGAAGGAAAATGACATAAAACAAGGTTAAGCTTGTTTAAGTGTGTTTTGTGCCCTTAAGCTCATTTACGGCCATTTAAGTGGCCAAATCACTTATCCTTCTCTCATTTTCATCCTCCTCTAGCCCAAGACCATAGTCACACTTCCTCCATAGCCACCATACCTTCAAACTCAAAACTACTTCCAATTGAAGTCAAGGAAACACAATTGGATGCTATTTGGTGCTATTGCTTGAGTGCACCCAGGATCAAGCCCCAATTTCGGCATACCTATCAAGGTAAGGGTTCTCTTGCCCTCACGGATTGCTTAATTTAATATTGAAGTATCCATGGAGATAGGGCTAAGCTTGGAAGAGATCCATGAGCTTGATGAACCAGGCTTAGTGAGGGGAGTGCACTTATTGAATGTTTTGTGACCTAGTGTGAAGTGCACAAAGATGGCAGTGAAATGAGGGTTTCTAGAGCCCAAAATTTAGTACTAACTAGTGTTAAAATTCTCCTAAGACTAAACATTAGCTTGAGGAGGGCTGCCATAGTGATTTGGTTATGTCCATTATGTGTTTTATGGACTAATCTATGGTTATTGTTGCTACTGCATTTCATGTGTTTGTTGGTTGTGAATGGCTGCTACATTTGATTGCTATATCTTGTATATATGGATTGTGGTTTTTTTATTTTAGTGTCTTTGGATGTAGGTTTTAATCAGGATCACATTACCTTAAGAGACCAAGTGCTACCTTTACTAAGTTTCTCAATGAAGCTTACTCCCCTCAATTCTGTCATTTCAGGTTCAGCAGAAAGATCACCTTCAAACTAACCATTCTGGTTTAAGTTTTGAGGTAACATTTCAGTTACATTAACTTTGATATGTCTAGTTGTGATTTTGGTGATTTTAGGAGCACATTTGGTATTTTTAATGGTGGTACTTATTGTGTTGTGCAGCAGCTGTACAGCATCCTGTTTTGGAGTCCATTGTGTCTCATGCGCGCCTGTAACTTAGGGTGTGTATTTAGCTGAGTTATGACCATTTTTGAGTGCACGTATACATGTACATGTAATGTGTGTACAATGAGGCAAGTATGTGAACATTTGAGTAATGTTTTCGCTTTGTAAATGATATGGTGCAAAGCTGCCTATGTGTGAATGATGGGCTGCTTACTTGTAAATTCTATTTTGGCCACATAAAGTTGTTAAAGCAAGGAAATGTAATTCCTATGTGTAATGGACATATATGGGATAGCTTTGGAGGGTTTTCCCCTTGTTAATGAAGTGTTTGCACACTTATGAAATTTTGTGTGGGCAAAATGGTGATAAAGTGACTAGAATTTTGGCTATTCACTTAAAGTTCTATATCTCCCTGTATAGATAGAATCCTAGTAATAAATTTTGACCACACCTAGAGAACATGTAGAGGTTGAACTGTGAATTAGAATTTCTAAATTTGAAGCCTTGTAGCCAAAGATATGACGTTGCAAAAAATGGCTAAGTTACTGTTCATTTGGTCAAAATTTTGTAACCAACTTAAAAAATTCATAACTTGGTCCATGCATGGACTATTGATGTAAAAACAATTCCTTGGTTTACTCTAAGTCTCTACTATATAATGGATTGAATAAAATAGGGGGTTACATGGCTTGAATGATATAGTTTATTAGTTGAAATTACAGGTATTGTGGCTAATCACTACAACTTAACGTGTGGTAGCCAAGATTAAGACTTGTGCTAGTGTTTTCCTTCTTTTCTGCCATAGTGTGCATGAAATGTGAATATTTGTATGATGGTTGGACAAATATGCATGTGTTTACATAATGCCAAAGAGGGCACTTTGGTATGCACACTAAGGGTATTGTTCTGACGGCCTACAGACATTATCAATCCTGGGAGTCTAAATGCACAATTTTGGCACCATAATCGGACTACCCCGGAGTGGGTAACAGTGAGACTCAACTTTCAAGCCTAATGGGTTTCAAAGCCCTAATCCAATTAGGTTTAATTTCGGGGTTAATGTTGGCTCAACTTTTGGGCCAATTATTAATATGAAATTATCGTGAAACCATAACCCAAATTAATTAGCCCATACACTGAAGTAATCCAAATAGGCTGTATGTGTGTGACCCAATAGGCTCTTACCATGTTGGCAATGGCCATAAATCAAATTTATGATCATAAGCAATGAGTGGTGTTTAGCAACACATCACTGTTATCCAAGTGACAAGATTGTCAGTGATTTTACTAAACCTTTATGATCATTATCCACATATGCCATTGTCCCTTTGTCCAAGATATCAAGATTAAGCACAAGACATGGAATGCGTCACTCTCATATAGCCCAATCTTTGGTTTCTTGATTACTGACTAAACTAACTTAAATTGATGACTTTGATATTGTATATCAACTCATCTGAGCATGGCCAAGAATTTTCTAAGTCTTACTCTATTAGGGGGCCGAAGATATCAGTTCCGTTACATAGGAGGGACAAATCTCATCTTCATCATACAAAACCCTTCGCATGATATGCAACATACCCAATGACCTCCCTCAAGTTCACTTAGTTACGAGCATCAAAGGGAAGTATCAATGTATGAGACTCACATGTAGGGAACCTTGATAACCTTAGCTCAAAGGACTACTTGTACCATGATCACTATGAGAACCATTTATGACACTCATATAATGATCCCAGTCGCATTCTCATGGTAGGCTGGTCCAGTAGAGAAGTTCTCCAACTTGTACCCATATGTAGACTACATATCTTATATTAGTCTCCACATATGCTAGTCATTATGCATTATTGTAACCCGCTCCACAATAATACTAGACTAGGGACACTTAAAAGTATCATTATTCTAGGGTTATAATTATGTTCATTACATTCTGCAAAAATAAAACAACAAACATAATTACTGGATTAATGCCTTAATAATATATCATGACTGAATGCGCAAAAATACAATCATCTCATGATTGGTTTTTGGGCACAACACTAACACACACGTCCTCCATAGCCACCAAACCTCCAAGCTTGCAACTGGTTGCAATTGAAATCAAGAAAGAGTAATAGGAAGCATACTAGTACTATTGCTTGGGTGCACTAAGAATCAGGCTTAAAATTTAGCATACCCATCAAGGTAATGAGTTCTCTTACTCTCACGAAATGTTTACTTTATCTTCAAGCATCCATGGAGCTAGGGCTAGGCTTGGAAGAGAGCCATGAGCTTGATGAATCAAGCTTAGTGAGGGGAGTGCACTTAGTGAAGGTTTTGTAACCTAGTTTAAAGTGCACAATGATGGTAGGGAAATTTGGGTTTCTAGAGCCCAAAGTTAGTACTAACTAATGTTAAAAATCTCATAAGATAATGATTATGCTTGAGGAGGGCTGCCACAGTCATTTGCTTATGTTTATTGCATGTTTTATTCACTAACCAATGTTAATTGTTGTTGCCCCATTTTATGTGTTTCTTGCTCATGTTTGGCTGCTGCATTAGGTTATTCTATGTTGGATATAAGCATTGTGTTTCTTGTTTTTTAGTGTATTTGGATGCAGGTGATACCAAGGGTTACAGCACAATTAACATTTGGAGCCCGGTAGCCAAAGTTCTATATCTCCCTATATAGAATGAATCTTGTTATGAAATCTTGACCACACCTAGAGTCCATCTAGAGGTTTAACTGGGATTTGAAATTTCTACATTTGGAGCATGGTAGCAAAATTTATAACATTGCAAAGTTGGCTGAGTTACTGCACATTTTGTCAGAATCTTGTAATAAATTAAAAAATCTATTGCTTGGTTCATAGGTGGGCTATGATGTAAAACCAAATTCCCTGGTTTCAGTGAAGTCTCTGCTTGATAATGAAGCAAATAAAATACGGGGTACATGGCTAGATTAATATAGTCTTTTGGAGGAAGTTTTAGGTGTTGTGGCTGGTTACTTAAACTTAACAAGATTGCCTAATGTGTGGTACCCAAGATTAAGACTTGTGCAAGTGTTTTTCTTCCTTGCTGTAATAGTGTGAATAAAATGTGAATATGTGTGTAATGATTGGACCAATATGCGTGCATTTACATAGTGCCCAAGAGGGCCACTTGGTTATGCACACTAAGGAAATTGTTCTAATGGCCTACAAAACTTACTAACCCTGGGAGTTTTAAATGCACAATTTTTGCACCATAACTGGAGTACCCTAGTGTGGGTAACAGCTTTGGCAGAAAATTAGACTAAAGAATGGTGAAATGGCTTAGCCGCGAAGGCTAGGTCGGCCATACAAAACCGCTTGGACATGTGTATGACTAAAGGCAGTTTCTTACTCATTGAATGTTGTTGCCAACCTCAGATAGTCTAGGCAAAACATCCTGCAAAACAAAGAAATAAGATAAAAACACAAAGAGAATTAAAGAGGATAAAACCGAACATGCTGGCTTGTGGGTAGGTGTATGGTGGTACATGTGGTGCGTTGATGTCTTCATGCCTCTTTGTTACAAATTTTGAGCTAGGTATGAAGCTTCTTCCCTTAGATTTTGATGGGAAGAATACTACCCTTGGTGATGGCTATGGCTAAATGATCTTAAGAGCTATGATAATGGACTGTGTGCTAAGGCATTATGGTGAGCTAGATAGTTTAGATAGGGCACGTATTAGGGTTTTTCATAAAGTTTGACTGAACTTGTTCATCTACTTGGAGCTCTATGTTAATTTTACTTAAGTCAAAGTGATCACTTGCTAAATTGAAAGAAAGAAATGCTTGCTAAGTTTAAGTGAAACCGTGTGTGTGAAGTCTGTGTTTACATACTTCTTTGATTGGTTGTGTGTGCTAACCTTTAAATTAGGTATATTTGTATCTTGTGTTAAGTTATGCCTTGTCCCTTTTATGTCTTATTTGTCTTTGGATGCAGTTTAAACTTATGAAATTGAGTTTTTGGAAACCTAACCCTTGCTTTAAACACAAACTTAGGTTAAATAAACAAGATTTGACCAAGGTTTGAGTATGGTTACTATTTAACGAATGGGGCATTCTATAATTTTTATAAAGTTTTGGTGGCTTGGTGGTTTAAACATTTTAAAACTTGGTAAAGTGGTGGGAGGCTACCATTCTTGCTTATCTCTTCCTCCTTTCCCGAGTACAACCACGCCTTCACCATTTCTCCATAAATTCAAGCTTAAATTCAACTGCTTTTGATGAAATTTGAAGGCACCAAGGGTATTTATGCATTGGAAGTCATGTTTCAAGAAAATTTTGTGTTTTTCAAGCTTGGAATCATGTTTCTAGTAGGTCCCCTATTTTTGAACATGAGGTAACATGTGTTTCCATTGTGATTGCTTGTTTATTTGATGATTTGAAGCTTGGGCTTTGGTTAGAAGTTAGTAATTTGGTGTCTTGTGCTTTGGTTTGCTTGGAACTTAGGTAGAACTTTGTGGATTGTTTTTCTTCATGAAGATTTGATTAGTTCTTGCTTGTGACTAGAAACCAAGGTAAGGGATTTATGATTCATGTAATAATTGATGCTATTCATAGCTTATTTGTTGGTTAAATTCAAGTAGTTTGATGGATGGTATTAGCTGGTGGATGGTGATGAACAAGTTTGACTAGTGATGTTGTAATGATTTGTGTGGTTTTTATGGACACCATAGAATTGGTTTAAACGGTGCATTGTGGTCTAGTGCATGTGTACTTGAAGGTTTGAGGCATTTCAAGGCATCCTTAGGGCCATCGAAAAATCATAGAAGGCCCCAAAGTGGCCATGGTGCAAAATATGGAATTTTTGGGCATGAAACAGTTAGGGACGTGTTGCTAAGGGTTGGTGACAAGTTGCCAACCTTTTCATGAAAATTTCATGGGCTTTTGGACTTCGGCGACATGTCTTCGTTCATTGGTGACGCATCACTAACAGCTTTGACACCTGGTAGTGTTTTCTTCATAACTTTTCGCTCGGGTGTCCAATTGAGGTGATTTTAGATTCCAAGTGAAGCTAAGAGAGAGAACTATTATCTACATGGATTAACCAAGCCAATAATTGCCTAGGTTTGAAGGTATTTTGGTTCAAAGTGAAGGCATGTTTGGCCACATCGTAGTGCCATTAATTAGGTGCAAGGTTTAGTACCATCAAAAGCCTAGTTGGGCCTTCATTTTTTCAACTCCAATGTGGGAACCTTAGTATGCCTAGGTGGGTTCAAAAGAACCTAGTAAGTAAGTCCAAATATGGTCATTGCCATTTCACTAGGGTGAACCAAGTAATGGTGGATACGAGAGCACCATGGATAAAGGCTTAGTGCAGTTGTTGCATAGCCAAGTTGTGACTTGAGGCACAAGTGAAAGCTTAGTGCATCCTTGGTAGGTTAAATGGTGAGGCTTAGTCCCTTGGTGGTCTGGGTGAGCTTTTTTGCTCAACACACGAAGTGGGAGCCTAGTGCACCTATTTTGGTGGAGGCCTAGTACACAAGTGACCTAGGCAAGCCTAAAGACTTAAGGCATTATGTGGAGGGCCTAGTACACCTAGTGAGTTTCTTACAATGCAAGCATAGAGCATTTGTAGGGTTTCAAGAGCCAAGCAAGAATAGAAAAATGTAACTAAAACCTTCCAGGATCCAAGTAAAATGGGGTAAATCGGGTGCTCAAAATTTTATACCTAGCTCGGTTGAAATCTTTCACCCAACTATTGAGTTGAATCAAAAACTTGAATAGTTGACATGGTCAAGCTCTATATGGCATCCACACAAGCCTCATGGGATCACCATGTGTTCACCACATCCCGGTAGATGTGTTCCTCTTGCGCTCGCAGTGCTAGCTTATGTCCTCCAATGAATGGCAAGAGAAAAGCGCGGCTGGAACTTTTAGAACTCTTCTGATTTCATCCCTGAGGAGGCTAAGGCAAAAGCTGAAAATTTCTCACTATATGATGTATTTATAGTGTGACTAAATTCCCAAGCCTAATGGGGTTTAAAGCCCTAATCCAATTAGGCTTTAATTTCTGGCCTAATAATGGCTCAACTTTTGGGCCAATCATTAATATGAAATTATCATGAAACCAACACCAAACAATTCAGCCCATGCACTCAAATAATCCAATTGGCTCTATGTGTGTGACCCAATAGGCTCTAATCACATTGGCAATGGTCATAAATCATATTTATGATCATAAACAATGAGTGGTGTCTAGCAACACATCATTGCTACCCAAGTGACAAGATTGTTGGTGATTCGAATAAACCTTTATGATTATTATCCATATATACCATTGTCCCTTTGTCCAAGAAATAAAGACCAACCGTGAGACATGGAATGTGTCACTCACGTATAGCTCGATCTATGGTTTCTTGATTACCGAGTAGACTAAGTTAAACTTATGAAATTGATCTCATATATCAACTCATCCGAGTATGGCCATGAATTTTCTTAATCTCACTCTATCAAGGGGCGTAAAAATATCATTCCCATTAATAGGAGGGACAAATCCCATCTTCATCATACAAAACCCTCCGCATTATATGTGACATACCCAATGACCTCCTTCAAGCTCACTCAGTTACGAGCAACAAAGCGAAGCATCAAAGTATGTGACTCACATGTAGGGAACCTTGATGACCTTAGGTCAAAGGAGTACACATACATGATCACTATGAGAATCACTTATGACACTCATACAATGATACATGTAGCTTTCTCATGGTGGGTCAGTCCAGAACACAAGTTCTATAACTTGTACCGATATGTAGAGTACATATCTTATATTAGTCTTCATATATGCTAGTCTTTACATATTATTACAACCCTCTCCACAATAATACTAGACTAGGGACATTTCAGAATATCATTATTCTAGGGTTAAAATTATGTTTATTACTTTACACAGAAATAGAACAACAAACATAATTATTGGATAAATGCCTTAATAAAATATCATGACTGAATGCGCAAAAATACAATCATCTCATGATTGGCTTTCGGGACAACACTAACAGAATCCACCATGTTCAGCTGCACAGTAACTAAGGGAAGGTTAAGTTCCTATGTCAGTAAGCTAAGGCTTACTAGGACCCAACTCTAGCCGATCTAAAGCTTTCACCCAACAGTGGGGTGTCATGCACCTTCTTCCGTATAATGCTTCAAATAGTGCCACGCCAATGGTGCTCTAATCATTGTTGTTATATGAAAATTCTATTAATGAGAAGTGTTGGTCCCATTTTCCCTTAAAATCCAACACTTAGCTCTAAAATATATCTTCCAATATCTCTATCATCCTTTTAGTTTGCCCATTAGTTTGAGGGTGATAAGCAGTACTCAGGTGGATTTTGGTACCTCCAAAACCGAGCTGTAAATCTTGGATCTTTATCAGATACAATGAAGTTTGGTACTCCATGTAATCACACTATCTCCTGGATGTACATATAAGCCAACTTCTGCAAGGAGTCAATGAGTCTCATAGGTAAGAAGTGGGCACATTTGGTTAGTCCGTCCACAATGACCCAGATTGTGTAATGCCTTAATTTGGTTGTAGGCAACCTAGTCAAAAAGTCCATGGTTATGTTGCCCCACTTCCTCACTGGTATTGGTAGAGTTTGAATGGTACCAGCTAGCTTCTAGTGCCCTACTTTTACCCTTTGGCACATGGTACATTTGGAGACATAAGTGGCTAT
Source organism: Aquilaria sinensis (assembly GCA_005392925.1). Taxonomy (NCBI): domain Eukaryota; kingdom Viridiplantae; phylum Streptophyta; class Magnoliopsida; order Malvales; family Thymelaeaceae; genus Aquilaria; species Aquilaria sinensis. The sequence continues at coordinate 85,146 of SMDT01000790.1, read as the reverse complement.
GTCTCTCTTCATGGTTGGCCACTAGAAGTGAGTGTTCAAGTCCTTATACATTTTCTCACTTCCTGGGTGGATGTTCAACTTGCTGGCGTGAGCTTCTTGAAGTATATCATCATTGAGCTTTGGTCCTTTACGTACATAGATTCAATCTTTAAAGTACAATAATCCTTGCTTGTGGGGCAAGGATTTATACAAGGTGTTAGTGTTGTGCCCAAAAGCCAATCATGAAATGATTGTATTTTTGCACAATTGAGTCATGATATTTTATTAAGGCATTAATCCAGCAATTATGTTTCTTGTTTTGTTCCTGCGTAACTTAACAAACACAATTGTAACCCTAGAATAATGATATTCTTAAAAGTCCCTGGTCTAGTATTATTGTGGAGCGGGTTGCAATAATACATAACGACTAGCATATGTGGAGACCAATATGAGATATGTAGGCTACATATGGGTACAAGTTGGAGAACTTGTGTACTGGACCGACCCACCATGAGAACACTACATGGATCATTATATGAGTGTCATCAGTGATTCCCATAGTGATCAGGGTATATGTAGTCCTTCGACCTAAGATCATCAAGGTTCCCTACATGTGAGTCACATACTTTGATACTTTCCTTTGTTGCTCGTAACTGAGTGAACTTGAAGGAGGTCATTGGGTATGTCACATATCATGCGGAGGGATTTGTATGATCAAGATGGGATTTGTCCCTCCTATGTAACGGGAGCGATATCTTCGGGCCCCTTGATAGAGTGAGACTTAGAAAATGCATGGCCATGCTCGGATGAGTTGATATACGATATCAATGTCATCAGTTTAAGTTGGTCTACTCGGTAATCAAGAAACCAAAGATTGGGCTATACGAGAGTGACACATTCCATGTCTCGTGCTTAGTCTTGATATCTTGGACAAAGGGACAATGGCATATATCGGTGATGATCATAAAGGTTTAGTCGAATCATCGACAATCTTGTCACTTGGGTAGCAATGATGTGTTGCTAGACACCGCTCATTGCTTATGATCATAAATGTGATTTATGATCATTGCCAACGTGATAAGAGCCTATTGGGTCGCACACATAGAGCTATTTGGATCATTAGAGTGCATGGGCTAATTATTTGGGTTATGGTTTCACTTTAATTTCGTATTAATAATGGGCCCAAGAGTTGAGCCATTATTAAGCCCGAAATTAAATCCTAATTGGATTAGGGCTTTGAAACCCATTAGGCCTGGAAGTTGAGTCTCACTATAAATACAACTTTTAAGTGAGAAATTCGCAGGTCTCCTTGCCCTAGCCTCCAAAAAGGACAGCCGCACTCTTCTCTTGCAATTCCTTGGAGGACACAAGCTAGCACTGCGAGCGCAAGAGAAACGCATCTACCGGGACGTGGTGGAGGCGTGGTGATCCCGAGAGGCTCGTGTGGATACCATAGAGAGCCTGAACACGTCAACTGTTCAGGTTTTGTGATTCGACTCTACAGTTGAGTGAGAGATCTCAATCGAAAATTAGGTATGAAAATTTTTGAACACCCGGTTTACCCCGTTTCACTTGGATCCTGGAGGGTTTCGGTTAAATTCCGCTGCGCTGTTTGGCTCCCGAAACCCAACACAAGGAACCTTTTTCCTCTCCTGAAATCTTTCTCAACTCAAGACCTTTTTCTTGTGCCTTTCTTACCTCTTTAATCCATCTAGATTGGATTGTCAATCTGTAGATTTGTGCTTCATCCCATTTCTACCACTTATGCCATAGGCATAGTAGACTATTGTGCTCATCATGATCAGCTATTGATCCTCCTTTAAGAAGACCTATGTGTTTCCTACTCAAGGCATCCGCCACTAGATTTCCTTTGCCTTCTATATACTCTGTGCTATATTCATAGTCTTTAATGTACTCTAACCATCTTGTTTGCCTCATGTTCAACTCTTTATGAGTGAAAAAGTACCTTAGGCTTTTATGGTTAGTGTAGATCACAAAGGAACTACCCATCAAGTAGTGCCTCTATTGCCTCAAAGAAAAAATCACTACTGCCAGTTCTAGGTCATGGGCAGGATAATTTTGCTCATGAGGTCTCAACTGTCTTTACCCATAAGCAATGACATTTCTCTCTTGCATAAGTGCACAACCTATCCTAGATCTAGATGCATCGGTATAAATGATGTAGGGCTTGCTTAGATCAAGAAGAATCAATATTGGAGCTTTAATCAACCACTTCTTGAGCTCCTAAAAACTTTTTTCACATTTCTCACTCCACTCAAACCTTTGACCTTTCTTGGTTAGATGAGTAAGAACTGAGGCGATCATGGAGAATCCTAATACAAATCTTTTGTAAAGTCCAACTAATCCAAGGAAACTTCTGATTTCCCTTACAGTCTTTGGTCTTTCCCATTCTTGCACTACCTTGACCATCTTAGGATCTGCCTTAAGGCCTTGCGCATGTATAATATGTCCTAGGAAAGACACTTCCATATCCTGAATTGACACTTGGATAACTTAGCATAAAGATGATGTTCCAATAGAGTCTTTAAGACAATCTTCAAATGATGTTCATGTTCATTTTCATCGAATACACTAGGATGTCATGAATGAACATAACTACTTTGGGGTACTCTAGTTACAGTGCCAAAACTATGCATTTAAAATCCCAAGACTGGTATGTCCTGTAGGCTATCAGAATAACACCCTTAATGTTCATACCCAAGTGGCCCTCTTGGGCACTATGTGAATACATACACATTGGTCCAACCATTACACACATATTCTCATTTTTTGGACATCATGGCAGCAAGGAAGAAAAATACTAGCACAATTCTTAATCTTGGCTACCATACATTAGGCAATCTTGTTAAGTTCAGGTTTCCAGCCATTACACCCGAAATTTTCTCAAAAATACTGTACTAATCTAGCCATGTAACCCATATATTATTTTTTTCATTATCAAGTAGAAACTTAGACAAAATTAAGGAATTTGCTTTTACATCAATAGCCCACCTATGGACCAGGTTATGGATTCTTTAAGTTGGTTACAAAATTCTGACCAAATCAATAGTAAATTAGCCAAATTTGTAATGTTATAACTTTGGATACAGGGCTCCAAATGTAGGAATTCTAAATTCCAGTCAAACCTCTAGATGTCCTCTAGGTGTGGTAAAAATTTCATGCCTTGATTCACTCTGCACAGGGAGATATAGAACTCTGAGTCTAGGGTCAAAATTCTATCCACTTTATGACCATTATGCCCATACAGATTTTCATCAGTGCGCAAACACTTTATTCACAAGGGGTAAGCCCTCCAGGGCTATCCCATACATGTTCAATACACATAGGCATTAAATGCTCTTGCATATAGCAACATTATGTGGTCAAAACAGAATTTACAAACAAGCAGCCCATCATTCACACTTAGACAACTTGTGCACCACCTTCACATACATAGCAAAACCATACTCAAATGTTCACATACTTGTTCCAAATTTATATGCCTTATATGTACATGCATCCATGCACTACATCATGGCCTTAACTCAGCTAAAAACACACACCCAAGTCGCAGGAGATGCTTGAGACACAATGCACTCCAAAACAGGCTGCTGGACAGCTACTGCATAACACAATAAGCACCATCACTAAAAATACCAAATGTGCTCCTAAAATCACCAAAATTTTCAGATCATAACTAGACACATTGAAGTTCATGTAACTAAAATTTCAGATCAAAAATCAAATAAAAAAGGTTAATTTGAATGTGATCTTTCTGCTGGACCTGAAATGGGCAGATTTGAGGGGAGGTAAGTTTTATGAAGAAACTTAGTAAGGAGAACACTTTAACACTAAGGTAATGTAACATTTATCAATCACCTGCATCTAAAGACACTAAAACACAAGAAAACACAATGCAAATATCCAATATAGAGCATCCAAATGCAGCAATCAAACACAAACAACAAATACATGTATGCGGCAGCAACAACATTCATTGGTTAGTCCATAAAACATGTAATAAACATAAGTAGATCACTATGGCAGCCCTCCTCAAGCATAAGCTTGGCCTTAGGAGAGTTTTAACACTAGTTAGTACTAACTTTGGGCTCTAGAAACCCTTAAATTCATTGCCATCACTGTGCACTTCACACTAGGTCACAAAACCTTCACTAAGTGCACTCCCCTCACTAAGCTTGGTTCATCAAGCTCATGGCTCTCTTCCAAGCTTAGCCCTAGCTCCATGGATGCTTGGAAATATAGTAAACATCCCATGAGAGCAAGAGAACTCCTTACCTTTTTCTGGAAATCCAATAAACCTTAGATAAACCCAAAAACTAGGGTTTATGGTCTTCCTTGATGCTTTGGTTGTCTTCTCTTGCCTTCTCTTGATTGTTTGCAGTAAGGTGGCTATGGAGGGATGTGGAGGAGTTCAAGGAAGAACCCTAGCAGGTGGAGGTCAAATTTTTGGAAGAAAATGGGGAGAAAATGATTTTTTTCTAGCTTTATTTCTTTCTTGGTCTTTAGTAATGGCATGTTTGCAAATTTTGCAAACTTTAGGCCACACTTGGACAACATTTTTACCAGCCATTTGGGATGGGAAAATGACAGTTTTTGACCTATTTTAACCTTGGTCAAGGGTCATTTTCACCTTTAGAAAAGTTTGGGACACTTAAGCCCTTAAGTGTCCTTAAGCATTAAATGACTAACTTTGCCGCCTTGAGCACTTTGGTCCCCAACAATATCCTTAATTCCATCCATGTCCTTTCCATAATTCCATCCATTTTTCCTCAAATTTATCCATGTCCTTTCCATACCAATTTTTTGAAATTTATGCAACTAAGTATCCAACTTTTCTAACCTTACAATATAGTCCTTAGGTTACTTGAAAATTAGGCAATATGCTAGTGCTTTCTTAAGGACCAAATTATGATTTTTTGTGCCACTTAGGGGAATGTATACTGAATACTTTACACTTCACAATTCATACACTATGGTGAAAGCATACAATTTTAGGTCCTTATGAGGTAATTTTCCCATTTTGTGAAGGGGGTAATAGGGTTAGTGGCCAAAAATCACTAGGCACGAAGTGACACCTGTGGGTGGACTAGGATAAGGAGGAGTCCTGAGGGACTCAAGTATATGCACATGTATTAGACCTTTAGACATCAAGCGCATGTAGTAGATTTCATATATTTTTATATATGTGTCCTCGGTATTTTTCTTGGAGGTTAAAGGATCCATTACTGAGAATCTTTAGTTTTCACTCGCCTAGCTTTTTCTGCGCAGTTTTGGCTGTCGTTGACTTGGCAACCATTAAGAGTTGTTATGTTAGGCTCATGCACAGGTATATGGTTTATATCAATCCTTATGATTCTAATTTGTGGTTCTATTGTTGGTTAAGTTATAGTACTAACTATAGCTGTCTTTTTGGCAAACAGAGGCTATTGAAGGACAAGGGAGTCATTTGGAGCTTGCCCCGGGAGTTGCTCTTGTTAATGTTGTGCCCAAAAGCCAATCATGAGATGATTGTATTTTTGCACATTGAGTTAGGATATTTTATTAATATTGGGTTTCGGGAGCCAAACAGCGCAGCGGAATTTAACCGAAACCCTCCAGGATCCAAGTGAAACGGGGTAAACCGGGTGTTCGAAAATTTCATACCTAATTTTCGGTTGAGATCTCTCACTCAACTGTAGAGTCGAATCACAAAACCTGAACAGTTGACGTGTTCAGGCTCTCTATGGTATCCACACGAGCCTCTCGGGATCACCACGCTTCCACCACGTCCCGGCAGATGCGTTTCTCTTGCGCTCGCAGTGCTAGCTTGCGTCCTCCAAGGAATTGCAAGAGAAGAGTGCGGCTGTCCTTTTGGGAGGCTAGGGCAAGGAGACCTGCGAATTTCTCACTTAAAAGTTGTATTTATAGTGAGACTCAACTTCCAGGCCTAATGGGTTTCAAAGCCCTAATCCAATTAGGATTTAATTTCGGGCTTAATAATGGCTCAACTCTTTGGCCCATTATTAATACGAAATTAAAGTGAAACCATAACCCAAATAATTAGCCCATGCACTCTAATGATCCAAATAGCTCTATGTGTGCGACCCAATAGGCTCTTGCCATGTTGGCAATGATCATAAATCACATTTATGATCATAAGCAATGAGCGGTGTCTAGCAACACATCATTGCTACCCAAGTGACAAGATTGTCGGTGAATTCGACTAAACCTTTATGATCATCACCGATATATGCCATTGTCCCTTTGTCCAAGATATCAAGACTAAGCACGAGACATGGAATGTGTCACTCTCGTATAGCCCAATCTTTGGTTTCTTGATTACCGAGTAGACCAACTTAAACTGATGACATTGATATCATATATCAACTCATCCGGAGCATGGCCATGCATTTTCTAAGTCTCACTCTATCAAGGGGCCCAAAGATATCACTCCCGTTACATAGGAGGGACAAATCCCATCTTGATCATACAAATCCCTCCGCATGATATGTGACATACCCAATGACCTCCTTCAAGTTCACTCAGTTACGAGCAACAAAGGAAAGTATCAAAGTATGTGACTCACATGTAGGGAACCTTGCTGATCTTAGGTCGAAGGACTACATATACCATGATCACTATGAGAATCACTTATGACACTCATATAACGATCCATGAAGTGTTCTCATGGTGGGTCGGTCCAGTACACAAGTTCTCCAACTTGTACCCATATGTAGACTACATATCTCATATTAGTCTCCACATATGCTAGTCATTATGTATTATTGCAACCCGCTCCACAATAATACTAGACTAGGGACGTTTAAGAATATCATTATTCTAGGGTTACAATTATGCTTATTACGTTACGCAGAAACAAAACAACAAACATAATTGCTGGATTAATGCCTCAATAAAATATCATGACTCAATGTGCAAAAATACAATCATCTCATGATTGGCTTTTTGGGCACAATACTAACAATTAAGGCATTAATCCAACAATTATGTTTGTTGTTTTGTTTCTGCGTACATGAAAAACATAATTGTAACCCTAGAATAATGATATTCTCAAATGTCCCTGGTCTAGTATTATTGTGGAGTACGTTACAATAATACATAATGACTAGTATATATGGAGACTAATGTGAGATATGTAGTCGACATATAAGTACAAGTTGGAGAACTTGTGTACTAGATTAACCCACCATGAGAACGCTACATGGATCATTATATAAGTGTCATAAGTGATTCTCATAGTGATCATGGTATATGTAGTCCTTTGACCTAAGGTCATCAAGGTTCCCTACATGTGAGTCACATACTTTGATACTTCCCTTTGTTGCTCATAACTGAGTGAACTTGAAAGAGGTCATTGGGTATATCACATATCATGTGGAGGGATTTGTATGATCAAGATGAGATTTGTCCTTCCTATGTAATGGGAGTGATATCTTTGGGCCCCTTGATAGAGTAAGACTTAGAAAATGCATGGCCATGTTCGGATGAGTTGATATACGATGTCAATGTCATCAATTTAAGTTAGTCTACCCGGTAATCAAAAAACCAAAGATTAGGCTATACAAAAGTGACACATTCGATGTCTCGTGCCTAGTCTTGATATCTTGGAGAAAGGGGCAATGGCATATATGAGTAATGATCATAAAGGTTTAGTCAAATCATCGACAATCTTGTCACTTGGGTAGCAATGATGTGTTGCTAGACACCGTTCATTGCTTATGATCATAAATGTGATTTATGGTCATTCCCAATGTGGTAAGAGCCTATTGGGTCACACACGTAGAGTTATTTCGATTATTAGAGTGCATAGGCTAAATATTTGGGTTATGGTTTCATAATAATTTTATGTTAATAATGGGCCCAAAAGTTAAGCCATTATTAACCCCAAAACTAAAGCCTAATTGGATTAGGGCTTTGAAACCCATCAGGCCTAGAAGTTAAGTCTCACTATAAATACAACTTTTAGTGAGAAATTCACAGTTTTTTGCCCTAACCTCCAAAAGAGGACAGCTACACTCTTCTCTTCCAATTCCTTGGAGGACGTAAGCAAGCACTATGAGTGCAAAAGAAATGCATCTGCGGGGACATGGTGGAAGCATGGTGATCTTGAGAAGCTCATGCGGATACCATAGAGAGCTTGAACACGTCAACTGTTCAGGTTTTTGTGATTCTACTCTACAGTTGGGCAAAATATCTCAATCGAATTAGGTATGAAAATTTTTGAACACCCGGTTTACCCCGTTTCATTTTGATCCTGGAGGGTTTCGGTTAAATTCCACTGCACTTGTTTGGCTCCCAAAACCTTACGTCTTTAAGGTGGAATCTTTGTTATCGATCTCAGTAGTGTTGTTCAGTGTATAGTTCACATACACGAGTTTGCCTCATGTTCATGTAGGAGTAGTCTACTCTAGAGTCGATCTTGGGTGTGAGCATAGTTTACTTTTGTTTGGATGCTGGCACACAATCGATTATATGTAATTAATGTTAATGTTGCACCCAAAGGCAATCATGAGATGATTTATTTTGGACATTAAGTTGTGATATTTTATTGAGGCATCATTCCAATAATTGTGTTTGTTGTTTATTTTTATGTAACATAATCAAACATAATTATAAACCTAGAATAATGATATGCTTAAATGTCCATGGTGTAGTACTTTTGTGGAGTGGTTGCAACAGTACATAAAGACTAGCATATGTGGACATGAATATGAGATGTGTAGTCTACATATGGGTACAAGTTGGAGAACTTGTGTATTGGACTGACCCATTAAGAGAACATTACATGGATCTTTCTATTAGTTTCATTTGTGTTTCTCCTAGTGATCATGATGTATGTAGCCCTTTGACCTAAGATCATCAAGGTTCCGTACATGTGTGTCACATACTTTGATACTGCTGTATGTTGCTCGTAACTGAGTGAACATAAAATGGTCATTAGGTAAGTCACATATCATGCATAGGGATTTGTATGGTAAAGATGGAATTGCCCATCCTATCTATTGGAGTGATATCTCAAGGCCCTTTGAGAGAGTAAGGCTTAGAAAATGCATGGCCATGCTCGGATGAGTTGATATATGATATCAATGTCATCAGCTTAAGCTAGTCTGCTGAAGAATTAAGAAACCATAGCTTGGGCGATACAAGAGTGACACATTCCATGTCTCATGCTCGGTCTTGATATATTGGACAAAAGGACAATGGTATATACGAATAATGATCATAAAGGTTTAGTCAAATCACTGACTATCTTGTCACTTGGGTAACAATGATGTGTTGCTAGACAACACTCATTATTTATGATCACAAATGTGATTTGTGATCATTGCCAACATGGTAGAAGCCTATAGGGTCACATGTTAGTGTTGTCACCAAAAGGCAATCATGAGATGATTGAATTTTTGCAGATTGAGTCATGATATTTTATTAAGGCATTAATCCAGCAATTATGTTTTCTGTTCTATTTCTGCATAAGGTAATAAACATAATTGTAACCCTAGAATAATGATATTCTCAAACGTTCCTGGTCTAGTATTATTGCCGAGCGAGTTGCAATTGTTGGGTTTCGGGAGCCAAATAGCGCAGCGGAATATAACCGAAACCCTCTAGGATCCAAGTGAAATGGGGTAACCGGCTGTTCGAAAATTTTCATACCTAATTTTCGGTTGAGATCTTTCACTCAACTATAGAGTCAAATCACAAAACTTGAATAGTTGACGTGTTCAAGATCTCTATGGTATCCACACGAGCTTCTCAGGATCACCACGCTTCCACCACATCCCGGCAAATGCGTTTCTCTTACGCTCGCAGTGCTAGCTTGCGTCCTCCAAGGAATTGCAAGAGAAGAGTGCGGCTGTTCTTTTGGAAGCCTAGGGCAAGGAGACCTGCGGATTTCTCACTAGAAGTTGTATTTACAGTGAGACTCAACTTCCAGGCCTAATGGGTTCCAAAGCCCTAATCCAAGTAGGATTTAATTTCGGGCTTAATAATGGCTCAACTATTGGGCCCATTATTAATATGAAATTATTGTGAACCCAAAACCCAAATTATTAGCCCATGCACTCTAATGATCCAAATAGCTCTATGTGTGCGACCCAACAGGCTCTTACCACGTTGGCAAAGATCATAATTCACATTTATGATCATAAGCAATGAGCGTTGTCTAGCAACACATCATTGCTACCAAAGTGACAAGATTGTCGATGATTTGACTAAACCTTTATGATCATCCCCGATATATGCCATTGTCCCTTTGCCCAAGATATCAAGACTAAGCATGAGACATGGAATATGTCACTCTAGTATAGCCCAATCTTTGGTTTCTTGATTACCGAGTAGACCAACTTAAACTGATGACATTGATATCGTATATCAACTCATCCGAGCATGGCCATGCATTTTTCTAAGTCTTACTTTATCAAGGGGCCCGAAGATATCACTCCCGTTACATAGGAGGGACAAATCCTATCTTGATCATACAAATCCCTCCGCATGATATGTGGCATACCCAATGACCTCCTTCAAGTTCACTCAGTTACGAGCAACAAAGGAAAGTATCAAAGTATTTGGCTCACATGTAAGGAACCTTGATGATCTTAGGTCGAAGGAATACATATACCATGATCACTATGAGAATCACTTATGACACTCATCTAACGAACCATGTAGTGTTCTCCTGGTGGGTCGGTCTAGTACACAAGTTCTCCAACTTGTACCCATATGTAGTCTATATATCTCATATTAGTCTCAACATATGCTAGTCGTTATGTATTATTGCAACCCGCTCCACAATAATACTAGACCAGGGATGTTTAAGAATATCATTATTCTAGGGTTACAATTATGTTTATTACGTTGCACAGAAACAAAACAATGAACATAATTGCTGGATTAATGCCTTAATAAAATATCATGACTTAATGTGCAAAAACACAATCATCTCATGATTGGCTTTTGGGCACAACACTAACAACAATAATACATAATGACTAGCATATGTGGAGACTAATATCATATATGTAGTCTACATATGGGTACAAGTTGGAGAACTTGTGTACTAGACCGACCCACCATGAGAACACTACATGGATCGTTATATGAGTGTCATAAGTGATTCTCATAGTGATCATGGTATATGTAGTCCTTCGTCCTAAGATCATCAAGGTTCCCTACATGTGAGTCACATACTTTGATACTTTCCTTTGTTGCTCGTAACTGAGTGAACTTAAAGGAGGTCATTAGGTATGTCACATATCATACGGAGGGATTTGTATGACCAAGATGGGATTTGCCCCTCCTATGTAACGGGAGTGATATCTTCGGGCCCCTTGATAGAGTGAGACTTAGAAAAGCATGGCCATGCTCGGATGAGTTGATATACGATATCAATGTCATCTGTTTAAGTTGGTCTACTCAGTAATCAAGAAACCAAAGATTGGGCTATACGAGAGTGACACATTCCATGTCTCGTGCCTAGTCTTGATATCTTGGAGAAAAGGACAATGGCATATATCAATGATGATCATAAAGGTTTAGTCGAATCACTGACAATCTTGTCACTTAGGTAGCAATGATTTGTTGCTATACATCGCTCATTGCTTATGATCATAAATGTAATTTATGATCATTGCCAACGTGGTAAGAGCCTATTGGGTCCCACACATAGAGGTATTTGGATCATTAGAGTGCGTGGGCTAATTATTTGGGTTATGGTTTCACAATAATTTTGTATTAATAATGGGCCCAAGAGTTGAGCCATTATTATGCCTAAAATTGAAACCTAATTGGATTAGCACTTTGAAACCCATTAGGCTTAGAAGTTGAGTCTCACTATAAATACAACTTTTAGTGACAAATTCACAGCTTCTTGCCCTAGCCTCCCAAAAGGACAGCCGCACTCTTCTCTTGCAATTCCTTGGAGGACGCAAGCTAGGACTACAAGTGCAAGAGAAATGCATCTGCCTGGAAGTGGTGGAAGCGTGGTGATCTCGAGAGGCTTGTGTGGATACTGTAGAGAGCTTGAACACGTCAACTGTTCAGGTTTTGTGATTTGACTCTATAGTTGGGTGAGAGATCTCAACCAAAAATTAGGTATGAAATTTTTTGAACGCTCGGTTTACCCCATTTCACCTGGATCCTGGAAGGTTTCGGCTAAATTCTGCTGCACTTGTTTGGCTCCCGAAACCCAACATCACACACATAGAGCCAATTGGATTATTTGAATGCATGGGCCAAATTGTTTGGGATTTGGTTTCATGATAATTTTGGATTAATAAATGGCCAAAAGGTTGAACCATTATGAAGCCAAAATTAAACCTAATTGGATTAAGGTTTTGAAACCCATTGGGCTTGGGAGTTGAGCCTCACTATATATACATCATATAGTGAGAATTTTCACAGCTTTTGCCATAGCTTCCCTAAGGATGAAATCAGAAGGCTTTAGAAAAATTCCTGCCGCACTTTTTTCTTGCCAGTCCTTGTAGGATGTAGGCTAGCATTGTGGGTGCAAGAGGAATGTGTCTACTAGGATGTGGTGGAGGCATGGTGATTCGAGAGGCTCGTGGACATCGATAGAGAACTTGAACACGTCAATTGTTCAAGTCTTTTTGATTCCACTGAACAGTATGGTGACAGATCTCAGCCAACTACGTAAAAATTTTTGAACACCCAATTTACTACATTTCACATGGATCTTGGACGTTTCGATTATCTTCTACTACGCTTCTTTAGCTCTAAAACCCTACAGAATTCCACAACTATTTTGCATGCTTTGACTACTTTAAAACATGGATTTTAGTGAATAGCTCGAGCAATGTTTTACCTTTTTATTACTTGTTTTACCATTCAAGTCAAAGCACTTAGTCATTCATGTTTGCATGGTAGGATTAATCAACTAGAAGTATAAAGATTTTAACTAGTGTTCGCCTAATCAATTAGCCAATTATGACTAGTGTAGGACAAGTTCCCAAAGGCTTACTGGGATGTATGCACATAACATCTACACCTCTAGCACGCCTAGGTATGCCTACTATGCATGAGCCCACTCACCCACTTACATTCCCATATATTTACCCCATATGCACCCAATAAGCACCATGCTAAGTTCACTTAGGACCATCCACAAAATTAATATGTCAAGCATGTGAGTTAACCTCCTAAACTAAAAATCCAATAAACTTGGGGTTAAATGTTACCACCTCACAAAATGCGAGAATTACAAGTGTGTCATATTGGCTAAAAACCATTATATTGTGTAATTCTCACCATAGTGATTGAAGTGTGGGGGGTAAAAGGCATGATCAAAACCTCCTTAAAAGTGTTCCAAGTTTGTAACTTGGTCCCCAAGAAAAGCCTTAAGGATTGCTTGTTTGTCAAGCAACCTGTGGACTTCTTTGAAAGGTGTTAGACATTCGGGTACTCAATTGCAAAACCCTAAAGAAATAGACTTGGAGAGTTATGGGAAGGATATGAATGGTATGAAAGTGCTATTGGAGGGCCAAATTGCTCATGGAAGACAATATTTGGACAAAGGAAACACTAAGGCAATAAGGACCTAAATGTCCTAGTGTAAACCTTAAGGTGTTCAAGCTTTTGACTTAAGTCTAAGGGTGGAATTGTGGGGTTATCCCACCATGGGGGTGGCAGCCAAGACTTGATAATTTGTCAGAAATGTTGGGCACTTGTGTACCAATGATTTTAAGAGAAGGAAACCATAATTAGTAAGAAGGAAAATGACATAAAGCAAGGTTAAGCTTGTTAAGTGTGTTTTGTGCCCTTAAGTTCATTTAAGGCCATTTAAGTGGCCAAATCACTTATCGCTCTCTCATTTTTTTCCTCCTCTAGCCCAAGAACATAGCCATACTTCCCTGATAGCCACCACACCTTCAAACTTGCAATTAATTGAAATTGAAGGAAAAAGGAAGCAATTGGAAACAAACTAGAGCTATTTCTTGGATACTTCAAGGATTAAGCTTGATTTTTGGCCTACCCACTTTGGTAAGGATTCCCTTTCTCTCTTGCAATGTTTTCTACAATTTTCAAACATCCATGGAGCTAGGGCTAAGCTTGGAAGAGAGCCATGAGCTTGATGAACCAAGCTTAGTGAGGGGAGTGCAGTTATTGAAGGTTTTGTGACCTAGTGTGAAGTACACAATGATGGCAGTAAAGTGAGGGTTTCTAGGGGCCAAAGCTAGTACTAACTATTGTTAAAATCCTCCTAAGACCAAGAATTAGCTTGAGGAGGGCTGCCATAATGATTTGGTTATGTTTATTTTGTGTTTTATGGACTAACCTATGGTATATGCTGCTGCCACATTTCATGTGTTTGTTGTTTGTGTTTGGCTGCTGCATTTGGTTGCTATATCTTGTATATATGAATTGTGGTTTTTGCGTTTTAGTGTCTTTGGATGCAGGTTTTAATGATGGTTACATTGCCTATTGAATCCAAGTGCTACCCTTAATAAGTTTCTCAATGAAACTTCCTCCCCTCAATTATATCATTTCAGGTCAAGCAGAAAGATCACATTCAAACTAAACTTTGTAGTTTTAGTTTTGATCTAAAATTTCAGGTACATGAATTTGCTTACGTCTCGTTATGATCCGCAAAGTAGAGCATATTTGGTATTTTTAATGGTGGTACTTATTTTGTTGGGCTGCAGCTGTCCAGCATCCTATTACCGAAGGTTTATTGAGAAATTCTCTATAATAGCTTCGTCATTGACTACCTTGACAAAGAAGGCACAAAAGTTCATTTGGACTCCTAAGTGTGAGGAAAGTTTTCAGGAGCTTAAGAAGAGGTTAATTTCTGCTCCCATCTTAATCCTACTAGATCCGCATGAGACTTTTGTGGTATACACCGATGCATCTGGGACAGGATTAGGATGTGTGTTGATGCAGGATAAGCAAGTGATTGCATATGGGTCTAGGCAGTTAAGGCCTAACGAGTTGAATTACCCAGTGCATGATCTTGAGTTAGCGGCGGTTGTGTTTGCCTTAAAGCTCTGGAGACACTACCTTATGGGAAGGTCCTTTAAGATCTTTACGGACCATAAAAGTTTGAAGTATTTATTCACCCAAAAGGACCTTAACATGAGGTAGAGAAGATGGATCGAGTATATCAAGGATTATGATTGCTCGATAGATTATTGTTCTGGTAAGGGCAATGTGGTTGCTGATGCCTTGAGCCGTAAGTATTCTGGGGTGATTCTCTCCAAGGATCAAGTAGTACATACCTCAAAGGATCGTATTACGGAACAATTCATAGTTTTATATGAAATATGGAAAGGTTGGAAAATGGCTCAAGTCATGGTCCTTGAAATTCAGTCAGCATGGCTGGCTAGGGTTAAGCAAGCTCAAGAGAATGACCCAAATTTGAAAAGAGTTTCTGGGGAGGAAAGGCATGGTACTGTGCTGAAGGAATTTCAGTACAATGATGGGTTACTTTATTATGGTGACCGGCTCTATGTGCCAGTTGAATTAAGGCAACAGGTGTTGCAGGAAGCACATATGAGTAAGCTTAGCGTTCACCCTGGTGTGAATAAGGTGTACCATGACCTTAGGACTCATTTCTGGTGGCCAAAGTTTAAGAGAGACATATATGAATATGTGTCTAGGTGCCTCACCTGTCAGATGGTGAAGGCAGAGCACCAAAGGCCATCAGGAATGTTGCAAAGTTTACCCCTCCCAGAAAGAAAGTGGGGATCCATCACCATGGACTTTTGTGTTGGGTTGCCAAACACAAGAAGTCAGCATGATTCAATTTGGGTGGTGGTGGATAGGTTAGCAAAATCTGCACACTTTATCCCCATCAAAATTACTTATACCATGGAGAAGTTAGCCCAGTTGTATATCCGAGAA
The DNA here is from genome assembly GCA_005392925.1 of Aquilaria sinensis. Classification (NCBI taxonomy): domain Eukaryota; kingdom Viridiplantae; phylum Streptophyta; class Magnoliopsida; order Malvales; family Thymelaeaceae; genus Aquilaria; species Aquilaria sinensis. Next base: position 69,291 of record SMDT01000790.1, on the reverse strand, counting down.
ATGGTAAGACTTCATGGAATCCCCGATCAGATTGTATATGATAGAGATCCCTGTTTTGTCTCGAGGTTTTGGAATGCCTTTCAAAAGGCTATGGGTTCCGCTGTGAACCTAAGTACTGCATATCACCCTCAAACTGACGGGCAAACTGAGCGGGTGATCCAAACCTTGGAGGATATGTTGCGAAGTTGTGTAATAGATTTTAAAGGGGATTGGGACCAGCATCTGCCTTTGATTGAATTTGCTTATAATAATAGCTATCAAGAAGCTATTAAGATGGCGCCCTACGAAGCTTTGTATGGGCGTAAGTGTGTGGCCCCTCATTGTTGGGCAGATAAAGCTGATGAAATAATTGTTGGTCCAGAAATCATTGCCGAGACCACGACAAAGATTAAGTTAATCCAAGCAAGGATCAAAGCTGCCTCGGACCGGCAAGCTAAGTATGCCAATGTGCGAAGGAAAGACTTAGAGTTTGAGGTAGGAGACAAAGTACTCCTTAAAGTTTCTCCGATGAAAGGTGTGGCTAGGTTTGGCCGAAGGGGTAAGTTGGCACCAAGGTATATTGGTCCTTTTGAGATCCTTGAAAGGGTGGGAAAAGTGGCTTATCGGTTGGCTTTACCACCAAGTTTGACCCATGTTCATAATGTATTTCATGTGAGTTCCTTAAGCAAATGCATTGTGAATCCTGGGCAAGTGTTAACCCCACCCATCATTCCTTTCAGAGAGGACCTAAGTTATGAAGAACGGCCCGTCAAGTTTCTTGACCGCCAAGTCCGGAAACTAAGAACAAAGCGGATCCCAATGGTCAAGGTACTATGGTCTAACCATGGGGAGGAAGAGGCCACTTGGGAGACCGAGCAGGATATGCTAAGGTAATATCCAAGTGAATTCGCCCATTTAAGTCAGAATTTGGAGGACCAAATTTCTGAAGGAGGGGAGGATGTGACGGCTCTCCTAGTTGAAAAAGAGTTCTAATCAAGTAAGTATTTATTTTACTTTGTTTAAGTGTTTCATTAAATTAAGTACCTCAAGTTAGTACCTTGTTAAGCAAGAAAGGTAAACTTAATTAAGTAAGTGAGTTCCCAAGTGTAATTTGGCATAGTTAAATCAAGACCATTAGTTATCCTAGCTATTAGAACCATCTTTGAAGGTTTTGAGTAATTGTGGCACTAAGTGTTCATTTAAGCCATTTAGAATTTAAGTGGCTTAAGTGTCCAAGAAAATCAAGTGTGAGAAGCTTTTAGTATTTTTTAGAGCAAGGGAAAGTTGGTTTTGAGTGAGAGTTGGTGACCCATTTAAAACAATTGAGAACTTGTGGAGCAAGAGAGGAAGAAGTTTGCCTTGTGGGAGGAGTTAGTATAAGTTGGGTTAAATTGACTTCCTATCTTCCCCAAGCCATTTTGTTTCAACTCCATTTTCGTAGCTCCTTTCCCTTCTCCAAAATCACTGCCCAAAGCTTTATTTTCTTGTAATTCTTCATCAATTTGTGAAGGCCCAAGGTGTTGGTAGGAAGCCCCAAGGTTCTTGGTTGGTGTTCTAGCTTCAATTAGCTCTTGGAGGCTTGTTTGGACTCAAAATTCGTGGGTAAGCTTCTTGGGTTGTTATGCGTTGGTTCTAAGTTGTTTCCATAGCTAGAAATGGTCTTGGTTTGAAGTATTTGGTTCCATATCACATTGGTTTTAGGTGTGGAACTCAAAGGGAGCTTGGTTGAGCTAAGGTGGCTTGTGTTCCAATTCTTGCTTTGTAGCTAAATTGAGGTAAGGGTTCAAGATAATTAAGCTCAAATAATGCATAAAAATGTAGTCTTCTGTGTAGGAACGAGTTAGAAACAAGACCCAAGTGATTTGAGTTTGGGATGAAGAAAGTTTGAGTAGTTTTCGTGCAAGGTCGCATGCTGTCGCGCAACGCTGGAAAGCGTTGGCGACGCGTCGCCAGAGTCGACGCCATATTGGCGACGCGAGTTGGCGACGTGTCACCGAGAAGTGAAAAAGTTCTCTGAACACTGATGCCTTTGGCGACGCGTCACCAACGGCACCGCCAAGGCAATTTGCCCCTAAGCTCCGGGCATCCTAAGAGTGTCTCAAACTCTCGGTTTTCATCCCTAGGCTAAGTTAAGACATTCTGTAGCCTCGGTTGGGTCTAGAACTTATTCCCAAGCTGGGAATTATGCATTATTTAAGTGGTAGTTAAGTTGTGTGGTTAAGAAAGAGTATGAATTGGTGGCTAAAAGAATCAAGGTGCTTAAGCTTCTAAATGAGCACTAAGGGGATTAAGTGGGTTTTTAGACTCTTTGTTGGCCGAGTATAACGTCATTTACCTATGGTCAATGAAGAGAAAAACCTAAGTTGATCCGGCCGAACCATTTGGTTTGGTAAGTAAGCCACAACGAATGCTCTAAGTTAAACCTTAAGGGTTTGGCTAGTTAAACCACATAGGATGGCTACCTTGTGCAATAAGTTAAGGGTAAAGGCGGGTAAGTTTGAGAAGGGTGACGACCTACTCTAGAACCTGTAGTTGGGACTTAAGGGAGGTAAAGTACCCGGGATACGAGGGCCAGTATCTCAAGTACCTCCGCCGTTTGAGCTCACGGCAAGTTTTATGGCACCTAGAGTGCAGAAAGTCCCAAGTGCAAGTGTTATGTACATTTCATATCATACATCCATCCATTGCATATCTTATACATGTTTGTTGGTTGTTCGAGTTGCTTGTTGGTTGATTCACTTGTTTGGTTGCTTGTTTGCCATGGTTGCATCTTGGTTGCTACTATCTTCTTGCAGGTATGCAAGGGACCTTTACTGAGTACTTTCAAGTACTCACTCCCTTAAGTTTATTGTGCAGGTTCTAACTCCGGGCCTAGTCACTAGTGGCTAGCTGAGGCCTAAGCTTTCTCTTTTGTAGGCACTTTTCTTTGGGAATCCTTGTGATTCTAAGTTACTTGTGGTATAAGCTATGTGCTAACTAAGTTTATGCCTTTATAGTGTAGAGGCTAAGAGTGCACAAGAACTAAGGAAGGGCTTGCACTTGGAGCTTGGATAGCTCAAGGTGGGGCTCAAGTAGATGATCTTAGTTAGATTTTTGTCTCTTGTATATAGTACCTTGCGTACTAAGAAAGTTGCCTCTAATAGGATACATTGTGATGTAAATCCATCTTGTTACTTTTGGGTGCTTGCTAGAAGTGTAATGTATGCACAAACTATTACTTGTAGTCGAAGTAACTAGTATTTCACTGTCTTGGCACGTTTTAAGTATGTTCTATCAGAAATGCTCGAGCAACGTTTTCAACAAATGATCTATTTATTTGTTTGCATTGCCAGGACAAAAGCATGCATATCTTAAACTGAGTAGGCTAAGAAACTAGTTGCATATAAATTGTTTTAATTTATATCAACGTGTAATAGTTAGCCAATAGTAACCTAGTGGGATTCATAGTCCCTAAGGGCCTACAAGATTATGGGGCACTGGGGCCCCGTTCCGCGACAGTAGTGCATGTATGCATTTAAATGTAATGTATGTAAGATGAGACAAGTATGTGAAAATGTGAGTAATGTTTTGGTTATGTAAGTGATGTGGTGCAATGCCGTCTAAGTGTGAATGATAGGCTGCTTACTTGTAAATTCTGTTTTGGCCACAATAACTTGCAAGATGCAAGAGCATGTAATTCCTATGTGTAATGGATATATAAGGGATAGCCTTGGAGGGTTTTCCCCTTGTGAATGAAGTGTTTGCACACTTATGAAATTTTATATGGGCAAAATGGCCATAAAGTGACCCGAATTTTGGCTTTGCACTTAAAGTTATATATCTCTCTATGTAGAAGGAATCCTGGTATGAAATTTTGATGACACCTAGATAGCATCTAGAGGTTGAATTGAGATTTGGAATTTCTGAATTTGGAGGCCTGTAGCCAAAGATATGACATTGCAAAGTTGGCTAAGTTACTGTTCATTTGATCAGAATTTTGTAACCAACTTCAAAAATCCATAACTTGGTCCATAGGTGGGCGATTGATGTAAAAAAAAATTCATTGGTTTTCTCTAAGTCTCTGCTTGATAATGGAGTGAAGAAAATAGGGGGTACAAGGCTAGAATGATACAGGTTATTAGTAGAAGTTACAGGTGCAGTAGCTGGTCACTAGAACTTAACAAGATTGCCTAAAGAGTGGTAGCCAAGATTAAGACATGTGCTAGTTTTTTCCTTCTTTGCTACCATAGTGTGCATGAAATGTGAATGTGTGTGTGATGGTTGGACCAATATACATGTGTTTACATAGTGCCTAAGAGGGCCACTTCGGTATGCACACTAAGGGTAATGTTTTGATGTCCTACAGCACATTACCAATCCTGGAAGTCTAAATGCAAAATTTATGCACCATAATTGGACTAGCCCGGAGTTGGTAACATTAAGTGTCTTGGTTGTTAAGCGCTAATCAACACAAAAGAACTTAAATTTGTACGAACCTCCAAAGGGAATTGGGTAGGGTTGAATTAGGGCCTAAAAGAGTTTGTATCAGATCTTAAGGTTTGTGTAGGAACATTAATGGTCTGTTAGGATAATTCCCAGTATAATAAGTATCAACCATCCTTATTTTTTGTAGGAATAATGACAAAAGGTAGAGAAAGAAAGAGAGAAAGAGAATCAATTGAATGCTAAGGCTAATCAGATGAATGATCACCAACCTAAAAATGAGAAGGTTGCTGAAAGCAAAATAAGACCACCTAATAGGGCCATAGAACTTGGATCCAGTGTATATGGACAACAATGAATGGAACACATGATGGGAATGATGCAAGCTACCATTGCTCTATTTGTGGTAGGCGTGCAAGCTCTTACTAGGCACCAAGCTTAGGCATCTATAGGCATTACTGTTAAGAAAGGAAAAGAAGAAGAGGGAAAGGTAGGAAGAGACTAGGAAATGAGCCAATCAAACAAGAGCATGCTAGTAACTATGAAGCCGATAAGGAGCAGGAATAGGATGATGAGAGAAGAAATCCAACGGGTAAGAAGCTGAGGTCAGAAATCAAGGGAATTACTAAGAATAGAGAAAGGAAGTAGCTGGGCATTATCACTCAAAGAATGAAGGCAGTGTCTGAAGGCTATAAGGAGCAATTTTCAAAAATGAAATCCAAGACCCCTAAACAAGGAAGAGAAAGGCCAATAAGGGAAGGTTTAAAGGAAGGCCAAGTAGAAGGCTTTCTAGCACTTAAACCACTAGTATTCAGATGTAGTGGTGATCTAGATGTAGTAAAGTTTTGTATTTACCAGATAGAGAAGGTGTTTGAAATGATGGAAGTTCCATATACTCAAAAGGTACTACTAGCTGCTTTTACACTAGAAGGCAGTGCAGAAATTTGGTGGAGGATAGTGTGAACGCCATATATGAGTAAGAATGAGAGAAAGCCCACAAGGAAGAAATAATCAATGAGGTGGGTAGAGTTTCTCTAAGTGTTCCAACAACAATATGTTAGTGAACCTCTTAAGGATCAAAAGCAAATGGAATTTGATTTGTTGGAACAAGGGAACATGTTCGTCAGAGAATATAAGCACAAGTTTAGTAGTCTCCTCAGGTATGCCCCTTATTGTGATGTACAAGAAGAATTTAGTACTAAAAGGGTCATAAGGGGACTAATGCCTAGGTTGGGCAGATAATCAAAGCCATTGATATTAAGAACTATTATAAGGCTGTCTAAAGGACTCTAACACTAGAGCAAGAATTTTACCACACTGTGGTAGGAAACATTAAAGGAGCACCTATGGGATATCAAGGAGGCAAGAAGAGAGCCAAAGAAAGGCTAGGAAAAGTTAAACCTAGGTGAAAGAAAAAATGACAGAAAGAACCCCAGAGGTTTGGACCTCAATGCCAAACCTGTGAAAAGTGTCATGGTTTTAAACCATGTTATAGACTTATAGAGCGATGCTTCGATTGTGGGTCCCAAGAACACTAGATCAGAGATTACCATGTCAAGAAAGTGTAAAGGAAAGTTTTGGGCAAATTTGTGGCTCTTTGGCCAAGAGGTCAATATGGCAAAGAAATAAGAGTGGCAGGACCTTAGCCACCAAAGTTGATGTAGAAAAGCACCAAGTCAACCTATACCAACTAGGGTCCAACCACCAGCTTGGAGAGTATATCAAATTGACGGATGAATGAACTAAATAAAAACTTAGATGAACTCCTTGAAAAAGGATTCATCAGGCCAAGTGTGTCTCCCTAGGGAGCACCAATTCTGTTTGTGAAAAAGAAAGATGGGACACTTAGGTTGCATACAGGAAGCTCAATGCTATGACTGTAAAGAATAAGTATCCTTTCCCTGAAATTGAGGACTTATTTGATCAACTTACAGTAGCTAGAGTTTTCTCAAAGATTGATCTCAGATCAAGATACCCCCAACTAAGAGTTAAGAAAGTAGATATTCCTAAGAGTGCGTTTAGGACATGATACGAATATTTTGAATATATACTATTTCCTTTTGGGCTTTCTAATGCCCCAGTTTTCTTTATGGATTTGATGCAAAGAATATTCAAACCATATCTAGACCACTTTGTGGTGATGTTTATAGATGATATCCTACTATATTCAAAGGATGAGGAGGAACATGAAAAGCACTTAAGAATGGTACTAGATGTGTTAAGAAAACATCAGTTATATGGCAAACTGAACAAGTGCCATTTCTAGAGAAATCAGATTGAGGCAGTATCAGTACAGGGGTTAACATGAGGTTTTCCTTAAGCACATGGAAGTTTTTCTCACATCCCTTTGACCATTCAAATTTCTACCCCTTCCTTGCTAACTTGGTTAAAGGAGCTGCCATTATAGAAAATTTTGGTACAAACATTCTATAATGGCCAAGTAACCCTAAGAAACTTTTTATTTCTCTAACATTTTGAGGTTGTTTCCATTCTAAGATAGCTTTCATCTTTGTTGGATCCGCAACCATTCCTTACCCATTTATCACATGGCCTAGAAATTAAATTTGATTTGTGAACATGCAAAGCATTTAAGAATGGTATCAGATGTGTTGAGAAAGCATCAATTATATGGAAAACTAAACAAGTGCTATCTCTGGACAAATCATATTGAATTTCTTGGCTATTTGTTAAATGGGCAAGGACTGGCTCTAGATCTAGCAAACATTAAACCTATCTTACAATGGAAATAACCTCAAAAGGTTAGAGAAATAAAAATCACCTTAGGGTTAGCTGGATATTATAGAAGATTTGTACCAAAATTTTTTGTAATGGCAGCTCCTCTAACCAGGTTAACAAGGAAGGGGTAGAGATTTGAATGGTTAGAGGGATGTGAGAAAAACTTCCAAGAGCTTAAGGATAAACTAAATTTAACCCCTGTACTGATACCGCCTAATCCCAGCAAACCCTTTGAAGTTTGAACAGATGCATATGTTGTAGGATTAGGGTGTGTGCTAATGCGAGAAAAGAAAGCCATAGCCTATGGTTCAAGGCAACATAGACCACATGAGAAGAATTATCCAATCCATGACTTAGAACATGAAAAGTTCCAAATCTTCACTAATCACAAAAGTCTCAACCACCTCTTTACTCAAAAGGAGTTAAATATGAGGCAAAGAATATGGCTTGAATACCTGAAAGATTTTTACTATACTATTGAGTACATAGAGGGCAAATCTAACAAATTAGCTAATGCTCTAAGCAAGAAATATACAAGCATTTTAAAACATGAGGAAGAAGAACAAAATAAACTCAATAGCCAAACTTGTTTGGTTAACAAATGGTTAGGGTGGGAAAAAGCTCAATTAAGGGTGATAATTATTCAATCAACTTGAAGGGAAGAAATACAAAGGGCAGAACATCAAGATGAAGATCTTGCTAGAATATCATGTCTGAGGCATGGAAAACTATTTCAAGGGTTCTGTAATAGGCAATGATTGCTGTACTATGTTTCCAAAGGATATGATTTAAGGGAACAAACATTGAAAGAGGCCCATTATAGTAAAATGAGTATACATTTTGTTACTATAAAGATGTATCAAGATTTGAAGAAACACTTTTGGTGATCAAAGATGAAATAAGAAATTGGCGCATTTGTGTCTAAGTGTGTTTGTGTGCCAACAAGTAAAGGTGGAACATCAAAGACCAGGGGGTAAATTGTAGAGTTTTTCCCATATTAGAAAGGAAATAGGGATCTATATCCATGCAGTTCTTAGTAAGTATGCTTATGACAAGAAAGAAACATGATAGCATTTGGCTGATTATGGATAGACTTAGAAAGTTAGCCAACTTTTTATCCATCAATCTCATCGATCCTTAGGATAGGTTGGCACGGTTGTATATTAAAAAAATAGTAAGACTACATGGTATCTTAGATGAGATAGTTTCAGATATCGACCCCAGATTTGTATTAAAGTCTTGGAAGTCTGTACATTAAGCATTGGGCACCCAACCAAAACTAAGCTCAGCTTATCATCCTCGAACAGATAGGTAGACGGAAAGAACTAAACAAGTTCTTAAGGATATGCTAAGCTGCTGTGTTTTGGACTTTAAAGGAGAGTGGGATTAACTCTTACACTTAATAAAGTTCTCCTATAACAACAACTATCACTCAATGATAAAAATGGTACCTTATGAAGCTTTATATGGGAGGAAGTGTATCACCCCGTATCATTGGCAAGACCCTAATGTTTAAATTAAAATAAGGCCAAAATTGACTCATGAAACCATTGACAAGATTAAAGTGATCCAAGAAAGGATCAAGCCTGTCAATAATTAAGAAAAAACCAATGCAAACCAAAAGATAAGAAGATATTTAGAATTTCAAATAGGAGACTATGTGTGGGTTAAAGTATCCCCAATGAAAGGAGTCATGAGATTTTGTAAGAAAGGCAAGTTGGCTCAAATATAAATTAGGCCATTTCAAGTATTGGCCAGAATTGGCAATATGGCTTATAAGCTAGAGATACCTATAGATTTGGCTCATATACATGATACTTTCCATGTTAGTATGCTTAAGAAATGCCTATCTAACCCACATCAAGCCATAACAACTTTTGACACCCCAGTAACCCCTAATCTTAGTTATAAAGAAGAAGCTATGAAGGCTCTAGCTAGGGATGTGAGGAAATTGAGAACTAGATGGATAAACATGATGGAGAATTAATGGAATCACCTTTTTAAGCAAGAAGCTACATGGTAAACTAAAGCTGAAATGCTCCAATGATACCCAGAATTATTCCTTAAGTTATTTAGGAATTTGGAGGTCCAAATTCTTTAAGGGGGAGAGAGTGTCATGGCTGTGACTCTTATAGGCCATGGGCTATGATAAAAATGTACATGAAATGTAAATTAGATGTATAAATAAGAAATATAAGTGATAAAAGAGAAAACAAGAAGCATATAAATGTTGGGTTTCGGGAGCCAAACAGCGCAGCGGAATTTAACCGAAACCCTCCAGGATCCAAGTGAAACGGGGTAAACCGGGTGTTTGAAAATTTTCATACCTAATTTTTGATTGAGATCTCTCACTCAACTGTAGAGTCGAATCACAAAACCTGAACAGTTGACGTGTTCAGGCTCTCTATGGTATCCACACGAGCCTCTCGGGATCACCACGCTTCCACCACGTCCCGGTAGATGCGTTTCTCTTGCGCTCGCAGTGCTAGCTTGCGTCCTCCAAGGAATTGCAAGAGAAGAGTGCGGCTGTCCTTTTTGGAGGCTAGGGCAAGGAGACCTGCGAATTTCTCACTTAAAAGTTGTATTTATAGTGAGACTCAACTTCCAGGCCTAATGGGTTTCAAAGCCCTAATCCAATTAGGATTTAATTTCGGGCTTAATAATGGCTCAACTTTTGGGCCCATTATTAATACGAAATTAAAGTGAAACCATAACCCAAATAATTAGCCCATGCACTCTAATGATCCAAATTGCTCTATGTGTGCGACCCAATAGGCTCTTATCACGTTGGCAATGATCATAAATCACATTTATGATCATAAGCAATGAGCGGTGTCTAGCAACACATCATTGCTACCCAAGTGACAAGATTGTCGATGATTCGACTATACCTTTATGATCATCACCGATATATGCCATTGTCCCTTTGTCCAAGATATCAAGACTAAGCACGAGACATGGAATGTGTCACTCTCGTATAGCCCAATCTTTGGTTTCTTGATTACCGAGTAGACTAACTTAAACTGATGACATTGATATCGCATATCAACTCATCCGAGCATGGCCATGCATTTTCTAAGTCTCACTCTATCAAGGGGCCCGAAGATATCGCTCCCGTTACATAGGAGGGACAAATCCCATCTTGATCATACAAATCCCTCCGCATGATATGTGACATACCCAATGACCTCCTTCAAGTTCACTCAGTTACGAGCAACAAAGGAAAGTATCAAAGTATGTGACTCACATGTAGGGAACCTTGATGATCTTAGGTCGAAGGACTACATATACCCTGATCACTATGGGAATCACTTATGACACTCATATAACGATCCATGTAGTGTTCTCATGGTGGGTCGGTCCAGTACACAAGTTCTCCAACTTGTACCCATATGTAGACTACATATCTCATATTAGTCTCCACATATGCTAGTCGTTATGTATTATTGCAACCCGCTCCACAATAATACTAGACCAGGGACTTTTAAGAATATCATTATTCTAGGGTTACAATTATGTTTGTTAAGTTACGCAGGAACAAAACAACAAACATAATTGCTGGATTAATGCCTTAATAAAATATCATGACTCAATTGTGCAAAAATACAATCATCTCATGATTGGCTTTTGGGCACAACATTAACAATAAAGACATGCCTAACAAGGTGCCCTAAGGGTGTCTTAAGTGCACCTCAGTGGAACAAGAAGGAAAGTGTCGTATTGGTGTGCCAAAAATTGCTCAAACTAAGTAACAAAGTTGGTTTTGAAATGAAGACTCAAAATATGAAGGAATTACGGCTAGGAAGACAAATGCACTAGGGTGCATCGAGGAGAAGGATAAGGTGGCTCTCTCGCACACCTTTGCGTACACTCATGTGATTATGGAGACTTTAAAGCCAAATGGCCTAGAGGGAATTCTATGGAATTGATGCTTAAAATAAAAAAAAGATGAGGGCTATAATGTAGACCATGAATAGGTGGAGAGCATATAAGAAAAGTGGGGAGCACCTTTATGGTGCACTAAGGGGCTCTCGGGTGCACCTAAAGTGTCTCCAATTTTAGATGAAAGTTTGGTGACTTAAATGAATGAATTTTTTATCAAACCGGATTGTCAAAGCATGTCACCAAGAAAGTTGAGTAGGTAAATAAAATGACCTAAACTACATGAAGGCTTTTTTGCAAGATTAGACTAAAGAATGGTCAAAATGGCTTAGCCGCCAACACTAAATCAACTTTACACGACCGCTTGGACTTTTGCATGACTAAAGGCAACTTCCTACTCATTGAATAGGGGTGCCAACCTCAAAAAATATAGGCAAAATAGCAAAACAAAGAAACAAGTTAGAACCACAAAGAACCAAAAAGCCTAAAACTAAACATGGTGGCTTACGGGTAGGTGTTTAGTGGTATGTGTGGCATGTTGATGTGTTCATGCCTCTTGGCTACCAATTCTAAGCTAGGTAAGGGTTCAAACGAAGCTTCTTCTCCTAAATTTTGATGGGAAGAATGCTACACTAGGTGATGGTTGTGGCCAAATGATCCTTGGACCTATGATAATGAGATATGTGTGCTAAGGCATTATGGTGAGCTAGCTAGTTTACATATGGCAAGCAATCGGGTTTTTGATCAAGTATGGTTAAACTTGTTCGTCTACGTAAAGCTCTATGTTAATTTGACTTAATTTAAAGTCATCACTTGCTAAATTGAGTGAAAAAAAATGCTTGCTACGTTTATGTGAAACCATATGTGTGGTGTGTGTGTTTGCTTGCTTCCTTGATTGGTTGCACATGCTAACCTTTAAATTGTGTATATATGTATCTTGTGTTATGTTTTACCTTGTCTCTTTTGTCTCTTCTTTGTCTTTGGTTGCAAGTTAAAAAGAAAAATTAGAGGTTTATATGTATAACAATGTTTTAAACACTATGTAGGCACTAGGTGTCGAATTGAACTCTTACTGAGTACTTGTGTACTGATGCCCTATATCTGCCCATTTTAGGTCAAGAAGTGGAGTAATAGAGGCTAGGAAGCTTCTTTTGAGGTTTATGTATAAGGAGGTATGGTTTAGGTTTGTTGGCTTTTGAAAAAAAAGGGTGAAGAGTTCATGATATGAATTAATGATTTGTGAATTGGTTGTAGGCTTTGATGGTTATAGTGTGCTTGGCTTCATTTGGGGTAGTCTTAGGTTTGGTAAACACCTAAACGCTCGTAAGGGACATGCTTCCTTAATACCAAATAAAAGTTGAGGTTTTGGAATCCATAAACATTGAAATAGTTTAACTATGTTATGTAACATGCATGCCACTTAACTAGCCAAAGTTTTCGGTGTATGTAATTTTGGCCATGTAATGCCTAGGTTGCCAGATTTTGAATTTGTAAAATCATGTATAAGTGTATCGCATAAGGACTAAAGTAGTACATGGCTTATGCCTTAGTGGTACATAGTGGGCTTAGGTAAGCCCTCTACGGTACTAAGTGTAATAGGCTAAAATGCATGCATGGTTGTACTAGCGAAGCCTAATGTGTATGTCTATATGCATATGTGTATGTATGATAATTTGGCGAGAGCACTACGTAGGCTTCAAGTAAGCCTTCTAAGTACACTATGCATACACTTACACATGGCCGTTACTAACACCTAGAAAGCCTCTAGGGCACCTAGCACCGAAGGCACCTATGTACATACCATCTACACCTCTAGCACACCTAGGTAGGCCTACTATGCATCAGCACACTTACCCACTTGCATTTCTTTATGTGGGCCCATATGTACCGAATAAGCAACAATGTAAGCCCACTAAGGTGTATTCATAAAATTAATATGTCAAGCTTGTAAGTTAACCTCCTAAACTAAAAGGCCAAGAAAATTTCAAGTAATGATTAAATTAATACCTTTTACCTAAGTTTCACCTTGGTAACTAAAAATTGGGGTTAAGTATCCTAGTTGTCAAGCTCCAATCGACCCTAAGGACTTAAAATTTGTATGAACCTCCTAAGGGAACTGGGTAGGGTGAACTGGGCCCTGACATAGCCTAATATAATTTTTCATATTTGGCCACCAAAAATGGTCTTTCAAATCTTTATACATGTTCAACGTTTTAGGATGTATGCTCATTTTGCTACAATGAGCCTCTTTTAAGATTTATTCTCCTAATTCATGGGCTTTTGGTGCACAAATCCTATTTTTGAAGTACAGTAAACCCTACCTATAAGAAAATCCCTAGAACAATTTTTCATGCCATTGGCCATATACTTTAGCATGATTTTTATCATGATATTGTGCCCTTAATATTTCCTCTTCCCAAGTTGGTTGATTGGTCACCACAACTATTTGAGCTTCTTCCTATTCCAAACATTTGTTTGCCAAATAGGTCGGGCCATTCATCCCATTCCTATCTTGCTCACCTTTAGTCTTCAAAAAGCCAATATTGTAGCATCCCTAACCCAAATGGGACTTTCCCAGAAAGGCTACAAAACCAGAGTCCCATGCTAGTTACAGCTGGCTAGTTAATTACTTGTCCCATTTTAAAACCTTTAATGCATCTAGTCATTAACCTAAAATGTAGTATGCATGGGCTTGCTTTGACTTTAATTAACAAACATAAAAAATGCTAAAACATTACATGTAATTTAACAAAACATATTTAAAACATAAGCCAAAGCATAAAACATAAGTGTATTTACTGCAAGTAATAACCACACATGTGCATCATTACATAAGTAAAGACTATGAACATGCCCAAAAGAAACTTAAGTGTTACTCGACCTAGAGACATTGGAGGCTAAACTAGCATACATATGTATACTAAAGGGCTACTACTAAGACCCATGGTCCACTATGTCCTTCCTTATGCCACTAGCCTATGTAAGATTGGAAGTCAACTATAGTTAGCACAAACAACTTAACCAGTAAATCTAGATTCAATAAATGATTCACTAGGTGGTTTACCTGCATGGAAAACACTAGCTTGACAACCCACTTTGGTCACCAGCTCCACACAGATACAATCTACACAACAACACTAAAGGGAGTGAAAATCCAAAGATTCCTAGTAAGGGATTTGGGTTCCTATGAAAATGAACAAAATGTGTAGACTGGACATTCATCCATTTAATATATGAAATCAACTATGGGCTTCATGCAGTTTGAGGCCTAACATATGTGCATATATTTGAGTCCCTTAGCACCCTACCTCTTTCTAGTCATCGCACGAACATGACCTCGTGCCTGTCGAGTTTTTGGCCCTTAAATTACTCTTAGCAAGCCTTGGCTAGCTACTATCCTAGTGAACTAAGATCACTAGAAATCCTTCCCTTTCTTGTTGAAAGGTGAACTTGATGGAGGCATCTTGCTTAAGTTGCAAGAAACTCTCTAAGTGGACTAGGCTCCCGCATAATGCCTCAAGCCCTTGGCTTGTCTAGGCCACTATGGTACTAACCATCCACCTAACTACGTGCACTAGGCTCCCACTTGGTGTCTCGAGCTAATAGCTCACCTAGATCACCAAGTACTAAGCCTTGCCCATTTAACCTACCAAGGATGCACTAAGCATTCACTTGTGCCCCAAGTTGCAACTGGGCTAGGCCATAAGTAAGCTAAGATTTATTTCATGGAACTTCATTATCCATCATTACTTGGTTCACCATATTATGGTAAGATTTGCTTCAAATTGACTCAATTCACTAGGTTTCGTAGAACCCTTTATGTACACTAGGGCTTCTCATTGGTGTCTTAATCTCAAAGCCTCCAACTAGATTCCAATGGTGTTAAACCACCTTAACCTTTCCTGATGGCCTTATTGTAGTGCCTTGAGCTCCTCTTAGATCACTTTTCCGTCACGCTTTATTTTTACCCAAGAAAACTTAATCCACAAACTAGTGCTTGAGGAGCTGTTGGAGGTAACTAAGGTACCGTTGCCCACCTATCACCCCAAGGGCTCTTAAGCACTCATTGGCCTTTCATTTTGAAGGAAAATATAGAAAATGTAGGTGAATTTAGCCTTAAGTGAAAGCATGAAGGTTACAGATCTTTCTCTTAGCTTCACGGGCAATATTGAATTGCATCAATTAGACACCCGAGTGAAAAGTTATGGCAAAAATACTATAGCATGTCAATGCTATTCAAGTCCTAGCAGTGGCCTTGAGGCTACAGTTGCTTAGGCAATTCTCTCAAGTTCCAAAATTGGGTTCTAGGCACTACAGTGCCACTTGGTGCCATGTCACGAAGGCCCAACCCTAGCAGTAGTGATCTTTATCCATAACATGTTTGGAGACCTCCTAAGCCATCCAAACTTTCATACCAACCCTTGCCAAGCTCCAGTTTGCTAAAACTACAACAACAAGCCATAAGTAAACTAATCTAACCAAGCATCAAGTGTCCAAATGATCTACACAAGTGCTTGATCCATAGTTGCCCATGATAAGCCATATCTGACGATAACAATGCATATCTCACAAATCACTTAAAACCAAAACTTAAGCAACTAAGACATGCATTACAGGAGCATGTAAACTAAATCCCTTACATCAATCGAGAATAGCAAGTAAGAAATCAAGCATCCACACCAAAAAATTGGCCTCTACTAGGGTATCCTATGGTTCTAAGAAGAGCCAACACATAAGGCACCCATTCAAGCTCATTGTCAGTAGACGCAAGCTCATCGAAACTCATGAAACCCATGATAGACAAAGAACAACTAGTCCCAGCTAAATTTAAAGCTTATGTCATGCCCCACACAGGCCACAACCCATGTGCACTTCAAGCTTGCGTAATGCACCTATCACTAACTTAGAATGCACACCTAAGATACTAAAACTTATGTGTCCTAAGTGCATAAGCGAGATACTGAAACTTGTGTCTAGCACTTGGCCAAGTGCACTTCCGAGGACCCACCAAGGCATACACACACAAAATACTAGACCAGGACGCTGGGGAGTGCCCCAAGGATCTACCAGTTTGCCCCTATCAATTACTCGCTGCATAAGGCAAGACCGAAACTTATTTGTTGAGTGAGGAACTTGTGTGCTCTTCAAGTGTGCGTACATAATGCATGACAACAAAGAAGCCCAATCTAATAAATTTTGAAAATACATGTGTCCATGTTTCATGCTCAAACAAATTCATAGGAGGTTTATAACACAATGCACCATAATCGAATCTTTACACACCCATCACCTGAACAACAAGGCACCATCATAAGGTTTAACATACATATTCTCCATACATACAAGTCATGGAAGACCTACCATGGCCATCCCCATAAACCATACCACACTAGTGTATATGGCCTTGGAACACTTCCAAGAACACTCCAAATACATAACCTCCACAAATAGCCAACACAAGACATGGTACTACATATGCCCGAAAGCTACCATAAACACGTAGTACAAAATAATGGTTTGCAAAACAAAACTGACTACCATGCCCTTGATTAATAGAGCAAACCATAACACTAATGCCCAGGAGCACACATCCATAACTCTAGACTGTTCCAAAAACTATGCACAAACCCTACAAACAACACACAACATATGCGCCTGCACATTCGTAAGACTTGTACTTACACATTCACTTACACTTATTGACTAATTTACCAAGCTAGTATCCATACCGCGAAGGTATCCAAATACACACTCCTTGGCACCCAAGCAACTCATGACTCAATATCCTTTCTTGAAACAAGTAATTATAGGGTGTGAGTTATATACATAACTCATGTTACCACCTCACAAAATGGGAGAATTACAAGTGTGTCATAATGGCTAAAAACCATTATATTGTGTAATTCTCACCATCGTGATTGAAGTGTGATGGGTAAAAGCCATGATCAACACCTCCTTAAAAGTGTTCCAAGTTGGTAACTTGGCCCCCAAGAAAAGCCTTAAGGATTGCTTGTTTGTCAAGCAACCTATGGAATTTTTTGTAAGGTTTTGGAAATTCGGGTACTTAATTGCAAAACTATCAAGAAAGAGACTTGGAGAGTTATAGGAAGGATATAAATGGTATGAAAGTGCTATTGGAGGACCAAATTACTCATGGAAGACAAGTTTGGACAAAGGAAACACTAAAGGCAATAAGGACCTAAATGTCCTAGTGTAAACCTCAAGACGTTCAAGCTTTTGACTCAAGTCTCAGGGTGGAATTTGGTGTTATCCCACCTTGCGGGAGGCAGCCATGACTTGATAATTAGTCAAAAATGTTGGGCACATGTGTACCAATGAGTTTAAGACAAAGAAACCATAATTAGTGAGAAAGAAAATGACACAAATCAAGGCTAAGCTTGTTAAGTGTGTTTTGTGCCCTTAATCTCATTTAAGGCCATTTAAGTGGCCAAATCACTTATCCCTCTCTCATTTTCGTCCTCCCCCAGCCCAAGAACGCAGCCATACTTCCTCCATAGCCACCATACCTTCAAACTTGCAATTGATTGAATTTGAAGGCAAAAGGAAGCAATTGGAAGCAAACTAGAGCTATTTCTTGGATACTTCAAGGATCAAGCTTGATTTTAGGCCTACCCACTTTGGTAAGGGTTCTCTTGACCCCATGGAATGTTTTCTGAAATTTTCAAACATCCATGGAGCTAGGGCTAAGCTTGGAAGAGAGCCATGAGCTTGATAAACCAAGCTTAGTGATTGGAGTTCACTTATTAAAGGTTTTGTGACCAAGCGTGAAGTGCACAATGATGGCAGTAAAGTGAAAGTGAGGGTTTCTAGAGCCCAAAGTTAGTACTACCTACTGTTAAAATCCTCCTAAGACCAATCATTAGCTTGAGGAGGGCTTCCATAGTGATTTGGTTATGTTTATTATGTGTTTTATGGACTAACCTATGGTATATGCTGCTGCCACATTTCATGTGTTTGTTGTTTGTGTTTGGCTGCTGCATTTGGTTGCTATATCTTGTATATATGCATTGTAGTTTTTGTGTTTTAATGTCTTTAGATGCAGGTTTTAATGATGGTTACATTGCCTATTGAATCCAAGTGCTACCCTTACTAAGTTTCTCAATGAAACTTACTCCCCTCAATTCTGTCATTTCAGGTCCAGCTGAAAGATCACCTTGAAACTAACCTTTGTAGTTTGATTTTTAATCTGAAATTTCAGATACATGAACTTACATATGTCTAGTTATGATCTGGAAAGTTTGGTGTTTTTAGGAGCACATTTGTTATTTTTAATGGTGGTACTTACTGTGTTGTGCAGCAGCTGTCCAGCATCCTGTTTTTGGAGTCCATTGTGTCTCAGGCACTCCTGTAACCTAGGGTGCGTATTTAGCTGGGTTAAGACCATATTATAGTGCATCTATGTATGTACATGTATTTTATGTAAAACGAGACAATTATGTGAACATTTGAGTAATGTTTTGGCTATGTAAGTGATGTGGTGCAAAGCTGCCTAAGTGTGAATGATGGGCTGCAAACTTTTAAATTCTGTTTTGGCCACATAAAGTTGTTAAAATAAAGGGAATGTATTTCCTATGTGTAATGGACATATATGGGATAGCCATGGAGGGGTTTCCCCTTGTGAATGAAGTGTTTGCATGGTTTGGAAAAATTGTATGGGCAAAATGGTCCAAAAGTTGCCAGAATTTTGACTCTGGACCTAAAGTTTAATATCTCCCTGTGTAGAATGAATATTGGTATGAAATTTTGGCCACACATATAGGACATATAGGGGGTTGACTGGGATTTGGAAGTTATGAATTTAGAGCACTGTATCCAGAGATAAGAGGTTACAAAGTTGGCTGAGTTACTGTTCATTTGGTCAGAATTTTGTAACCAACTTAAAAAATCTATAACTTGGTCCATAGGTGGGCTATTGATGTAAAAAAAAATTCCTTGGTTTTCTCTAAGTCTCTAATTAATAATGGAGGAAATAAAAAAGGGGGTATGTGGCTAGAATGATACATTTTATTAGTGGAAGTTACAGGTGTAGTAGATGGTCAGTAGAACTTAACAAGATTGCCTAATGTGTGGAAGCCAAAACTAAGACTTGTGCTAGTGTTTTCCTTCTTAGCTGCCATAGTGTGCATAAATGTAAATATATGTGTTATGGTTGGACCAATATGCATGTATTTACATAGTGCTCAAGAGGGTCACTTGAGTATGTACACTAGGGGTGTTGTTCTGATGACCTACAGGACACACCAAACCTGGGAGTTTAAATGCACCGTTTTGGCACCATAACTGGACTACCCCGGAGTGGGTAACAACTTAGCAAGGGAAACATATGGCATTATGTGCCTATTTAGTTAAGCCTGAATGCTTAACCTCCTAGTTATCTCATAAGTACCTACAAAATAGACATGAAAACATAGAAAACACATTACAACATAAGCACTAATAATAGAAAGGGTTCGCACATGATCCAATCACCAAATCAAGTAACTCACACACACCACAAACCCAAGCCATGGTCTCGGCTTAGTAGGGCACTAGCAAGTACACACAGAACTGATCCATTTCTCACTTCCAGTTCTTAAATACATCATATAGAGCTCCAAGTTCTCGTATGAGTTGGCTGACCGACATGAGAACTCTAGTACTTTCCATTAATGTAGCTAACTACTGAAACCAAACTCATAAACCCAAAGGTAAACCAAAGCCCTACAACAACCTAAGTTCGTTTAGCTCACAAGCTATCACCTAGATTGCCTAACACTCACTTGAACATGGAAATGAACCAAAATCAAGATGAGTAGAACGAATCCTTTACCAACTCTTGCCCTTTTTTACTTTCCACCAAGCCTTGCAAAGCAATTCATGCTTGGAAATGCAACTCCAACATCGCCAATGGCTAAAATTCACCTTAGTATGCTTGAATTTCCAATCCAAGCTCCAACCTTCAAGAATTTTACATGAACCCAACGCTTCGAACACCAAGAACAACATTGGACTTGCAAAATGAAGCCTAAACCGGAGTATACCCAGCCAAACAAAGTGGAGGCATGCAAAATTCCTACATGTGCCACATGGCGCAAAAAATGGCTTAATGTTAGTCTCGGCCATGAACTTTTTTGCATGGTGCCATGTGACCTTCCAACACAATTTAGCTCCACTTTCATCACTCAAATAAATACACAAGTTAAGCCCCAAATTTTTTTTTCCATCATCGACACCATCAAGTAATTAAACGTGCACAAGTGTCTACCCGAGTAGGCTTACCTTCAATATGGTTTCATGTAACACGAAGGCCTATCATGTACACTAGTTAAACTTGTTCTAGGTTTAGTCTTTCACTCCAATTTAGCTTAGGCCTAGCATAAAATGGAGGTTATGACAACCTTTCCACCTTAGAGAATTTGGCCCTGCAAATTCTTCACAAGCTTTGGGTACAAAAAGGGGTAACATCTTGCAATCTCATCCTTTACCTCCCAAGTTGCTTCTTCTAGGGTATGATTAATCCATTGGACCTTAATCATATAAATCCATCTACTTTTTAATTTCCCTATATTTTTAGCTAGGATTTGGATAGACACCTCTTCATATGATAGGTTTGGGGTTGTGGGTGTATTAGTGGGTAAAACCACTTGCTTAGAACTTGGCTCAAGTGGCAAGTCTAACTTGTATGCCACATTTATAGCCAACACTTGGTATGGCCCTATATATCTTGGAGCTAGTTTCCCTTTCTTTCCAAATCTAACCACTTTTTTCATAAAAGAAACTTTTTACCACACCCATCCTCCTTCCTGATATTCCAAGTCCCTTCTCCTCTTTAGGTTTGCATAGGACTGTTGTCTACCATTAGCAGCCTTTATCCTAGCCTTGATGAGTTTTATCTTCTCAATGGTTTCTCTAATGATTTCTGGCCCTAATTCCAACTTATTCCTTGTCTCATGCGAACAGTGGGGTGTGATACATTTCCTACCATAGAAAGCCTCATATGGTGCCATTCCTATCACTGAATGGTACCCATGTTTGTATGAGAATTCCACTAAGGGTAGATGCACATCCCATTCCCCTTATAAATCAATCACACAACACCTCAACATATCTTTTAGAACCTAAATGGTTCTCTCTATTTGTCCATCTATTTGTGGATGGTATGCTAAGCTAAACTTAAGTTTAGTGTCTAAAGCTTGATGTAGGGATTTCCAAAACCTAGAGACAAATCTAGGATCCCTATCTAAAACAATGTCATTAGGCACTCCATGAAGCCTCACTATTTCCTTTATGTAAAATTGGGCAAGTTTTTCTAGTGAATTTGTGAGGTCTGTAGGTAGAAAGTAGGCTACTTTGATCAATCTGTCTACAATGACCCAAATGGCATTTTGTTTACTTCTTGTTAGTGGCATTCCCACCACAAAGTCCATCGATATGGACCCCCACTTTCTCTTAGGTATGGGTAAGCATTGAAGCTTCCCTCTCAGTTTCTAGTGCTCAACTTTCACATGTTGCTACACTTCACACTTAGCCACATAAGTGCCAATGTCATGTTTCATGTATGGCCACCAAAAGTAAGCTTTGAGTGCATGATACATTTTAGTGGTCCTGGAAGTACAAAAGATCTTGCTTGTTGGAGAAGTCTTGGAATACCTCTCCCTTCTTTCGGTCAGATACCACATTTATCTTTTCATCATTAAGTTGTGCTTCTTTAATGTGTTCCTTCCACTTAGGTGTGATGCTAGGCACAATTAATTGTTCAAGTTCCCATTTCATTCATTGCCTTGCCAAGCAAGTCAGACTAAGGCTCTCGGCCTTATTTCCTTCTTCTCATCCCTTGAGCACTCTAGTATAATTACTACTCAAGGCATCTGCCACCATATTAGCCTTTCCAGTTGTATATTCCATCACACAGTCAACATCCTTAAGATACTCCAACCACCTTCTTTGCCTCATGTTTAACTCTTTCTAGGTAAAAAGGTACATGAGGCTTTTTTTGTCTATGTAGACCTGAAACTTGTTACCCAACAAGTAATGCCTCCATTGTTTGAGTGCAAAGACTACAGGTGCTAGTTCCAGGTCATGCGCTGGGTAATTCTTCTCATGGGGTCATAGCTGTTTGGACCTAAAAGCAATGGTTTGCTTATCTTCCATTAAGACACAACCGAAACCTACTTGTGCGGCATTAGTGTGTAACTCAAAAGCCTTTTTAGGATTTTGTAGGACTAGCATAGGAGCCATAGTCAGCCTCCTTTTTAGCTCCTGAAACCTATATTCACACTTAGGCTCCCAGACAAACTTCTAGTCTTTCCTTGTCAATTTGGTCATAGGAGTTGCTATCAGTGAGAATTTGGGTACAAATCTCCTGTAAGAGCCAGCTAACCCCAAGAAACTCCTAACCTCTTTAACACTCTATAGTTGTTTCCAGTCCAAGATTTGTTACCACCACATAAAAAGGGAGAATTACAAGTGTGACATAATGGTCAAAAAGCCATTATATTGTGTAATTCTCTTCAAAGTGATTGAAGTATGAAGGGTAAAAGGTATAATGAACATCTCATTAAAAGTGTTCCAAGTGGGTAACTTGGCTTTCAAGAAAAGCCTTAAGAATTGCTTGTTTGTCAAGCAACCTATGGACTTTTTTGTAAGGTTTTGGACATTCGGGTACTCAATTGCAAAACCTTAACAAAAGAGCTTTGGAGAGTTATGGGAAGGATATGAGTGGTATAAAATTTCTATTGGAGGACCGAGTTGCTCATGGAAGACATGTTTGGGCAAAGGAAACACTAAAGGCATTAAGGGCCTAAATGTCTTAACGTAAACATTAAGGTGTTCAAGCTTTTGCCTTAAGTCAAAGGGTGTAATTATGGGGTTATCCGACCATGGGGGGCTAGCCAACACTTGATAAATAGTAAAAAAAATGTTGAGCACATGTGTACCAATGAGTTTAAGACAAAGAAACAATAATTAGTGAGAAGGAAAATGACATAAAGCAAGGTTAAGCTTGTTTAAGTGTGTTTTCTACCTTAAGCTCATTTAAGGCCATTTAAGTGGCCAAATCACATATCCCTCTCTCATTTTCATCCTCCTCCAACCTAAGAACATAGGCATACACTTTCTCCATAGCCACCATACCTTCAAACTTGCAATTGATTGAAATTGAAGGCAAAAGGAAGTAATTGGAAGCAAACTAGAGCTATTGCTTGAGTACTTCAATGATTAAGCTTCAAAATCGGCCTACCCACTTTGGTAAGGGTTCTCTTGCTATCACGTACTATTTTCTACAATTTTCAAACATCCATGGAGCTAGGGCTAACCTTGGAAGAGAGGCATGAGCTTGATGAACCAGGCTTAGTGAGGGGAGTGCACTTATTGAAGGTTTTGTGACATAGTGTGAAATGCACAATGATGACAGTAAAGTGAGGGTTTCTAGAGCCCAAAGTTAGTACTAACTAGTGTTAAAATCCTCCTAAGACCAAGCATTAGCTAGATAAGGGCTGCCATAGTGATTGATTTAAGTTTATTACATGTTTTATTGACTAATCTATGGTTATTTTTGCTGCTGCATTTCATGTGTTTGTTGGTTGTGAATGGCTGGTACATTTGGTTGCTATATCTTGTATATATGCATTGTGGTTTTGTATTTTAGTGTCTTTGGATGCAGGTTTTAATGATGGTTACATCGCCTATTGAATCCAAGTGCTACTCTTACTAAGTTTCTCAATGAAACTTACTCCCCTCAATTTTGTCATTTTAGGTCCAGACGAAAGATCTCATTCAAACTGATATTTGTGGTTTTGAGTTTTGATCTGAAATTTTAGGTACATGAACTTCCATGTGTCTAGTTATAATCTCAAATGTTTGGTGATTTTAGCAGTACATTTGGTATTTTTAATGGTGGTACTTATTTTGTTGTACAGCAACTGTCCAGCATCCTGTTCTGGAGTCCATTGTGTCTCAGGCACTCCTGTAACTTAGGGTGCGTATTTAGCTGAATTAAGACCATTATGTAGTGGATGTATTCATGTACATGTAGTGTATGTAAAATGAGACAAGTATGTGAACATTTGAGTAATGTTTTGACAATGTAAGTGATGTGGTGCAAAGCTGCCTACGTGTGAATGATGGGTGACTTACTTGTAAATTCTGTTTTGGCCACATAAAGTTGTTAAAAGCAAAGGAATGTAATTCTTATATGTAATGGACATATATGTAATTCATATATGTAATGGACATAAATGGGATAGTGCCAATGTTTTATCTTTCAACCCTTTACAAGCACACTAATCCACCTTCACTCCTCTAGCTTTGCTCTCTTGGTCACGAAGCTACCAAACATCATCTTTGCTACACTTTAGGCCTCCTGAGGTTTCCATGACACTATAAATGAGTCCACTTAAAACTTCACTTGGCTCCTTACATAGCCCAAACACACTTGTGGTGTCCAGTTTACCAAACTAGCTCAAAACCTTTAACCATCTACACTTAGGTTCTTCCATACTAGCTCATGGTTCCAATGGTTTATAGAACTTATGGTCTTGATTTTATGGATTGATTTAACCTTATATACCCTGAGTCTACCGTAATTATAGTTTTACCCTTCACCTAACACAAAAATTATCGAAATGCCCCCGGTGACATTGAGGTGCCGAATATGCTCTAGGAATCTTTTTAACCTTCAATACTTGCTTCAAATGCATAACAAATATTTAATAAGGGATTTCTTACCTTGCAACCAAGTCTTACTTGACCGTTACCGGTCAGATACCTAGAGGGCTGTAACATCCATCCCCTTAAATATGTTCTCCACTTGATAGATCCAGAATTCAGCTTTTTTAGGGACACAACCACCTATAAATACTGGAGGTTTCAGAAGTTGGAATCCTTCAAACTGGCCATCCCTTAGTCCTCCTCCTCTAGATTTCCTTGCCCTTACTTTAGTGTCTTAGGTTCTATTTCTTGGTGGCCCACCTATTGCAATAACATCTGTAAGAGGTTTAGTCCTCTTTGGAATCGTATCTGTGTCCAGTTCTTTAACCTCTAGACTTTCCCGATCCTCCAGGCTAGTCTCATGCCTTACCTCGGACTTTACTCTCCTAGCTCTCAGGTGCCTTCTTTGATCCTCAGCTTTATCATCATCTCTGTCTTTACCGTTTTTGCTTGCTTGATCAAAGTGCCTTGGCTCTTTACCAGGTCTTCTCCTTCTCTGGCCATCCTTAACTTCTCCAACTTTTTTAGAACTTTCATATGCCTGTGCTTGGCCCCTAGCCAAGGCTTGCCTACCCACCACTAGTTGAGCAATGGTGGCCAACATAGTCTCCATTATTTGTTCCATTATTTCCTATCTGCCACTACTTGTTCCAGGTACATTAACACTGGCACTAGGCCCCTCGCCCCTTCTAGGCTCAAAAGCCTCTTGTTGCCTTTCGGCCTCAAACTCAGGTTGTCCATCTCTAGGATGGGTTATCCTACTCTCAGCTTACTTAAGAGCATCTCTCTCTTGGCCTCGGGTTCTCATCCTGCATAGTAGTTCACATACACACATATGCTCAATAAGTACAAGTCTACATAAACTTAAGTGGGGACATGTCTAGATAGACCTAAAGGTCCAAAATTGCTTTGATACCAAAAATTTGTTAGCCCCCACACAAGCCCTTGATAGTGTTGTGCTCAAAAGCCAATCATGAGATGATTGTATTTTTGCACATTGAGTCATGATATTTTATTAAGGCATTAATCCAACAATTATGTTTGTTGTGTTGTTTCTACGTAACTTAACAAACATAATCGTAATGATATTCTTAAACGTCCCTGGTCTAGTATTATTATGGAGCGGGTAGCAATAATACATAACGACTAGCATATGTGGAGACTAATATGAGATATGTAGTCTACATATAGGTACAAGTTGGAGAACTTGTGTACTGGACCGACCCACAATGAGAACACTACATGGATCATTATATGAGTGTCATAAGTGATTCTCATAGTGATCATGGTATATGTAGTCCTTCGACCTAAGATCATCAAGGTTCCCTACATATGAGTCACATACTTTGATACTTTCCTTTGTTGCTACTTTGATACTTTCCTTTGTTGCTCATAACTGAGTGAACTTGAAGGAGGTCATTGGGTATGTCACATATCATGCGGAGGGATTTGTATGCTCAAGATGGTATTTGTGCCTCCTATGTAACGGGTGTGATATCTTCGGGCCCCTTGATAGAGTGAGACTTAGAAAATGCATGGCCATGCTCAGATGAGTTGATATACGATATCAATGTCATCAGTTTAAGTTGTCTACTCGGTAATCAAGAAACCAAAGATTGGGCTATATGAGAGTGACACATTCCATGTCTCGTGCTTAGTCTTGATATCTTGGACAAAGGGACAATGGCATATATCGGTGATGATCATAAAGGTTTAGTCGAATCATCGACAATCTTGTCACTTGGGTAGCAATGATGTGTTGCTAGACACCGCTCATTGCTTATGATCATAAATGTGATTTATGATCATTGCCAACATGGCAAGAGCCTATTGGGTCACACACATAGAGCTATTTGGATCATTAGAGTGCATGGGCTAATTATTTGGGTTATGGTTTCACTTTAATTTCGTATTAATAATGGGCCCAAGAGTTGAGCCATTATTAAGCCCGAAATTAAATCCTAATTGGATTAGGGCTTTGAAACCCATTAGGCCTGGAAGTTGAGTCTCACTATAAATACAACTTTTAAGTGAGAAATTCGCAGGTCTCCTTGCCCTAGCCTCCCAAAAGGACAGCCACACTCTTCTCTTGCAATTCCTTGGAGGACGCAAGCTAGCACTGCGAGCGCAAGAGAAACGCATCTGCCGGGACGTGGTGGAAGCGTGGTGATCCCGAGAGGCTCGTGTGGATACCATAGAGAGCTTGAACACGTCAACTGTTCAGGTTTTGTGATTCGACTCTACAGTTGAGTGAGAGATCTCAACCGAAAATTAGGTATGAAAATTTTTTGAACACCCGGTTTACCCCATTTCACTTGGATCCTAGAGGGTTTCGGTTAAATTCCGCTGCGCTGTTTGGCTCCCGAAACCCAACAGTGGTATCAGAGCTACTGGTGAAACCCTAAATCGGGATTGAGTGTTGAATCGCATGATGTTATGTGTTCGGTTGCTTTTCGGCCATGATTAATTAGATTGATTCATGATGCATGAAACTGGAACTCGTAATGAACATATGAGATATATGAAGAAATGACACAAATTGGTTAATGAGATTAACCCGAAATTGATAGGTATGAGATACCTATATGGATTAGGATTCTTGCAATAGTTGCAAAAACCCTAGCTTGGTTCGGATTCGGCCTGTTCGGGCACCGAAAGTAAGGTATTTTTGGTGGCTCGAATGGAGGAGTCTCGGGTGCCTACTTTCTCGAAATAGAAGATTTCGGGCTAAGCAATTGTAAGACAATTTTTTGGCCAGTGGGCTGACCCCATCTCGCTGACCGACCAGCAATTGTAAGACGGGGGACCGCCGTATGCGAAGCGCCACATAAATAAAAACTGGTTAATCAATGCGCGAAAATTGGCATGCATCTTTGTTGAATGAGATTTGACATGATATGCTGATTGGTGTTTGAAGCATGGTGCATGGTTATAGCCCTTGATTGGTTGTACTTGTAAATACGGCCTGCGAGTCGTGCCTTTTCTTATTACTCTCATTGTACATTCTCTTCTCACCTTACTCCCCTCGAATGTAACTCGAGGTTTCTATTATTGATGTAATGGTGCATTATGGGATCATCCAAGGTGGTATGTCCAAGGATCATCCAAGGTGGTATGTCCAAGGAGGTGACAACAAAAGGGCAACCAAGAAAGGAAGAGAAGGAGCTTGTGAAGACTCTTTTCTTTTCTTAGGCTTTTATGATATTCTCATTGGCTTGAGAATATCGCATAGTTTGGGCTATAACCATGTCACGTTTATTTCTTGTAAGCATGAGATGCATGTTTTATATTTGTATGTGATGCATGTATAAAACAACCGGAGATAACAAATTGGTGAGATCAAAAGAAAAAAAAATCCCTCAAACAAATATTAAGTCATTAAATGTGATGCCTTCCAAATGTTGGCACTCGTCAAGACTTTGATCAACATTAGGTGGGTTTGCCAAAGCAAAGCACCTATGTTCATCTTGGTAAGGCGCGATGGGATAATAGTGATATCCAAATTGCTAACTTTGGGTCCGACTTAACTAAGTCATCCTAATAGGATTAGGGACTTAGAGGCATAGAGTTGGGCTTAAGCTCATGAGATGAGCTTGGACAAGTGTTGTTCACCCAACTATCCAAGAGTTGCATAAGATGCAATTGGCAAGGAGTTGCCTACCTAAATAACTGTAACTTGAGAGAAAAGCCAAAGCTGACTCAAGTTGTGGTCAAATATGGATCTTGGCCCACTAGAATACCTTAGCGCCGAGGTGTTCCGAAATAATATCGAGGGTTATTATTTTGAGTAAAATAGTGGGAGTATCGTTTAATAAAAGTCCTTATTAAATGAATTAAAATACATGACTCTTACACTGCATATTTACTGTTGTAGATAACCATGGCACAAAACACATCGACACTTTCGTTGCGATCGATCCTTGAGAAGGAAAAACTAAATGGGACTAACTTTCTCAAATGGTACCGAAACTTGAGGATAGTCCTCAAGCAAGAGAGAAAGGCTTATGTCCTAGAGCAGCCCATTCCGAATGAGCCTGTTGCCACTGCTCCAAGAGCTGAAAGAGATGCTCACAAGAGGCATTCTGATGATGCTTTGGATGTTGCATGCCTCATGCTTATTACCATGGAATCTGAGCTTCATAAGCAACATGAGAACATGGGGGAGTTCGATATGATCGAACATCTCAAAATGCTTTACCAAGAGCAAGCTAGGCATGAGAGGTTTGAGACCTCTAAGGCATTGTTTCAGTGCAAGATGTCTGAGGGAATTCCCGTGGGTCCTTATGTGCTCAAGATGATTGGGTACATTGAGAATCTTGAGAATTTGGGATTTGCTCTTCAGAAAGAGTTGGCTATCGATGTAGTCTTGCAATCGTTGCCTGAAAGCTACAGTCAGTTCATCATGAACTATAACATGAACGACCTTGAGAAGTCCCTACCTAAATTGCTCAACATGTTGAGAACTGCTGAGCAAAACCTTAAGAAGGCTAAGCCCATTTTGATGGTTCAAAAGGGCAAGGGAAAGGGAAAAGCCAACAAGAAAAAGGATAAAGCTAATGGAAAGTCCAATGCTAGTTCTTCTTCAGCTGCACTGAAACCAAAGGGTGGTGTGGCAAAGGAAGGGGAGTGCTTCCATTGTAAGCAACCTGGACACTGGAAGCGCAATTGCAAGCTCTATCTTGAAGAACTTGCTAAGGAAAAGGGAAGTAAGACTTCCACTTCAGGTATTTTTGTTATAGAGGCTAACTTTTCTACTTCCTCATCTGCTACTTTGTGCCTACTATTAGTAGAAATTTGACAACTGCTACTTTATGCCTACTATTAGTAGAAATTCTTCTCACTTTACCTAGTGGATTAGTTTTAGAATTAGACAACTACTACTTTGTGCCTACTATTAGTAGAAATTTGATTTCTGTTTCTTGTTTGGACAAGAAAGGTTTTTCATTTATAATAAAGGACAAATGTTGTTCTATTTATTTGAATGAAATCTTTTATGGTAGTGCTCAACTTAGCAATGGGTTGTATGTTCTAGACCTTGAAGATCCAATCTATAATGTGAATACCAAGAAGGTCAGATTAAATGATTCTATCTCTGGCACTGTCGCTTGGGCCATATAAATGAGACCCGCATATCCAAGCTCCATAAGGTTGGACTCTTGGACTTATTTGTTTGAATCATACGAGACATATGAGTCATGTTTGTTGGGCAAGATGACCAAAGCCCCATTCACAAGGCAAAGTGAAAGGGCTAATGACTTACTAGGACTCATACATAGTGATGTATGTGGCCCTATGTCTACACAAGCTAGAGGAGGTTTCCAATACTTCATTACTTTCACTGATGACTTCAGCAGATATGGCTATGTGTATCTTATGAGACACAAGTCAGAATCCTTTAAAAAGTTCAAAGAATTCAAGAATGAAGTAGAGAATCAACTCGGGAAGAGTATCAAAGTGCTTCGATCAGATCGAGGTGGAGAGCACTTGGATCGAGAATTCATTGACAATCTAAAGGAGTGTGGTATAGTATCACAAGTCACTCCACCAGGTACACCTCAATGGACTGATGTATCTGAAAGGAGAAATAGAACTTTGTTAGACATGGTTCGCTCTATGATGAGTCAAGCTGACCTTTTAAAGTCCTTTTGGGGACATGCTCTAGAGATAGCCGCTTTTACACTAAACTAAGTTCCATCTAAATCGGTTCAAAAGACACCATATGAGATATGGAGTAGGAAGCGTCCCAATTTGTCTTTTATGAAGATTTGGCGTTGTGATGCTTATGTGAAATGTCAATCCTCTGAAAAACTAGGGCCCAAATCTCAAAAATGCCTTTTTGTTAAGTATCCCAAAGAATCAAAGGGTTACTATTTCCACAATCCTTCTGAGCAAAAAGTGTTTGTTGCTCGAACTGGTGTCTTTCTAAATAAAGAGTTTATCTCTAAAGGAACTAGTGGTAGGAAAATAGAACTTGAGGAAATTCAAAAACAACAAGGAGACATTGAACCTGAAATGGAACCTGAACAGACACCATAAGATGTGATAGTTGTCCAGGAAGCCCTGTGAGAGTTGGTCTCACGGTGGATTGTAATTGGCTAGTTGAGTATGTGTGCGGATTAAATCCGATGCTACTAGTTGATTAACCTAGAAATGCAACATGCATGTTCTTATGCTTTGACTTGGTTTATTAAAACCATAAAACATTAAACAAGAACTCGGCCGAGTAATTTCTGCACAAATATACACAAACTGCCAAAGCATATCAAAATCAACATTTGTGTGAGTTAACTACACATAAACAACTCGTGAAAGCATTCATACAATGAAGTAACTAATGCTCCCACCCAAGAACAATCCTGAGTCAAGGATCTTTATAACATAGATTATGGAGGCAAAAGAAAGTACTGTATCAAAATACAAGACTTTGCTGAGATCTCTTTACCCTAGCTCCCACTTTGGACACCCGTCCCAGTGGCGAGTCTCACAAATCCTCTGCCAAGTGCTACTAGGCTCTACAGCCAAAGGAAGAAACAAGTTAGTACTGCTACCTGACCAACAAACCAACTGAGCACTTAGGCAAACTAGAAAGTCAAGGTTTCTCAACTACCTTACCATTACACACCAAAAAGGTACTACCGTGATAATCCTCAACGATTATCTGGTCCAGCTACTCCAGGCTCTGCATAACAAACAAGGAGTGAGAATTCAATAATTCTCAGTAAGGGGTCTGCCATGCACCTGCAAGAAAAACCTAGGACTCTGGCTACGAGCTCACACAGCATGAGGGTACTAGTATATATGCATATAACCAGGTCCGTAGACCTCTCCTCAAGTAGTCCTCCTTACCAGGCCAAGTGCAACTACTTAGCAACCTGGCACTCGGCCCAAGGGCGAACCTTAGCAAGCCACAAACAATCATAAAACCTCTCACCTAGTTGTTATGCAGGGGAATTATGGTGGGACTTTGTAGACTAGGCCGCAGGGCCTCGTTGATGTAGACTAGATGAACAAGGTTTTGCCTTGTGGCCTCGTGGCTACGGCACGGCTAGGCCGACGAGGGTTCTAAACCTCTCACCTGAGCTAGTGGTAGCTAATTATGTTCATTTGCAACATAGTTTCCTTAAAAACTTGCCTTCACTTTGAGTTAATATAAATCTAAAACTGGGACTATTTAAGTGTTTTCAAAACATTGAGGTGATAGTACTCCCTCTTAGTTTCAAGTGGAATCTTGAATCACCTCAATCGGACACCCGAGCGAAAAGTTATGCTGAAAATAAAACCGGGTGTCAAATGCTGTCTTGGCGACGCGTCGCCACAGTTGTCGACGTTTTGAAACATTTTTCTGGATTGGCGACGCGTCGTGGGAACTCGTGGGGATTGGCGACGCGTCGCCAAACCTGCAAAATGCTCAGAAAACCCCAATTTTACTGCTATGAACTTTGGACACTTCCCACACATATCAAACATGCATGGAATGCCTCCAAATTTCATACACACATAGTACATGTTGCATAGAACATAACCAACTATCAAAATCTAAGCTATGATGTATCGTGACATCAAACAAATCCTCTCAATCCCACTAGTCCACCATAATTCACCGAAACATTTCTCAATGCCTTAGCCAAAAACTACTCAAATTTCTCAAGCAATTCCAAGCCAATAGCATTCCATGAACATGAAAACACTTCTCCCTTACCTCAACTCCAAGTAACAAGCAAGAATCAAAACCCCTTTTCGTTCAACCATGCTCCCAAAGTTCTGCACAAGTTCTAATCCAAAAACAAAGCTCCAAACATCAAATTCATGCCTCCTAACCAAAACCCAAGCTTCAAATCAACCAAATACCATGAATTCAATCAAGAACACAACTCTTACCTCGTTCATAAACAGGGGATGGAGAAAAACGTCCTTCCAAGCTTCAAAAACATGATTTCAAGCTTGAAAATGCTCCCTCCAAGCTTATATACCCTTAACTGCACCTCTTGACACCAAGATCACTTGATTCCAAGCTGAATTTGAGAGAGAAATGAGTACGGGAAGGTTAAGAACGTGTTTATGGCAGCCTTCCCTTCTCTTCCCCTTCTTAAACGCTCACTTAGCAACCAAGATCACCAAGGTTTCAAGTTAAGTGCAATTAGGTCCCCCATCTTTGTAAGTTAATAGTTCTTGATTAAATTCTTGTCCATTTGTCAAGTTTGAGCTAAGGTTAAGAGTTAAGTTATAAAAATTCATTATAAAACACTTGGGACTCGTCCTGGCTACTCAAGGTGCAAAATTACCATTTTACCCCTGAACTTAGTTCAGAGCTTTATTCTTGTCGGAACTTAGTGAACTTCGGTAAACTCCTTTATTCTTGCTAAGTAAACTTAAATTAAACTTCTAAACTTAATTTAAAACACTTTACCTTCCTCAACTGCACATCCTACTAGAAGGGCCATAACATTCTCCCCTCCTTCTTGAATTTGGTCCCCCAAATTCTGTTGCAACTCCGGAAAAACACTAGGATACCTTTTCAGCATATCCTGCTCCGTCTCCCAGGTAGCTTCCTCCTCACTATGGTTAGACCAAAGGATCTTAACCATCGGAATCCACTTAGTCCGCAGTTTCTTGACTTGCCTATCTAATATCTGAACCGGCTTCTCCTCGTAGGTCAAGTCTTCCTGAATGGGTATTACTGAAGGATTTACTACCTGTCCCGGTTCTACTGTGCATTTCCTGAGTAAACTAACGTGAAACACGTTATGCACTTGAGATAGGTTAGGTGGTAATGCTAACCGATAAGCAACCTTCCCCACTTTCTCCAACACTTCATAAGGTCCAATAAACCTAGGAGCTAACTTGCCCCTTTGCCCAAAACGGCTAACTCCTTTCATGGGCGACACTTTCAGAAGTACTTTATCTCCAACTTCAAAACTCAAGTCCCTTCTCCTCAAGTTTGCATACTTGGTCTGCCTGTCATTGGCTGTCTTGATCCTTTGCTGAATTAACTTAATCTTAGTTGTAGTGTCAGCTATGATTTCAGGTCCAACAACTACTCTGTCTGCTGGATCTGCCCAACAATGAGGTGTCATACATCGCCTCCCATACAAAGCTTCATAGGGCGCCATTCCAATAACAGATTGATGACTGTTATTATAGGCAAACTCGATCAGTGGTAAGTGCTGATCCCAATCACCTCTGAAGTCAATGACACACATGCGTAACATGTCCTCCAAAGTCTGAATCACCCTCTCAGATTGCCCGTCAGTCTGTGGATGAAAAGCAGTACTGAGGCTAACTTTACTGCCCAATGCTTCTTGAAATGCATTCCAGAACCGTGATGTAAATCGTGGATCTCTGTCTGATATGATCTGATCCGGTATCCCATGGAGTCTCACAATCTCCCTGAGATACAACTGAGCCAACTTCTCCAATGTGTAGGTGACTCTGATCGGTATAAAGTGTGCCGACTTCGTCAATCTATCAACCACCACCCAAATAGCATCATGCTGACTCCGGGTGGTCGGTAGCCCCACTAGGAAATCCATAGTAACGGATCCCCACTTCCTCACTGGCAGAGATAGACTCTGTAGTGTGCCTGCTGGTTTCTGATGTTCAGCTTTCACCACCTGACATGTCAAACACTTTGCCACATGTCCTCGTACATCTCTTTTCAATCCTGGCCACCAAAAATGTGTCTTCAGATCTTGATACATCTTACTAACACCAGGGTGGATACTCAATGCGCTGCTATGTGCCTCCTGTAGGACTTGCTGCCTAAGTCCCTCAACATTCGGTACGTAGAGTCGATCACCATAATGCAGTATTCGATCTCTGTATCTAAATTCCTTCTTCAAAGTACCAGACTTAGCTTCACCTGAAATCTTCTTCAATAATGGATCTTTCAACTGAGCTTCTCTGACTCTGACTAACCAAGCTGACTGAACTTCCAAAACGTAAACTAGGGATTTTTCTCGACTTTGCCATAATTCATGCAAAGCTAAGAAACAGTCCCTCAATACTCCTTCAGAGGAGTCCGTAGCCTGATCCTTGGATAAAATCACTCCTATGTACTTCTGACTTAAAGCATCTGCTACCACATTTCCTTTACCAGCGCACTATTCGATCGAACAATCATAATCTTTGATATATTCAATCCATCGCCGCTGTCTCATGTTCAGATCCTTCTGGGTAAATAAATATTTCAAACTCTTGTGATCAGTGAAGATTCTGAATGATCTTCCCATCAAATAATGCCTCCACAACTTTAGTGCAAAAATCACTGCTGCAAGTTCAAGATCATGAACAGGATAATTCAACTCATTAGGCCTCAACTGTCTCGAACCATAAGCAATCACCTGACTGTCCTGCATCAGCACACATCCCAAACCTGAACCTGATGCATCTGTATAAACTGTAAAGGCTCTGTCCGGATCTGGCAAAACAAGTATGGGTACACTGGTCAATCTCTCCTTTAACTTCATATAGGCTTCTTCACACTTCGGTGTCCACTCAAACTTCTGAGCCTTCCTGGTCAATGCTGTCAACGGTGTAGCTATCACAGAGAATTTCTCTATGAAGCGTCTGTAGTAGCCTGCTAACCCCAAGAAACTTCTGACCTCTGTAACTGTAGTCGGTCTTTTCCACTCAACTACTGCTTGAACTTTTTCAGGATCAACTGACAAACCCTGAGCACTGATGATATGCCCCAAAAACTGAATCCTCTCGGACCAAAACTCACACTTAGACAATTTTGCATAGTACTGATTATCCTTCAGCACTTGCAAAACTGTTCTAAGGTGCTCCTCATGCTCTGCTGTAGACTGTGAATAAACCAGAATATCATCGATGAAGACTTCAACAAATTGATCCAGAAATGGCTTAAAGATTCGATTCGTAGCTTCCACAAACACTGCTGGAGCATTAGTCACACCGAAAGGCATAACCGTATACTCATAATGTCCGTACCTTGTCCTGAAGGCAGTCTTCGGAATGTCTTCCTCCTTAACTCTGATCTGAAAATACCCAGACTGAAGATCAATCCTGGAAAACACATTCGCTCCTCTGAGTCTGTCAAACAAATCATCAATTCTAGGAAGTATACTTATTCTTAACTGTCACTGCATTCAACTTCCTGTAATCGATGCACAACCTGAAAGTTCCAGCTTTCTTCTTCACAAATAACACTGGAGCTCCCCATGGTGATACACTTGGCCTTATAAAGCCCTTCCTTAGCAGTTCCTCCAACTGCTTCTTCAATTCATCCATCTTAGGAGCTGACATCCTATAAGGTGGTACTGAAATAGGCTCAACCCCTGGTTGCAGATGGATAGCAAACTCAGTATCCCTCCTAGGTGGTAACCCAGGTAACTCCACTGGAAACACCTCAGGAAACTGATTAGCTACAGGAATTCTCCCCAATTCCTCCTCTATAGCGACTCCATTCAACGAATAATACTCTTCTTCACCAACTATAGGAATGGTATCTATAAGTCTAAGGTGTAAACTCTTATCACTAGATGCCAACCCTCCTGTGCAAGTCACTCTAGCTCCCTGAGCATCAATAATGTCAACTGAGTGATTCACACAATCAATTTGTGCCTTATGCTTACTCAACCAGTCCATTCCCAACACCAGATCATATGATCTTAACTCAATCACCCACAACTCACAACAAAAATCATGATCACCTAACTGCAAGGGATACCTAGTAACCACTTCATTGGTCACAATAGAACCCCTCCCTACAGTCCTGATGAGTCTCAACTCACCCGAAATTTCACGCTGCAAACTAAGCTTATCTACCAAGGCAGAAGATATCACTGAAAGAGTAGCTCCCGTATCGAAAAGTACTCTAACACTACCGTTCTGAAAAGTAAAATTACCTCGAACGGCGGGCGGTTCTCTGGCCACTTGATTTGTCAGGGCGAAAACTCTCGGCTCAACTGCTGCTGCGGCCACACTAGGCCGATTCCCAATAGCAAGCGGTACTGGAGGTAAAGTCCGAGGCGGTCCTGTCATCGGTCGAACTCTTGGGCAGTCCCTCGCCCAATGCCCTCTCTGGCCACATATATTATAGGTATCTGTACCCAGTGTACATGGTCTGCCACCATGAAACCGTCTGTACCTTGGACATAAACCTGTCCTCCTCCTCTTAAATGGATCCTGGATCCCCACAATCGGTCACTTCGCAGCACTTTTTCCCAAGTTGGATGGTCCAGCTTCCACCTTTTTCATGGGTGCTCTGGAATCCTCGAATTCCCTTTCCAAGGCCAACGCCTTCTGAACCACTTGGCGATAGCTCCTGATATCAACTGTCGCCATATACCTCCTGAATACAGGTTTCAAACCCTGGGAAAACTTCTTAGCTTTCAGCTCATCATTCCCCAACATATATGGAGCATACCGGATAAGTGAATTGTAGCGCTGCTCATACTCCCGTACTGACATCTCTCCCTGTGTCAGATTCTCAAACTGGATCCTCCTCTGATCCTGTGCAGCTTCACTAATATACTCCTGTCTGAACTTCTTCTCGAAGTCTGACCACTTGAGCACCTTTTTCTTGTGCTCTGGACGAGTGCCATTACTCTCCCTCAGCAACT
Source organism: Aquilaria sinensis (assembly GCA_005392925.1). Taxonomy (NCBI): domain Eukaryota; kingdom Viridiplantae; phylum Streptophyta; class Magnoliopsida; order Malvales; family Thymelaeaceae; genus Aquilaria; species Aquilaria sinensis. The sequence continues at coordinate 31,981 of SMDT01000790.1, read as the reverse complement.
CCATCACGTCATCCCACCAAAGACTGGCTCTCCCTCTCAGAAAGAATGGTACCAAAACCATCCTCTGCTCTGACTCATAACCACCACAAGTGAAGAGTCTGTTAATAATGGACAACCAATCCTCTGCTCTGTCAGGATCTCCGGTCCCATCAAAGCTAGGTGGATCAACAGTCTTGAACTTCTCCAATAATCTCATTTGATGTGGAGTGTCTCCCCTCCTTGGAGCCTCCATCATCTCTGGTTCCCTTTCCTCCTCATGAACTTGATTTCGGCGTTCTTGAGCTCTAGGCACTTGCTGTGGCTCAGCATGCCTTTCCTGCTCCTGTTGTGGTTCATCCTCCTCCTGGACAGCACCCCTGTCCTCATAATCTCTGAACATCTCTGTCACAAGGGTATTCATACCCTGTGCCACCTGAGCCATAGTCTCTGTCAACCCCTGTAGCACCCTGGATATCTCATCCAGCCTCACCACAACCGGGTCACTAGAACCCTCACCAGGTTCTCTAGAACCCTCACCAGGTTCTCTAGTTCCCCTTGATGCTCCGGATCTAGTATCAACCATGGTAACCTGCAACCACAGCCAGACGACAGTCCCCAGATGTTGGTCAGTACTAACTTCCTAGCACTTGGACTTTCTAAACTAGATCTCAGTCTAAGCCTCCAATATCTATGAAATAAACCCTTAGCTCTGATACCAAAAACACTGACACGATCCCCCGTGCCCCTGCCCGGGATACCCTGTGAGCGTATGTCTCACGGTGGATTGTAATTGGCTAGCTGAGTATGTGTTTGGATTAAATCCGATGCTACTAGTTGATTAACCTAAAAATGCAATATGTATGATCTTATGCTTTGACTTGGTTTATTAAAACCATAAAAGATTAAAACAAGAACTCGGCCGAGTAATTTCTGCACAAATATATACAAACTGCCAAAGCATATCAAAATCAACAATTTGTGTGGTTAACTACACATAAACAACTCGTGAAAGCATTCATACAATGAAGTAACTAATGCTCCCACCCAAGAACAATCCTGAGTCAAGGACTCTTTATAACATAGATTATGGAGGCAAAAGAAAGTACTGTATCAAAATACAAGACTTTGCTGAGATCTCTTTACCCTAGCTCCCACTTTGGACACCCGTCCCAGTGGCGAGTCTCACAAATCCTCTGCCAAGTGCTACTAGGCTCTGCAGCCAAAGGAAGAAACAAGTTAGTACTGCTACCTGACCAACAAACCAACTGAGCACTTAGGCAAACTAGAAACTCAAGGTTTCTCAACTACCTTACCTTTACACACCAAAAAGGTACTACCGTGATAATCCTCAACGATTATCCGGTCCAGCTACTCCAGGCTCTGCATAACAAACAGGGAGTGAGAATTCAACAATTCTCAGTAAGGGGTCTTCCATGTACCTGCAAGAAAAACCTAGGACTCTGGCTGCGAGCTCACACAGCATGAGGGTACTAGTATATATGCATATAACCAGGTCCGTAGACCTCTCCTCAAGTAGTCCTCCTTACCAGGCCAAGCGCAACTACTTAGCAACCTGGCACTCGGCCCAAGGGTGAACCTTAGCAAGCCACAAACAATCATAAAACCTCTCACCTAGTTGTTATGCAGGGGAATTATGGTGGGACTTTGTAGACTAGGCCATAGGGCCTTGTTGATGTAGACTAGATGAACAAGGTTTTGCCTCGTGGCCTCGTGGCTATGGCACGGCAAGGCAGACGAGGGTTTCAAACCTCTCACCTGAACTAGTGGTAGCTAATTATGTTCATTTGCAACATAGTTTCCTTAAAAACTTGCCTTCAGTTTAAGTTAACATAAATCTAAAACTGAGACAATTTAAGTGTTTTTAAAACATTGAGGTGATAGTACTCCCTCTTAGCTTCAAGTGGAATCTTGAATCACCTCAATCGGACACCCGAGCGAAAAGTTATGCTGAAAACAAAACCGGGTGTCAAATGCTGTCTTGGCGACGCGTCGCCACAGTTGTCGACGTTCTGAAACATTTTTCTGGATTGGCGACGCGTCGTGGGAACTCGTGGGGATTGGCGACGCGTCGCCAAACCTGCAAAATGCCCAGAAAACCCCGATTTTGCTGCTATGAACTTTGGACACTTCCCACATATATCAAACATGCATGGAATGCCTCCAAATTTCATACACACATAGTACATGTTGCATAGAACATAACCAAATATCAAAAGCTAAGCTATGATGTATTGTAACATCAATCCAATCCTCCCAATTCCTCTAGTCCACCATAATTCAACCAAAACGTTTCCTTAATGCCTTAGCTAAAACCACTCAAATTTCTCAAGCAAATCCAAGCTAATGGCATTCCATGAACTTAAAAACACAACTCCCTTACCTTAACTTTCAAGAAACAAGAAAGAATCAAGCCTCTTTTTGTTCAACCAAGCTCACCAAAGTTCTACCTAAATTCCAATCAAAACAATGGTACTAAACATCAAAATTACATTCTCTAACCAAAACCCAAGCTTTAAACTAACTAAATAGCATGAATTCAATCAAGAACACAACTCTTACCTCGTTCAAAAATAGGGGATGGAAAATTAGACAACTGCTACTTTATGCCTACTATTAGTAGAAATTTGATTTCTGTTTCTTGTTTGGACAAGAAAGGTTTTTCATTTATAATAAAGGACAAATGTTGTTCTATTTATTTGAATGAAATCTTTTATGGCAGTGCTCAACTTAGCAATGGATTGTATGTTCAATTTCTCACTTCGAATCATCCAATCTATAATGTGAATACCAAGAAGGTCAGATTAAATGATTCGAACCTGACCTATCTCTGGCACTGTTGCTTGGGCCATATAAACGAGACCCGCATATCCAAGCTCCATAAGGATGGACTCTTGGATTCATTTGATTTAGAATCATTTGAGACATGTGAGTCATGTTTGTTAGGCAAGATGACCAAAGCCCCATTCACGGGGCAAAGGGAAAGGGCTAATGACTTACTAGGACTCATACAAAGTGATGTATGTGGCCCTATGACTACACATGCTAGAGGAGGTTTTCAATACTTCATTACTTTCACTGATGACTTCAGTAGATATGGCTATGTGTATCTCATGAGACACAAGTTAGAATCCTTTGAAAAGTTCAAAGAATTCAAGAATGAAGTAGAGAATCAACTCGGGAAGAGTATCAAAGTGCTTTGATCAGATCGAGGTGGAGAGTACTTGGATCGAGAATTCCTTGACTATCTGAAGGAGTCTGGTATAGTATCACAACTCACTCAACCAGGTACACCTCAATGGAATGGTGTATCTGAAATGAGCAATGGAACTTGTTAGATGGTTCGTTCTATGATGAGTCAAGCTGACCTTCCAAACTCCTTTTGGGGACATGCTGTAGAGACAACCGCTTTAACACTAAACCGAGTTCCACCTAAATCGGTTCAGAAGATGCCATATGAGATATGGATGGGAGGCGTCCCAATTTGTCTTTGATGAAGATTTGGGGCTGTGATGCTTATGTGAAACATCAATCCTCTGACAAACTAGCGCCCAAATCTCAAAAATTCCTTTTTGTTGGGTATCCCAAAGAAACAAAGGGTTACTATTTCTACAATCCTTCTGAGTAAAAAGTGTTTGTTGCTCAAATTGGTGTCTTCTTAGAGAAAAGTTTATCTCTAAAGGAACAAGTGGGAGGAAAGTAGAACTTGAAGAAATTTAAGAACAACAAGGAGACATCGAACCTGAACAGACACCACAAGATGTTGTGGTTCAAGAGTCCGTTCCTGTAGCACGGAGCCCATGGAGGTCTGGTAGGATTCGGCGTGAGCCCGAGAGATATGGATTTCTCGTGACTCACACTGGTGATGTGATGCTTGTGGATCAGGATGAGGCCACAACCTACCAACAAGCTATGTCAGGGCCTGACTTTGAGAAGTGGCTAGTGGCCATGAAATCTGAGATGGAATCCAAGGGCGGCTGGTTGCTAAAGGTTTCAAGCAAATACATGGTATTGACTATGATGAAACTTTTTCACCAGTTGCTATATTTAAATCCATCTGAATTTTGTTTGCTATTGCTGCACACTTTGATTATGAGATATGGCAAATGGATGTCAAAACTGCATTCCTAAATGGAAAGCTACTTGAGGATGTGTACATGACACAACTTGAGCATTTCGTCATTCCTAAGAATTCCAATAAAGTGTGCAAGTTGCAAAGGTCTATTTATGGATTGAAGCAAGCTTCTCGAAGTTGGAATCTTCATTTTGATGAAGCAATCAAAGAGTTTGGTTTTATAAAAAATGAAGATGAACCTTATGTCTACAAGAAGGTTAGTGGGAGCGCTATTGTCTTCTTGGTGTTGTATGTAGATGACATACTACTCATCGGGAATGACAATCTTAAGCTACAGCCTGTGAAGACTTGGCTAGGGAAATGTTTCTCTATGAAGGACTTGGGTGAAGTTGCCTATGTGTTATGCATCAGGATCTATAGAGATAGATCTAGAATGCTTCTTGGCCTAAGTCAAAGTACATACATTGACAAGGTGCTAAAGAGGTTTAGCATGCAAGATTCCAAGAAAGGATTCTTGCGCATGTCACATGGTTTAACTCTTTCTAGATCTCAGTGCCCGAGTACACCTAAGGAAAGAGAGTGCATGAATAAGATCCCATATGCCTCAGGAATTGCATCAATCATGTATGCCATGATATGTACTCATCCCGATGTCTTATACGCCTTGAGCATGATGAGTAGGTACCAATCGAACCCCGGTGAGAGTCACTGGACTGCTGTTAGGAACATCCTTAAGTACTTACAAAGGACTAAGGATCCATTTTTGGTCTTTGGAGGTGAAGATGAGCTCGTTGTAAGGGGTTACACCGATGCAAGCTTCCAATCCGATAAGGATGATTTTAGATCACAATCTGGTTATGTGTTTTGTATTGGTGGTGGTGCTGTGAGCTGGAAAAGTTCAAAGCAAGACGCAGTAGCTAACTCTACAACATAATCTGAGTACATTGCCGCCTCTGATGCTGTGAAGGAGGCAGTTTGGATCAAGAAGTTCATCACTGAATTAGGAGTGGTTCCAACCAATGCCGACCCGATAGAGCTCTATTGTGGCAACAATGGAGCAATCCCACAGGCTAAGGAACCTCGATCTCACCAGCGATCCAAACACATACTTCGACACTATCATCTTTTCAGGGAGATCATCGAGAGGGGTACTGTAAGGATATGCAGGACTTTGACAGACAGCAACATTGCTAATCCACTGACAAAGCCCATTATGCAGTAAAAGCATGATAGCCATTCTAGGTCCATTGGTATTAGATACATGGATGATTGGCTTTTAGTGCAAGTGGGAGATTGTTAGTGTTGTGCCCAAAAGCCAATCCTGAGATGATTGTACTTTTTACACATTGAGTCATGATATTTTGTTATGGCATTAATCTAGCAATTACGTTTGTTGTTTTGTTTCTACGTAACGTAATAAACATAATTGTAACCCTAGAATAATGATATTCTCAAATGTCCCAGGTCTAGTATTATTGTGGAGCGGGTTGCAATAATACATAATGGCTAGCATATGTGGAGACTAATATGAGATATGTAGTCTACATATGGGTACAAGTTGGAGAACTTGTGTACCGGACTGACCCACCATGAGAACACTACATGGATTGTTATATGAGTGTCATAAGTGATTCTCATAGTGATCATGGTATATGTAGTCCTTTGACCTAAGATCATCAAGGTTCCCTATATGTGAGTCACATGCTTTGATACTTCCCTTTGTTGCTCATAATTGAGTGAACTTGAAGGAGGTCATTGGGTATGTCACACATCATGCGGAGGGATTTGGATGATCAAGATGGGATTTGTCCCTCCTATGTAACGGGAGTGATATCTTTGGGCCTCTTGATAGAGTGAGACTTAGAAAAATGCATAGCCATGCTCGGATGAGTTGATATACGATATCAATGTCTTCAGTTTAAGTTGGTCTACTCGGTAATCAAGAAACCAAAGATTGGGCTATACGAGAGTGACACATTCCATGTCCTGTGCTTAGTCTTGATATCTTAGACAAAGGGGCAATGGCATAGATTGGTAATGATCATAAAGGTTTAGTTGAATCACCGACATTCTTTTCACTTGGGTAGCAATGATGTGTTGCTAGACACCGCTTATTGCTTATGATCATAAATGTGATTTATGATCATTGCGAACGTGGTAAGAGCCTATGGGGCCGCACACATAGAGCTATTTGGATCATTAGAGTACATGGGCTAATAGTTTGGGTTTCGGTTTCACTTAAATTTTGTGTTAATAATGGGCTCAATAGTTGAGCCATTATTAAGCCCGAAATTAAAGCCTAATTGGATTAGGGCTTTGAAACCCATTAGGCCTAGAAGTTGAGTCTCACTATAAATACAACTTTTAGTGAGAAATTCATAGCTTCTTGCCCTAGCCTCCCAAATGGACAACCGCACTCTTCTCTTGCAATTCCTTGGAGGACGTATGCTGGCACTACGAGTGCAAGAGAAACGCATCTGTAGGGACATGGTGGAAGCATGGTGATCCCAAAAGGCTAGTGTGGATACCATAGAGAGGTTGAACACGTTAACTGTTCAGGTTTTGTGATTCGACTCTACATTTAGGTGAGAGATCTCAACCGAAAATTAGGTATGAAAATTTTTGAACAGCTGGTTTACCCCATTTCACTTGGATCCTGGAGGTTTTTGGTTAAATTCTGCTATGCTTGTTTGGCTCCCGAAACCTAACAGGTTGCATATAGTTTCGAGGGTGGTGTGGAGAATTCTTCCAAGGTTGGTTATATGAATCCACCGAGGGTGGTGTTAGGTCTACCAATAAGAACATTATGTGGGTAGCCCTTCGATTATCACTTACCAATTCCTATCCTTAACTCTCAGCCAACACTTGAATGCAAGAATCAAACTTTCAATCCAAGCCTCCTTGGTCACCTATGGCTGAACACAACACGTGTGAGCTTAATTCTTCTAACTTTCAATCCTTAATTCTTCTAGCCTGGCTTAAATTGCCAAGAATTCACCATGGATCATCAAGAACCCGACACTCCTCCACCAAGAACACTAGATTTGACTTCAAATGAAAGTTTCTACTCGGTTAAAGAGTCGACGAAACTAATGGAGACATGCACAATCCAGCCATGAGCCATATGCCGTGAAAAATGGCAAAATGCTAGCCTCGGTGAGGCCATTCTTGTGCGTGGTGCCATTTAGTCATCCAACAATAACTAGTGTCATTGATGACACTGGAAATTATGAGCAATTTGGTCCCCAAACATACAAATTCACCACTGTAACCTTAAGTCATTTAAATGATTATTCTTGTGCTATCGGCACAAAAGATTTCAATGTACTAACATGTAACCACTAGGCTTGTTACATGAACCCTACAATCATGCACATGAATTAGTCCTCCACTTCAAATTTTATTCAAACTTTTCACATAAGCCTATTAGGGAAATGAGGGTTATGATAGCTCCACCATTGTTAAAGCATTGATCAAGCTCATGGAAGTGTTCTTGAGGTGTTCATGGTGGTTCTTGGTGCAACTGAGGCAAATCAAGAAGGAAACCTTGTGGTGAGAGTGGATTCATGAGCCATTTGAGCTAGGATCACTAGGTCTATCAACAACAAGCAAAGGAAAGGATCATTCTAAGCTTGAAGCTTTCAAGAAACAAGAATTGATATGTCAAGGTAAGGATTTCAATGTATTCACAAAGTTTTGTGGATGAAGTGGGGTGAATTACTGAATACTAGTCTCTTACATCATGGTTTTATTGCCAAAGGATCCTATGAAGTTGTGAAGTGCTAGGGATGCTTCAGCATCTATGTGAATTGCTAATTAGCTATGACTATTGGCAAGAATTAGGAATTAGAATTAAGGAGGCCCTTTTAATTCTAAGCTTTGTTGAGCTTTTGGATTAGGGCAGAAAAGCCTAGGTACTTGACTGAATGTCTACGATTTTGAATCATGCTTGCCAGGCCATATGGCTAGTGTTTAGCGGTGTGTGTTTAATGTGTGCTTCTTTGTTTTTTTGTGTTAGCTAACCTCTTAGATATTGCTTAATTATTATGTGTATACATGTATTGTGCTTTACTTTCTTGTATTTGATTGTAGGTGCTTGGAGTCTAGTTTCAATTAAGCTAGCACTTAACCTATGTTAGTCTTTAGAAGCCATACGGGATCCTTACTAAGTTTATCAAACTCATTGCCTTACTTTATATCCTTAGGAAAAGGTTTGCTGAAGAAATTTTTTTTGCTTGAGTATTGGCACCTTCAGAAGTTAAGTTCCCTAGTATGTGTTTGAGAAATTTTGGGCACTATGTGCACTACCATGGCTAGTGGGAGGCCTGCCAAAACTTTTATGTGTCCAAGACATGTGCATGTAAACCTATATTTTTAAAACTAAAGCTGGTGTTTTGATTGTCATGCATATACTCAATGAATGAATGATTTTTGTAATGAATCTAGCATGAAACCCAAATAGGTACTTAGCTTGTTTCTAATAGCACAATTATTTTTTTTTTGGTACCTTACAAGCTGGGTGTTGTGTATGTGTACTGGGTTTATGTCTGCCCATGCGTCCTGGAATGCCCAGGGTGCACACTAGTGCCCCTTCCCTGTGTCCTAGATGTGCCAAAGAAGCTTAAGCCTTTACGTCTATTGTGCATTACATACTCATGAAACAAGTTTCAAAACTAAATCTGACAGACATAACTGAATGTCTTAACATCTCAAATGGGCTATAGGCTATGTTGGGCATGAGAATTTTTTTTGTTATCAAAGCTAGTTTGCTCTTAGGACCAAACTTGGGCTTTTTTAAGTATTGACTTGTTCCCATACTAGTTGTGTCCACTTTTGAATATTGAGCATATGTGTGCTTTGCTTGTTTCTATATGTAGGATGAGGACCCAAAACATAGAAAGAAAGGCTAGAGGCCAAGATGAGACCAGGGCTAGCCATCTAAGGGATGGACAGCCTGCATTAGTGCCAAGGGGGTAGGCTAGGGCTATAGAGCCTGTTAGGATTCATGTACCTAGGCCAAGTATAGATGGCAAGCTGAGAATTGGGCAGATGATCAAGGTGATGCATGGTACTTTAGCCCAACTTGTGGTGGACATACAGGCCTTGACCAGAGGCCAAGCACAATCCTAAGTACCTATTGGGCACGCATGGGGAACTACTAAGGAACCTAAAGTTGGGAGGAGATCAGGGAAAGAGCCTATGCTTTGGGATCAAGCAAGTGAAAATGGAGGAGGTTATGATGATGATGGTGATGAAGGCAGGTGGAACCTAAAAGCAATGAGGGTAAGGTCTGGAGTGAAATAGGAAGTGAGACTTAGGGAGGGAGTAAGTCCAGAAGTAAAAGAGCTGGACATAGAAGAAATTGAGAGGCCTACCCAACTCACTGTCACTGCTGAGGTAGTGAGGACACAAAGAGGAAGACTGTTATCCACTATGGGGTAGTCCAGTTTTGGTGCCAAAATTGTGCATTTAAAACTCCCAGGGTTGTCATGTTCCATAGGCCATCAGAAAATACCCTTAGTACGCATACCTAAGTGGCCCTCTTGGGCACTATGTAAATGCATGCATACTGGTCCAACCATTACACAAATATTCATATTTTATGCAGACCATGGAAGCATGGAAGGAAAACACTAGCACAAGTCTTAATTTTGGCTACCACACAATAGGCAACTTGTTAAGTTTAAGTAACAAGCCACTGCACCCGAAATTTCCTCCAAAAAACTGAATTAGTCTACCCATGTACCCTACTATTTTCTTCACTTCATTATCAAGTACTAGATAAATTGGTTTTACATCAATAGCCCACATATGGACCAAGTTATAGATATTTGAAGTTGGTTACAAAATTCTGACCAAATGAACAGTAACTCAGCTAACTTTGCAATGTCATAACTTTAACTACAGGGACACAAATTTACCAATTCATAAAGCCCAGTTAAACCTCCATACATGCTCTAGGTGTGGTCAAAATTTAATACTAAGATTCATTCTACATAGGGGATATAGAACTTTGAGTGCAGGGTCAAAATTTTGTCCACTTTTGGACCATTATGCCCATACAAAATTTCATAAGTGTGCAAACTTTTCATCCACAAGGGGTAAGCCCTCCAAGGCTATCCTATTCATGTCCAATACACATAAGAATTACACATTCTTGCAGCTAGCAACTTTATATGGCCAAAACAAAATTTACAAACAAGCAGCCTATCATTCACACTTAGACAGCTTATGGACCACATTCACATACATAACAAAATAATCCCCAAATGTTCACATAATTGTTTCAAATTTACATGTATTACATGTAAATGCATCCATGCACTACATAGTAGCCTTAACTCAGCTGAAACATGCACCCAAGTTACAGGAGAGCTTTAGACACAATGCACTATAGAAACAGAATGTTGGACAGCTGCTGCATAGTACAGTAAGCACCATCACTATAAATTTGAAAATGTGTTCCAAAAGTCACAAAACTTTCCAGATCGCAACTACATACATGGAAGTTCAAGTACCTAACATTTTAGATAAAAACGTAAACAACAATGGTGATTTTGAATGTGATATTTCTGCTGAACCTGAAATGGGGAGATTTGAGGGGAGTAAGTTTCATTGTGAAACTTAGTAAGGAGAACACAGATAATCATAAGGTAATGTAACCCTACGTATTACCTACATCCAAAGACACTAAAACACAAGAAAACAAAATGCAAATATCCAACATAGAGCATCCAAATACAACAACCAAACACAAAGAACAACCATATGTATGCGGCAGCAACAATATGCATAGGTTAGTCCATAAAAAATGCAATAAACATATGCAAATCACTATGGCAACCTTCCTCAAGCTTAAGCTTGGTCTTAGGAGAGTTTTTAACACCAGTTAGTACTAACTTTGGGCTCTATAAAACCTTAAATTTGCTGCCATCACCGTGCACTTCACACTAGGTCACAAACCTTCACTAAGTGCACTACCCTCACTAAGCTAGGTTCATCAACTCATAGCTCTCTTCCAAGCATAACCCTAGCTCCATGGATGCTTGAAAATATAGTAAACATTCCATGTGAGCAAGAGAACTCCTTATCTTGAGTGTATGCCAAAATTGGAGCTTGATCCTAGGTGCACTCAGTCTTAGCACCAAATAGTTTCCAATTTCCCTTTCTTGCTTTCAATTCCAACTAATTGAAAGCTTGGATGCATGGTGGCTCTAGAGGAAGTGTAAAGGTGGAGGGGCTGCATTTTTGTAGACCAACTATAGGAGATAAAGATGAAGATAACCACTTACAAAGACTTTCGTGCGCAAAATGCACTTAACTAGCCTTAACCATGCTTTATATCATTTTCCATGCTGCAAAACTATGGTTTCTTAGTCTTAATCTCTTGGCCCACATTTGACCATCCTTATCTTGCTTTGCCTACCTTTTCTTGTGTGGGATAACTCCAAAATGCTTCCATTTGACTTTAGTCATATGCATAAACAACCAAAGGTTTACACTAGGATACTTAAGTCCTTAAAGTCCTTTATGCTTTTCTTTGTGCACAATTGTCTTCCATAAGCGTTTTGGTCCTCCTATAGCACTTTCATACCATTCATATCCTTCCCATAATTCTCCAAAGCTCTTTCTTGAGGGTTTTACGATTGAGTACCCGAATGTCCAAAACCTTACAAAAAAGTCCATAGGTTGCTTGACAAACAAGCAATTCTTAAGGCTTTTCTTGGGGGCCAAGTTACCAACTTACAAAACTTTTAAGAAGGTGTTGATCATGCCCCTTACCCTTTACACTTCAATCACTATGGTAAGAATTACACAATTTAATGGTTTTTGACCATTATGCCATACTTTGTAATTCTCCCATTTTTGTGAGGTGGTAACAAAGACACAGGGGCGACTCAAAAATGGTTGTAAGGCTAAGAGGTGGAGGCCTGATGGAATGCCAACTAGAGGGATTTCTTGCCTTGAAGCTTGCTGTCATTAGACGAGGATGTGATCTAGAAGAAGCAGAGTTCTAGATCAATCAAGTTGAGAAGATACTTGAGAGAATGAAGGTTTCCTCTTCTTAGAAGGTTTTTCTTGCAACATTTAGGTTGGAGGGCCATGCAGAACTATGGTTGAGAGTAGTGTAAAGGAACTACAATATCAAGAACACTAGGAGACTAGGTTCCAAGAGAAGAGCCATGATATGGCAGAGTTTCTGCAAGTTTTCTAGCGACAATACATTAGTGAAGCAATGAGGGACCAGAAATAGGTGGCGTTTGACCTGCTTGAGCAGGGGGAACTTACAGTCTTGGATTATGAACAGAGGTCTAATAACCTCATATGCAATGCTCTTTAGTATGAAGGCCAAAAGGAGCTGAAGACCAAGAGATTGCTAAGAGGATTAAGGCCTAAGCTATGGTAGATACTCAAGGCTGTGGGAGCTCAAGAGTATCACAAAGTTTTGTAAAGAGTTATGGCTTTGCGGCAGGAGTTCAAAGGGCAAGGTTTGAATAGTCCTAGAGGTTCAAGTCGGGTGCATAGGACACCCAGGAAGATAGGTAGAGAGGAGTTGGTACATGAGCCAAAAAATGAGGTTAAGAAGAAGAAGAGGTCGAGACAGTATGGGCCTTAATGCAGAACATGTAGTAAGTACCATGGCTAAAAGCCATGTTACAGGTTAATTGAGGGATGCCTCAAATATGGAGCCCAACATCGCTAAGTAAGAGAATATCTCATCAAGAAGGAAGAACAGAGGTTGATGGGAAGGTTTGGCTATATGTGGGCATAAGGGCAATTGCCCATCAAGAGATAGAATGTGCCACCACTGAAGAGGGATCAAGGCCCTAGTATGGCTATAGAGAGGGAAAAGTAAAATTAGACCCCTAGAGGAGTATTCCAATTAGAGACCTCAAGGAGGACTCAGAGGCCAAGGAATGCAAGGCTAATGAGGAGGAGATGGATCAAGCCAGGATGACAAAGAAAACTCTGAAAAGTGCCATTGCTTTTAATGGTTATGAAGTATTGGTTTTATTTTATAGTAGTGCATCCTTGTCTATAATATTGTCTAAGCTTATTAAAGCAATCAACCTGGAGGTATGCACTATGAATCAAATATACCTAGTTAGAATTTCTAGGAATGAGATTATGTTCACATGGCATGCAGTGAACGATTACATGCTTAAGCTTGGTGAACTTGAACTTAGAGCTGACTTGATAGTCTAAGAGACTAGTAGCTATGACATCATACTAAGTATGAGCTAGCTTAGTGACAATAAGGTAAAGATAGACTACCATGCCAGGTAACTTTGCTTGCGTGGATGTGAGCCATACCTTATGGAAAGCTCATTTGAGATAATTCCTGAGAAAGTCTAGAGGTAGTGGAACACAAACCCTCTATGATTGAAGGTGAATACTTAAGGTTAAATGGAACTGAGGTAACTAGTGAGTTAGGCAGGATTCATATAGTACAGGAATTTCCTAAAATGTTCCCCACGGGTCTTTCAAAACTCCCTCATGCAAGAGAGGTTAAGTTTGAGATCAAATTGATGCCAGGAGCTGCACCTATATCCATTGCTCCCTATAGAATGACAATACCTAAATTGGTTGAACTAAGAAAACAATTAGATGAACTATAAGAGAAGGGTTTCATAAGACCAAGTACATCTCCATGGGGAGCACCTGTACTTTTTACGAAGAAGAAAGATCAAACCCTTAGATTATGCACTAATTATAGGAAACTCAATGCATTAACCATCAACAACAAGTACTTCTCCCAAGGACAAAGAATCTATTTGATCAGTTGAAGGGAGCTAGGGTTTTCTCCAAGATAGACCTTAGGTTTGGATACTATCAGCTAAAATTCAAGGATGAGGACATACCTAAGACAACTTTTAGGACTAGAGATGGTCATTTTGAGCACATAGTGATGCCATTTGGGGTCATTAATACTCCAGCCTTTTTCATGGACCTTATGCAAAGAGTGTTCAAGGCTTATCTAGACGATGTTGTTGTGGTATTCATAGATGATATATTAGTGTACTTAAAGGATGAGGAGGCCCATAAGGATCATCTAAGGATAGTACTTGTTTTACTAAAGGAGCATAAGTTGTATGGCAAGCTAAGTAAATGTCAATATTGGACTAAGGAAATAGGATTTCTTGGGCATGAGATCAATGAGCATGGTCTAGCTATTAATCCCGAAGGATCAGAAATTTGAGTAGGGTAAACACTATGAAGCTAGTTTTTGAAAGCTTAAAAATAGACTAACTACAACCCCAATAATGGTTTTACCAGACCTTACTCAGGAACGTGAAGTATACATAGATGCTTCTTAAGTATGGCTAGGCTATGTCCTAATGCAGGGGAAATAGGAAATAGCCTATGGATCAAGGTAACTTAGGCCTCATGAAAAGAACTATCTAGTTCATGATCTAGAGTTAGCAGTAGTGATCTCTGCACTCAAGCAGTGGAGACACTATTCGCTAGCAGGCAAGATTCAATTCTTCATAGACCATAAGAGTCTGAAATATCTGTTTACATAGAAAGACTTTTGTTATGGCCCTCTCGGTATCAAATTAGTGAAACTCATGTAAGACTTGGTTATGAGTTAGTAAATCCCTTGTTAAGCATTTATTATGCATTTTAAGCAAGCAATGAAAGATTTAGAAAGGTTCCTCATACACAATTGGCACCTACGTGTCACTAGGGGCATTTTCATAATTTTTCCCTAGGTGAATGGTAAAACTAAGATTATAGCAGACTTAGGGTCTAAAAGGTTAAACTAACCTAGAAAGAAAAAAGAGCCTAGGCTCTATAAGCCATTTGAACCGTGAGTTAGCCTGGAAAGAAGCCTGGAAGGGTACCCTAAGTGTTTATAAGTAGAACACCATGGAGGGACAGGCGAACACGAAGGAAGGGAAAGAGAATAGTGAGGAAAAGGAAGAGAACACCAAGTAAGGGAAATAGAACATCAACGAAGAGGAATAAAACACCAAGGAGAGGAACAAGGTGCTCTAAGGGGCTCTCGGGTGCACTTCAATTGTACTTAAGTTCAAGTTATAACTTGGGGGCTAAGAAAGGAGCCAAGTGAGCCTTTACGTGGACTCGTTTATAGTGGCATGGAAATTTTAAAAGGCCTAAAGTGTAGCGAAGATGATGTTTAGGACCTTAGTGCCCAAGGGAGCAAAGTTAGAGGAGTGGAGGTGGGTTAGTATGCTTATAAGGGGTTAGGAGATAAGAGATTGGCACTGGTAACCATTTCTTACATCCCAAACCTATAGACCACCTTGCACCACCATAGATGTGTTAGTGTTGTGCCTAAAAAGCCAATCATGAGATGATTGTTTTTTTGCACATTGAGTCATGATATTTTATTGAGGCATTAATCCAACAATTATGTTTGTTGTTTTGTTTCTGCGTAAATTAACAAACATAATCGTAACCCTAAAATAATGATATTCTTAAACGTCCCTAGCCTAGTATTATTGTGGAATGGGTTGCAATAATACATAATGACTAGCATATGTGGAGACTAATATGAGATATCTAGTCTACATATAGGTACAACTTGGAGAACTTGTGTACTGGACCGACCCACCATAAGAACACTACATGGATCGTTATATGAGTGTCATAAGTGATTCTCATAGTGATCATGGTATATGTAGTCCTTCGACCTAAGATCATCAAGGTTCGCTACATGTGAGTCACATACTTTGATACTTTCCATTGTTGCTCGTAACTGAGTGAACCTGAAGGAGGTCATTGGGTATGTCACATATCATGCGGAGGGATTTGTATGATCAAGAAGGGATTTGTCCCTCCTATATAACGGGAGTGATATCTTCAGGCCCCTTGATAGAGTGAGACTTAAAAAATGCATGGCCATGCTCGGATGGGTTGATATATGATATCAATGTCATCAGCTTAAGTTGGTCTACTCGGTAAATAAGAAACCAAAGATTGGGCTATACGAGAGTGACACATTCCATGTCTCGTGCTTAGTCTTGATATCTTGGACAAAGGGACAATGGCATATATCAATGATGATCATAAAGGTTTAGTCGAATCATCGACAATCTTGTCACTTGGGTAGCAATGATGTGTTGCTAGACACCGCTCATTGCTTATGATCATAAATGTGATTTATGATCATTGCCAACGTGGCAAGAGCCTATTGGGTCACACACATAGAGCTATTTGGATCATTAGAGTGCATGGGCTAATTATTTGGGTTATGGTTTCACTTTAATTTCGTATTAATAATGGGCCAAAGAGTTGAGCCATTATTAAGCCCGAAATTAAATCCTAATTGGATTAGGGCTTTGAAACCCATTAGGCCTGGAAGTTGAGTCTCACTATAAATACAACTTTTAAGTGAGAAATTCATAGGTCTCCTTGCCCTAGCCTCCAAAAAGTACAGCTACACTCTTCTCTTGCAATTCCTTGGAGGATGCAAGCTAGCACTGCGAGCGCAAGAGAAACGCATAGAGAGCGTGGTGATCCCGAGAGGCTCGTGTGGATACCATAAAGAGCCTGAACACGTCAACTGTTCAGGTTTTTTGATTCGACTCTACAGTTGAATGAGAGATCTCAACCGAAAATTAGTTATGAAAATTTTTGAACACCCGGTTTACCCTTTTCGCTTGGATCCTGGAGGGTTTCGGTTAAATTCCGTTGCACTGTTTGGCCCCCGAAACCCAACAGGATGAAGCTCCCAAGCTCTCTATTTTTTCCATTTCTTCATGAAAATTGGAGCTCCCAAGTAGAATCATTGAAGGTCAAACTAGTTTTGGTGAGTTTATGGCATTTTTGTGGTGTTTCATGAGTTTTGAGCCCAAACAAAGGTAATGGACTCTTCCCTAACTTAATTTTAATTCTAAGCTGATCAAGTATGTTGGATTGCTCTTGATTTAGTTATTTTGGGTTCCATTTGTGGATGTTTTAAGATTGGAACCTCAAGAACACTAATGGATGCTTTTGTGCTCAACTTGATTGATCTTGTACAATTTGGTTTGAGGTAGGGGGATTTCTTATTCTCCTGGCTATATTAATGCATTTTCCTTGTATTTAGCATTTGGAATGAGTAATTGCATGCCTATAAGTGAATGGAACCAAGTTTGTGATGGTTTTGCATAGTTTTCATGAGAAATGACAAAGCTAGCCAGGTCCTGGTACTAAGGCACCTTTTTGTGTGCCTAGGCACAAAATAAATCATACCTAGGTTGTGCCCTTGAGACCTACATGCCAGGATGCTCATTTTTAGATATCTTTAAATCAACTCTGGCGCTATGGCACCAGGTTCATCCTAGAGTGCCATAGTTGCTTCAAAACTCAACTAAATAGGGTATTTTTGGTTCCTAATTGGTTCCTAAAAATTCTAGACTTATTTCCAAGGGTGATTCAAGTATTAATTTGAAAATGGAATGAAGAACAAGAGACAAATGGATCAAATGAAGTAAGGAAAAGATGGTGTGTGTGCAATTGAACTATGTGTGTCTTTAAGGGTATTTTGGTGCCCTAGTTAAGGTTTGTAGTCATGCCAAAGTTAGTTTGAATACATTAATAATGAGTAACCAAGTTTTTTAAACAAGGATCATGGTGAACTAGTTGGGTGAATTAGAACCGCGGCCTAGTAAACTAAAGGAAGTGCATGAGCACTAAGGCACAGTTAGTGTAGGCAACTTATGGCATAACTTGCAATAGTTTGGAAAGATGACCTGAGGTGGTATTTCACTAAGCATAGAGTATCTTAAGAACCATAAGTGCTATAGGAAGTTACTAAAAATACCTAGGGGCCAAAGAAGGCACTATGAGGCTAATAGGGGCACATAAGTGCATTTGGGCACAATGTGAGATTTAGGGCCCATGGGGAGCCTCAATTGGATAATGTGAGAGCTTTGTATGGCTTGCGAGGTAACTTAACACCCAATTAAGTGCAAGCTATCATATGGAATCAAGAGGAACACTAAGATCTCTAAGTAGGTAGGTGACTTAGAACTCAAGGTAAGTTACTTGGGCACATTGTAGGGTCTTTAAGGTGCAAGGTACTTAAGCAACCTTAGTGAATTTGGGATCTTTATATGTGCTAGGAAACACAAGGAGCACTTAGAGCAAGCATGATTCCTAGTAGTGGCCAACTCATTAAGGTGTAGCAAGTGCCAAGCCTAGTATCACGGAAGGTTCACTAAGGAAGGTGGAGGCTTTCTAACACTTGGTCACCTAGTCAGGTCTTACACTTGAAGGACTAAAGTAAGAGCCTAGTACACCTAGGGGTAAAGGTTTAGCATACCTAGTTAGGTTGCCAGGCCTTGAACCTGAGGAGCTAGAATGGAAATCTAGTGCACCCAAACTGGATTGGCCATGCTTTGGTCAAGGTTCACCATAGGAAGGTTGAAAGGTTAGTAACCTAGCGGCCTAGCATGGTCCTAGACCTAAGGCACTAGCATGGGACCTTAGTCCTCCAAACTTTGTTGGGTTTCGGGAGCCAAATAGCGCAGCGAAATTTAACCGAAACCCTCCAAGATCCAAGTGAAATGGGGTAAACCAGGTGTTCAAAAATTTTCATACCTAATTTTCGGTTGAGATCTCTCAGTCAATTGTAGAGTCGAATCAGAAAACTTGAACAGTTGACGTGTTCAATCTCTCTATGGTATCCACATGAGCTTCTCGAGATCACCACGCTTCCACCACGTCCCGGAAGATGTGTTTCTCTTGCGTTCGCATGCTAGCTTGCATCCTCCAAGGAATTGCAAAAGAAGAGTGCGGTTGTCATTTTGGGAGGCTAGGGCAAGGAGACCTGTGAATTTCTCACTAGAAGTTGTATTTATAGTGAGACTCAACTTCCAGGCCTAACAGGTTTCAAAGCCCTAATCCAATTAGGATTTAATTTCGGGCTTAATAATGGCTCAACTATTAGGCCCATTATTAATACGAAATTATTGCGAACCCAAAACCCAAATTATTAGCCCATGCACTCTAATGATCCAAATAGCTCTATGTGTGCGACCCAATAGGCTCTTACCACATTGGCAATGATCATAAATCACATTTATGATCATAAGCAATGAGCGGTGTCTAGCAACACATCATTGCTACCCAAGTGACAAGATTGTCGATGATTCAACTAAACCTTTATGATCATCATTGATATATGCCATTGTCCCTTTGTCCAAGATATCAAGACTAAGCATGAGACATGGAATGTGTCACTCTCGTATAGCCCAATCTTTGGTTTCTTGATTACCGAGTAGACCAACTTAAACTGATGACATTGATATCGTATATCAACTCATCCGAGCATGGCCATGCATTTTTCTAAGTCTTACTCTATCAAGGGGCCCGAAGATATCACTCCCGTTACATAGGAGGGACAAATCCCATCTTGATCATACAAATCCCTCCGCATGATATGTGGCATACCCAATGACCTCCTTCAAGTTCACTCAGTTATGAGCAACAAAGGAAAGTATCAAAGTATGTGACTCACATGTAGGGAACCTTGATGATCTTAGGTCGAAGGACTACATATACCATGATCACTATGAGAATCACTTATGACACTCATCTAAAGATCCATGTAGTGTTCTCTTGGTAGGTCAGTCCAGTACACAACTTCTCCAACTTGTACCCATATGTAGACTACATATCTCATATTAGTCTCCACATATGCTAGTCGTTATGTATTTTTTCAACCCGCTCCACAATAATACTAGACTATGAACGTTTAAGAATATCATTATTCTAGGGTTACAATTATGTTTATTACGTTACGCATAAACAAAACAACGAACATAATTGCTGGATTAATGCCTTAATAAAATATCATGACTTAATGTGCAAAAATACAATCATCTCATGATTGGCTTTTGGGCACAACACTAACAAACTTGGCTCTACCAAGTAGGCTTTGGATTACTCTTGCACAAAGTATTCAATGAAAGGTTATTATGTGCTTAGGTGATGACCTGGCAGAGTTAGCAAGCCAAGGCTTGCTAGAGTGACTTCGGGGCCAGAACTCACTAGGCACGGCACAATGTCCCATAAGAGGACTAGGATGAGGTGGGGTGCCAATGGACTCAAGTATGTGTGCATATATTAGGCCTTAGACCATTATGAGCTCATGGTACATTTATGACATTTATTGTCTAGTGTCCTCTAGTGTTTTCTTTTGTAGGTACCCTCGAAGACCCCTTCCTGGGAATCTATGATTCTCACCCCTTACTTTATATGTGTAGGGTTGGGTGGTTTGCAAAAAACCCAGGCTTGGTTGTTGATCTAGTTAAGCAAGTATGAGTTATTCTTGCTAGTTTGTATGCTTGGGTTATTGGTTTGTTGTTTAATAACTACTCCCTCTATCCCATATTCTTCGAAACACTCACTGTTTAGCAATTAATCTATGATTTTTTATTTTTTATTTTTAGTATATAAATAAAAAAAATTTGTATATAAATGATAAATAAAAACCTATAGTTTCCAAATATATATTTTTTAAATTTTTTTCTAACAACCAATAATATAAATAAATTCAAGTCAAACTATGGCCAAAAGTAAACTATTTCAAACAATATGGGACAGAGGGAGTATGTTGGATTGACCTTGAGTAGTAGTTGATTTAGGAGCACGAGGGGCATGTTGAGGCTAAAGGCACTTGAGGGCTAAAGTTCAAGTGGTTAGCCAAGTTTGGTCATCCCAGTAGCTTTTGCTTGAGTACTTAATTGTACTAGATGCATCTAGCAATAATGGTTAGTTTTGTGTTTTGGTTTTTGATTCATGTACATACCTAAGTAATGTACACAGGGTTGTTGCTTGTAGAAAACATGTTTATGGCTTTGGCTAGTTTTACAATTGTTTTTAAGTGTGGTACTACTGCTATTTTGAATGTTTTAATTTAAGTTTAAAGTTCCATGTGGAGGCTACTCTTGCATTATTTGATGCTAATATCTAGGTTAGCAAGCTTAGGTCACGTGTATTCATTTTTATCTCAAGAAAAGAAACCAAGAATTACAAACCAAAACCCAAGGATTACTCACATTCCTAGCGACCTTGGGCAGCAAACGGCCGCTACCCGAGTGCTGCCACAACTTGAACATGAGGTAAGGAAGATGGCTCAAGTACTTGAAAGATTTTGAAGGTATCATTAAGTGTATAGTTGGCAAAGTTAATAAGGTAGTTGATGCTCTAAAAAAGAAGAACACTGGAGTACTCAAGGCCACTAGAAAGCCTATTAAGGTAGAAGTACTCAATTTAACTAAGTTGGCCTGAGAGTAAGGGTAATGGGAGATGGACCAAGTGAGAGTCCTAGCTATTAGGTCAAAGTAGAAATACCTAATACAAGAAGCATAGTTGCAAGATGATAAGCTCCTTAAGGTTTGTCGGTAGAAACAAAGAAAGTAGTATCAAGGCTTTTTGTCTAGGCATGTAATGCTGTACTTCTTGGAGCCCAGAAAAGCTCACTCTAGTATGCTAAGCGTACATCTTGGAGCCCAAAAAATGTACAATGACTTTAGATCCCATTTTTAGCGACCGTACATGAAGCAAGAGATAGGTGCTTATATGGAAAAGTGTATGACTTGCTAACAAGTCTAGGTTGAGCATCAGAGGCCTAGGGGCAATCTTTGAAGCTTGCCCATACCAGAAAGAAAATGGGGCTCCATCTTTATGGACTTCGTGTTGGGTATGCCACTAACCAGAAGAAAGCACAACTTTAAGGTCATAGTGGATAGATTGACTAAGGTAGCCCATTTCTTGCCTATAAACATCATAGACTGATTGGACAAATTGGCTGAATTCTATATTAGAGAAATAGTGAGGTTGCATGGTATAGCAATTGACATTGTCTCAGATAAAGATCCTAGATTTGTGTCTAGACTCTAGAGGTCCTTGCACCATGCTTTAGGCACTAGGTTGAAATTCAACTTACCATCCATAGATAGACGGATAGACTGAGACAACCATTCAAGTCTTAGAAGATATGTTTAGATGTTATGTAATTGACTTTTAAGAAGAATGGAACAAGCACTTGCCTTTAGTAGAGTTTTATGACAATAATAGCCATCACTCAATGTTTGGCATGGCTCCCTATGAAGCATTGTATGGCTAGAGGTGCATCACTTCACATTGTTGGAATGAACCTAGAGATAAGTTGGAAATAAGCCCATAACTTATAAGAAAAACTACTGGGAAGATCAAGCTCATCCAATAAAGGATAAGAGCTGCCAACAATAGGCAAGAGCCCTATGGCAACCTAAAGAGGAGAAAGGAACTTGAGTTCCAAGTAAGAGAATGGGTTTGGTTGAAAGTTTCACTAATGAAAGAAGTGATAAGATTTGGCAAAAAAGGGAAGTTAGCCCCAAGATATGTAAGGCCATACCAAATATTGACAAGGATTGCAAATGTAGCCCACAAGCTGGAGATACCACCTAAATTAGGTCATGTTCATGACATATTTCGTGTGAGCTTGTTAAAGAAATGAGTCTCTAACTGAAGGCAAATAGTGCATGTTACTAGTGTTCTTATTGCTCAAAATCTCACATATGAAGATGAACCAATTCGGTTATTGGCAAAGGACACTAGAAAGCTTAGAAGTAGGTGGATACCTATGATTAAACTACAATCGACTAATAATTATAAAATAAAAAGCAACATGGGAAGTGGAACCTAAAATGCTTAAGAGCTACCCAAGGCTGATGCCCAGACTTCAAAGAAATTTAGAGGACCAAATTTCTTAATGAATGGAGCTTATATTGCCCTTAAATTCTTAAGTGATAGACCTTGGGCTTTAAGGATTAAAGGCTTAAGTAATGTGTATAGCTAAATATTTGGGCTCATTGAACTTAGGAAATACTGTTTTGAATGAAGCTTGAGTGAAGGTTGAAAGTTTGAACCTTTTGTGTTAATAAAAATTACTTGGCCAATAAGTTAGTGATGCAAATGATGCTTTGTGAAAGTGAAATGCCTATTTGCAAACCTATCATAAGACCTAATTGAAAGAATCTTTTATGTGGGGACTCGAATGATTCATGCAAGTTTTATACTTGCTTAAATTAGCATTAAGCCATTTTAACACCACTTATCCTCAACCAAGCACTCACATGCTTCCACCCTCCATTGCCTCCCACATCTAGTTGCTCCACCATTGTTGAAAGCTTGGTCAAGCTCGTGGAAGTGTTCTTGAAGTGTTCATGATGGTTCTTGGCAAATCAAGAAGGAAAACTTTTGGTGATAGTGGATTCGTGAGCCATTTGAGCTAGGAAGACTAGTTTTGTCAATAACAAGCAAAGGGAAGGCACATTCTAAGCTTCAAACTTTTGGGCAACAAGAATTGCTAAGTCAAGGTAAGGATTTCCATGCATTCACTAAGTTTTATGGATGAACTGTGGTGAATTGGTGAATACTAAACTCTTAGGTGATGGTTTTATTGCCAAATGATCCTGTAAAGTTGTAAAGGGCTATGGATGTTTTGGCATCTATGTGAATTATTAATTAGCTATGAATATGGAAAGCATTAGGACTTAGAATTAAGGAGGCCATCTCAACTCTAAGGTGTGTTGAGCTCTCAAATTTGGGTAAAAAAGCCTAGATACTTGATCGAATGTCTATGGTTTTGAATCATGTTTGCTAGACCATATGGCTGGTGTTTAGTGGTGTGTGTGTGATGTGTACTTCTTTGTTTGTTTGTGCATGCTAACCTCTTAGATATTATTTAATTATTATGTATCTACATGTATTGTGCCTTGTGTTTTTGTCTTTGATTGTAGGTGCTTGAAGTTTCATTTTTGTTAAGCAAATACTTAACCTATGTTAGGATTTGGAAGCCATGTGGGATCCCTATTGAGTTTATCAAACTTATTGCCTTACTTTAGGTGTGTAGGAAAAGGTTTGCCTGAAAAGGAAGAAACCCAAGAGTGACCTACACTCTTTTGGATTTTGTGAAGGTATTATGATAGCATGTGGTTTTGCTCAATATTCTAAGTGCTAGGAGTTTGCTTGTGTGCCAGGCTAATGAATATGATTTCATTATTGCAGGCATTGTGTGTCTAGAGTTGTGGGAACAAAGTCAAGTGAGGTTGGATGTGTACCATGGCATATATGTTGTGGCTTGCTTTGTTGGATATGTGTATGGTGGTTGGACTTGTTTTAGAGAGTATAATCATGTTTCAATTGGTATTGATCACTTTTGGGTATGCTTAAGTGGAATGGCATTTGTATTGGGCACTTTCGGGTTGTGGTGCATTTTGATGTTCTTGGTAGGCTTACCAAGACCTATGTGCTTGTTTGATGATCTTATATAACTTGGTACTTGTGCACATGTAATGCCTCAGTTATGTTATGGTGAAGATGCCTATGTTGTGTATGTATGGATGTTTCTAGTAGTACAGGTATGAGCAGCCTATGGTACACTCACTAGAACTTATGTGTATGTAAGTTGAACATCTTGGAGATGGATGCATATGTATGATGTTTTTGTATGTTATCTACTAGAATGAAGTGCTTTTTGCTTGAGTATTGACACTTTCAGAAGTTATGTGCCCTAGTATGTGTTTGAGAAATTTTGGGCACTATGTGTACTAGGGTAGCCAATGGTAGGCCTACTGAAACTTGTATGTGTCCAAGACATGTGCATGAAAACCTATATTTTCCAAACTAAAGCTATTGTTTTGGTTTTCATGCATATACTCGATGAATGAATGGTTCTTGTGATGAATTTAGCATGAAACCCACTAAGGTACTTAGCTTGTTTCTACAAGGTAGGTTCTGTGTCTGTGTCTACCCATATGTCCTAGAGTGCCCAATGAGCACCCCAGTGCCCTTCCCTTGTGTCCTAGTTGCACCAAAGGGGCTTAAGCCTTTATGTCTATTGTGCAGTACATACTAGTGCATGCAATTTCTAAACAAAATCTGATAGACGTAATCGAATGTCTTAACCATTGTTTTTAGTGTCTAAACCTCTCAAATGGGCCAGGGGCTATGTTAGGCATGACCACTACCCTTGGTGCCAAAACCATCTAGTGCAAGTTAGCTTAATAAGTTTTAAAATTTTCTACTAGCACTTGCACTTTAAAAGTCTAAATCTTGGGTAGGCACCTAAATTCCTTGTAGCAAAACCTCTCAGTCCAAGATTGCTTAAGAAGCTCAAAACTTGTCCACTAACTCTCACACTGACGGTTCTTCACCATAGCCCTGGTACTTGGTGTAGGGTTTTGGGAGCCAAACAAGCACAGCGGAATTTAACTGAAACTCTCCAAGATCCAAGTGAAATGGGGTAAACCAGGCGTTCAAAAATTTTCATACTTAATTTAGGTTGAGATCTTTCACCAATCTATCAAATCGAATCACAAAATCTAAACAGTTGATGTGTTCAAGCTCTCTATGGTATCCACACGAGCCTCTTGGGATCACTATACTTCTACCACGTCATGGAAGATGTGTTTCTCTTACGCTCGCAGTTCTAGCTTGCATCCTCCAAGGAATAGCAAGAGAAGACTGTGGCTGTCTCTTTTGGGAGGCTAGGACAAGGCTATGAATTTCTCACTAAAAGTTGTATTTATAGTGAGACTCAACTTCCAGACGTAATGGGTTTCGAGGCCCTAATCCAATTAGGCTTTAATTTTGGGCATAATAACGGCTCAACTTATGGGCCAATTATTATCACAAAATTATCATGAAACCATAACCCAAATAATTAGCCCATGCACTATAATAATCCAAATAGCTCTTTTTGTGCAACCCAATAGGCTCTTACAATGTTGGCAATGATCATAAATCACATTTATTATCATAAGCAATGAGCGGTGCCTAGTAACACATCATTGCTACCCAACTGATAAGATCGTCAGTGACTCAACTAAACATTTATGATCGTTACCCATATATGCCATTGTCCCTTTGTCCAAGATATCAAGACTAGGGACGAGACATGAAATGTGTGACTCTCGTATAACCCAATCTTTGGTTTTTTGATTAGCAAGTAAACTAACTTAAATTGATGACATTGATATTGTATATCAACTCATTTGAGCATGGTCATGCATTTTCTAAGTTTCACTCTATCAAGGGGCCCGAAGATAGCACTCTCGTTACATAGGAGGGACAAATCCCATCTTGATCATACAAATCCCTCTGTATGATATGTGACATACCCAATGACCTCCTTCAAGTTCACCCGGTTACTAGAAACAAAGGGAAGTATCAAAGTATGTGACTCACATGTAGGGAACCTTGATGACCTTAGGTCAAAGGACTACATATACCATGATCACTACGAGAATCACTTATGACACCCATATAACGATCCATGTAGCATTCTGATGGTTGGTCGGTCCAGTACACAACTTCTCCAACCTATACCCATATGTAGACTACATATCTCATATTAGTCTCCACATATGCTAGTCATTATGTATCGTTGTAACCCATTCCACAATAATACTAGACCAGGGGCATTTTAGAATATCATTATTCTAGGGTTACGATTATGTTTATTATGTTACGTAGAAACAAAACAACAAACATAGATGTTGGATTAATACCTTAATAAAATATCATGCCTCAATGTGCAAAAATACAATCATCTCATCATTCACTTTTGGGCACAACACTAACACTCGGCACTGCAAACAAAGACTAAACTCAGTGTGTCACTAGTGTATTATGTGTTGGGTTTCATGAGCCAAACAGCGTAGCGGAATTTAACCGAAACCCTCCAGGATCCAAGTAAAACGGGGTAAACCAGGTGTTCAAAAATTTGATACCTAATTTTCGGGTTGAGATCTCTTACTCAACTATAGAGTCGAATCACAAAACTTGAACAGTTGACGTGTTCAAGCTCTCTATGGTATCCACACGAGCCTTTCGGGATCACCACGCTTCCACCACGTCCCGGAAGATGCGTTTCTCTTGCGCTCGCAATGCTAGCTTGCGTCCTCCAAGGAATTGGAAGAGAAAAGTGCGGCTGTCCTTTTGGGAGGCTAGGGCAAGGAGACCCACGAATTTCTCACTAGAAGTTGTACTTATAGTGAGACTCAACTTCCAGGCCTAATAGGTTTCAAAGCCCTAATCCAATTAGGCTTTAATTTCGGGCTTAATAATGGCTCAACTATTGGGCTCATTATTAATACAAAATTAAAGTGAAACCAGAACCCAAATTATTAGCCCATGCACTCTAATGATCCAAATAGCCCTATGTGTGCGACCCAATAGGCTCTTGCCATGTTGTCAATGATCATAAATCACATTTATGATCATAAGCAATGAGCAGTGTCTAGCAACACATCATTGCTACCCAAGTGACAAGATTGTCGGTGATTCGACTAAACCTTTATGATCATCTCCGATATATGCCATTGTCCCTTTGTCCAAGAATCAAGACTAAGCACGAGATGTGGAATGTGTCACTCTCGTATAGCCCAATCTTTGGTTTCTTGATTACCGAGTAGACCAACTTAAACTGATGACATTGATATCGTATATCAACTCATCCGAGCATGGCCATGCATTTTCTAAGTCTCACTCTATCAAGGGGCCCGAAGATATCACTCCCGTTACATAGGAGGGACAAATCCCATCTTGATCATACAAATCCCTCCGCATGATATGTGACATACCCAATGACCTCCTTCAAGTCCACTCAGTTACGAGCAACAAAGGAAAGTATCAAAGTATGTGACTCACATGTAGGGAACCTTGATGATCTTAGGTCGAAGGACTACATATACCATGATCACTATGAGAATCACTTATGACACTCATATAACGATCCATGTAGTGTTCTCATTGTGGGTCAGTCCAGTACACAAGTTCTCCAACTTGTACCCATATGTAGACTACATATCTCATATTAGTCTCCACATATGCTAGTCATTATGTATTATTGCAACCCGCTCCACAATAATACTATACCAGGGACGTTTAAGAATATCATTATTCTAGGGTTACAATTATGTTTATTACGTTAGGCAGAAACAAAACAACAAACATAATTGCTGGATTAATGCCTTAATAAAATATCATGACTCAATGTGCAAAAATACAATCTTCTCATGATTGGCTTTTTGGGCACAACACTAACATTGTGGCCTTGCCATAACACACCCTTAGCACCCAAGGCATACTTCACTCCATGCTCTACTATACTTTAAGGCTCATCTAAAACGATGTACTAAGAGTTGTAAGTCTTGACACACCCTAGAGTATGAATGTTTGACGTTCATATCAGACCACCCCTATGGTTCAAGTATCCTAGTGCACCATGTAAGATATGTATGTACTACCTGAGCATTGTAATCCTATTGCCCTTGCCACTTTGGAGTCCCTTACATTTGCATTACAAATAGAGAAACATTTCTCTAGCATAACTGCCAGAACGTCCATGTGGCTAGCAGTCCTTGGTACCTAGCACCCAACAACTGGACACCAATATTCTACCCGAACCAAGGTGTTAAAGCGTCAGTCACTTTACTAAAAGTATCCTTGGTGCCCAAAGCCTACACACTAAGTCTTCACTTTTTAGCAAACTCAGCCCTTGGCCACTACCAAGTACCTTGGTACCTTCTTGTGGTCATTAACTAACTGGTCAAACTAGGTTCATAGGAGGATGGCCTTTACTCCCACGCATAACTAAGATACCATAAACTACACCCTAGCAAGCTCTCATTGGGAATTTGTGTGCGTGAAATCTATCATCATAACATAATTATTTTCTCCTAGGTGGGAGAACTAACTCCATCACTTTACTTGATTCATTATCAAAAGGTGTGCTACCCACTCCGAGGTAATCCAGTTATGGTGCCAAAATTGTGCATTTAGAGTCCCAAGATTGGTGTGTCCTATAGGTCATCAGAACAACACCCCTAGTATACATATTCAAGTGACCCTCTTAAGCACTTTGTAAATACATGCATATTGGTCTAACCATAACACACATATTCACATTTATGCACACTATGGAAGCTAAGAAGGAAAACACTAGGACAAGTCTAAGTTTTGGCTTTCACACATTAGACAATCTTGTTAAGTTCTAGTGACTAACCACTACACCTGTAACTTCCACTAATAAACTGTAACATTATACCAATATAACCCCTATCATCTTTGCTCCATTACCAAGTAGAGGCTTAGAGCAAACCAGGGAATTTTTTTTTTACATCGATAGCCCACCTATGGACCAGTTATGGATTTTTTCAATTGGTTACAAAATTCTAACCAAATCAACAGTAACTTAGCCAACGCCAGGATGCTTGTTCTTGTAGTGTTTAGGGGGGTGAATGATACTGGCCCCTTCCCCCTTGTTTTTTGAGGTCTGCCCCTCCCTTTATAGAATACCGAGGCTAGTGACCCTAACCCTTAAAGTGCTTATGGTCAAACTTTAGGCCACCCATCCTTAGCTCCTTGGCCATGATGTGTTGCTCAGCCATTTGGTAGAACTCTCTGAGGGTGTCAGGAGGATCCTTGGAGAACTCGTAGAAGAGATGTGAGTCCCTCCTTAGTCCCCTGATCATAGCAAGGATTTGGATCTTTGGGCAGAAGTCTGGCACACTAAGGGCTTATCAGTTATACCTCTGGATGTAGTCCCGAATGGTCTCCTCATTCCTTTGGGCTATGTCGAACATCTGGATTGGCATCTTCACCATTGGTTTACTTCTGATGAACTGCTAGGTGAAGGCAGTGGACAACTCCTGGAAACCCATTGTGGTTCTGGGTGCCAAGGAGTTGTACTATGCAGTTGCCGACCATGACAAGGTGACCTCGAAACATTTGCAGAAGGTGGCATCATTGGCACCATGCAATACCATGCTCCTTCTATACTTTGTCAGGTGGGCTTGGGGGTCGCTACGCCCATCGTATGTCTCCAGGTGTGGTACTCGTAAGTTACTGGGCATTGGGGCCTCTACTATCGTACGGATAAGGAAGGACTCATTTCCGGTGAAGGTCTTTGATAGCCTTGACTAGACAGGCTTTTGAGATACCTATTGTTCCACCTTTTCCAACCTTTCTAGGAGTTTCTCCATCAAAATGGTAGTACCTTCATTTCTTTTTTGCCTGGGAACTGCTAGCAGGGGAGAATAGCATTGTCTTTTCACTTAAGGGTGGACTTTGCTGGTGGGAGATTTTTTGCTCTTTCAAGCTTGCTCCTGGAGTGTGATGTCCTTGGGAAGGTATGTTCTATGTTGAGGTCTCATCATGAAGACTCTCACTTCCAAAGCTTTGATGAGGTGACTTATGGATTTTTTCCAGATAGGCCATCTGGGAATGTACCCTTCCTTTTGTAGGTGCTTGTGACCACCTTTGGTTGATTTGTTGTGTCATTTCAATAATGATAGAGCATTGAAAATGAGGTAGAAAACCCATTGTGATTGTTAGAGGACGCTTATCCTCTAGCAGGGAAGTCTTTATTGCTGGCTGTTCAGTCACTGCTTGAGTTTTCGGCGCGGACTGGGACATCGGGAGTCCTTTACCCTTTGAATGCTGAGTCTCCACAATGGTGACTTGGGGATGGGTTCCCACAGACGGTGCTAAATGATGCCCGGTGACATCTTCATTGTATGACATGCTTAGCATGAAAGAGAAACTTCCGATAAGATATGTGCAAGGCCTTGAAGAAAGTGGGTTAGGAGTTGCCCAGAGTGTGTTTCCGGGGGAGGAGCCTCCGACGCCCAAGTTAGTATACGGGAGAGAAGTTACTAAGAGCAAAGAGTAGGAAAGAGAGAGTCCCGTGTGTTATTTGTTAGCGTTGTGCCCAAAAGCCAATCATGAGATGATTGTATTTTTGGACATTAAGTCATGATGTTTTATTAAGGCATTAATCCAGTAATTATGTTTGTTGTTCTGCTTCTGCGTAACATAATAAACGTAATTGTAACCCTAAAATAATGATATTCTTAAACATCCCTGGTCTAGTATTATTGTGGAACAGGTTACAATAATACATAACGACTAGCATATGTGGAGACTAATATGAGATATTTAGTCTACATATGGGTACAAGATTGGAGAACTTGTGTACTGGACCGACCCACCATGAGAACACTACATGCATCGTTATATGAGTGTCATAAGTGATTCTCACAGTGATCATGGTACATGTAGTCCTTCGACCTAAGATCATCAATGTTCCCTACATATGAGTCACATACTTTGATACTTTCCTTTGTTTCTCGTAACTGAGTAAACTTGAAGGAGGTCACTGGGTATGTCACATATCATGCGGAGGGATTTGTATGATAAAGATGGGATTTGTCCCTCCTATGTAACATGAGTGATATCTTCGGGCCCCTTTATAGAGTAAGACTTAGAAAAATGCATCGCCATGCTCAGATGAGTTGATATACGATATCAATGTCATCAGTTTAAGTTGGTCTACTCGGTAATCAAGAAACCAAAGATTGGCTTATACGAGAGTGACACATTCCATGTCTAATTCTTAGTCTTAATATCTTGGACAAAGGGACAATGGCATATATCGGTGATGATCATAAAGGTTTAGTCGAATCACCGACAATCTTGTCGCATGTGTAGCAATGATGTGTTGCTAGACACCGCTCATTGCTTATGATCATAAATGTGATTTATGATCATTGCGAACGTGGTAAGAGCCTATTGCGTCTCACACATAGAGCTATTTGGATCATTAGAGTGCATGGGCTAATTATTTGGGTTATGGTTTCACTTAAATTTCATACTAATAATGGGCTCAAGAGTTTAGCCATTGTTAAGCCCGAAATTAAAGCCTAATTGGATTAGTGTTTTAAAACCCATTAGGCCTGAAAGTTGAGTCTTACTATAAATACAACTTTTAGTGAGAAATTCACAGGTCTCTTTGCCCTATCCTCCCAAAAGGACAGCCGCACTATTCTCTTGCAATTCCTTGGAGGACGTAAGCTAGCACTTCGAGCGCAAGAGAAATGCATCTACCGGGACGTGGTGGAA
>SMDT01000789.1:0-136790 GCA_005392925.1 Aquilaria sinensis | reverse complement strand
ATGATGTAACTTGTTCGAATGATCAGAAAATTTCTCACTTTTTTTTTTCTTTTAATTCAAGTCATTCATACGAAAGCAACGTAAACTGAAAGGGTATATCAAGTCATGTGACACATCACTTCACATCACTTCCGAAAATTGCAAGTATTAAAATCTATAAAAACTTTCAAAATTCCGAATCGATCATTTGTTCTAATTAACAATGGTTATTTAATGTTTCATGTTGCTATTAAAATGCCCGAGGTTTAACCTCGCATTTCTCAATTAGTTTCCGCGTATTATACCCAGAAGGGAAGTGGAAAAATGTTTTGGGTGGGGCTGAGATTCCGACCACACTGATCCCAGAAGGATTCAAGATGCTTTGCCGACTTCGAGTGGTGCTCATGATACTGTAGAGCTGCTGCAGTGTGATTTACGGACTCCCCTTATGATCCGGAGAGTTCAGCAACTTCAGCTATCAGGCCTGGGTTGAGATGCTCCGAGCTGAGCTGACACAATCTATGAACACCTGTGAAGAAATAGGAAGCACTGCAAGTTACATGGTTCAGGTGGCAAGAGCTGAAACAAAGTTGTTCGACATGATATTTCGGTGCCTATAAACGTCCTGGAAAATTTACATGATTCATGTGGCAAGAGCTTGTACCCTCAATTTATGTCTCTGATTCAAGTCTTGTAAATGGAGCAGACATGCATCGGGAGGGCCTTGCTCCCCTAAAATGAATTTACCCAGATGGATCCAGATTATTCAGGACCCAATTAAGATTTTCAAAACTATAAACGTCTCCTTCCACGATTACAAGATTAACCGTTTCCTTCAAAGCTATAGCATGAGAAGCCAAAATGTTGATAGAGCAGCAAGCAATTACCGGAAGTTAGCAACTCCGTCAAGATGCCGAAATTAAAATATAATCTATTGCTAGTAGAAACTGTACAAGATCACTCTATCAACCTTAGCAGCACGCTAGCTTGAAGCTTGACTTTTAGAACCAGTCCGACAGATATCAACACGATAGCTTCCTGTGCCGAGACATGATTGTGTTGAAGATCGAGCCAAAAGCTACTACAAAACACAAGTGAAAACTTGACAGCTACTGCACACACGAGATGCTATCATTTTTGTCCGGATATGCGATGCAAGCAACGGGAGAAATCCTTCAGATTCATAAACTATATTCTGTCTTGCCATCAATAAATGCTTGGATAGACGGTTCCCTGCCGAGAAAATCGGATAGCATTTCAATGGGATCTTTTGCACCTCCCGGTGCTAACACCTGCCAAAAGTTTTGGGTGGTTATTCCTCCGATGGGTTATAATAACCAGAAGAAATGGTTAGGGAAAGCAAATTTATTGCTGAGCTAATTGATGGTCGTTCGCTGGAAAAATTCTTACACCCTATCTGGGCGTGAGCCAAAGCAGAGCTAATGCTGCTCTGGGATCAAGAACGAAAAGCCAAAAGCAAAAGCTTCACCAAATTAGGTAGAGTTAGCTATCCAGTCAAGGATTTTACCTTGTTCCGAAACTGCATTCCCACACGCTGGTCAAGCAGACCATGGCGAAACTTTGAAGCAAAAATATCAGCCCCAAAAACCTGTAAATTGCATTAAGGGAGTTCCTCATTACTTGAGATGCAATCAAGAAAAAGCAGATTGAGAATGGTTTCCATTTTTCTAGACGAGGGGCAGGGTAAGTAAGACCTCAGTCCAAATACGACTGTAACAAGCAGCTTCATAACCAATAGCACAACGAGTGAAACAGGAAGCTGGATTTGTGCCTTCTAGCATTGGCAAGCCCAACATAACCTGAAAAAACAAAATTGAAGTAAATGAGGAACAAGTACAACATCAGAGTAAACGAAGGTGCTCCCTTCGTCCTATAATTCTTGTCAGTTATCAGTTTTTGACTTTTTGGATTGTGTTGGACTAGGAAAATCTTTTTGCTAATGACACATACATATACAAAGACTTGTATGCAAATGTTGGATAAGATTTCTTTAGTTTCTAAATATTATACTATAAAAGTTTTCTAGCAACAGAAGAATATTTGAGCCAAATCAATTTCAAAAAGTTATGAAGTGACAACAATTATGGGAAGGAGAAACTAAATAAAATCAACTAAAGAAAGAGTCCTCTACCTTTGGATGAAGATGCTTGAATAGTTCAACAAAGTCAACATTTTCAGCTGAATGGATAATTTGATCAAAAAGACCTAACACTGAAATTGTCAGCTAACATAGAAGATGATTGATCATTGCCAGAATAGTTCACCTGCTTATAAACACAAATACCTACAACTTTTTAACTCAAAGTAATAACTTGCTGTTGGGGTTAATCATAAAACCATCAACTTTGAGTGAAATATGTATGTTATATACGCTGTCAAAATAAACTCGGTGAAAAGCTACTGTCAACCTAATACTTGACAAAATCATCAAGAAACTAGATAACTTATCAGATCAAAGAACCCCTACTTTACATTTAATTTATTATCTACAGATGTTTCAAACACAGATAACCATAAATTTATTAAAAAAAAAAAAAGGATATCCATAAATATTGGAACCGGAGCAGCAGAGCAGTTAAAAGCTCTACATTCCCTCTATTCCATAAAGATCGATACTTTTTTTATTTCTTAACATACCTTTGACTTAAAGCTTATGTTTATTTTTGAAAAAAATGAAATAGTATTTAAAATTACAACATTAAATCTATATGCATCTTGTCAAACAATATCAGAGAAAGAAACAGAGGGCTTGATCTCATACAAGACCCTCATTGCCTTTATATAATAAGAGAAATTATCATACAAGGAAAGACAACTAGGATTGATATCTAAATAATAAATGACAAATCTACTTTCCTATTTTACGTAGTAACCTTATGTAAACAGATCTACTTTCCTTATGTAACACTCCCCCTCAAGCTGGAGCATATATATCATAAGCTCCAAGCTTGCTACATATAAAGTTTACTCGTGATCCTCTTAAAGACTTGGTAAATAAATCAGCAAGTTGATCCTCTGATTTGACATAAGGAGTCTTGATCAATCCTTCTTGAAGCTTCTCACGGACAAAGTGACAATCAACCTCAATATGTTTAGTTCTTTCATGGAAGACTGGGTTTGAAGCAATGTGAGTTGCTGCCTGGTTATCACACTTTAACTCCATAGGCGATGAATGTTCAAAACCAAGTTCTTGCAGAAGGTGCTTCAACCATACTAACTCACATGTAGCATATGCCATTGTCCTATACTCAGATTCAGCACTAGATTGTGCAACAACAGTTTGCTTCTTACTCTTCCAAGACACCAAGTTTCCTCCCATGAAGACACAATAGCCTAAAGTAGACCGGCGATCGTACGAACCTGCCCAATCCGCATCTGTGTATCCTTGAATCTGAGTATGACAATAATTTCGATATAAAAGGCCTCGTCCTGGAGTACCCTTCAGATATCTCAAAATTCTGATTACTGCATCCCAATGACCAGTACGCGGAGACTCCATAAACTGACTTACGACACTAGTGGCAAATGAAATGTCTGGCCGAGTGACAGTCAAATAGTTCAATTTACCAACAAGTCTTCGATATCTACTAGGATCTCCCAAATATTCTCCTTTCTCAGCATCAAGCTTAACATTTGGTTCCATGGGGCTATCAACTGACTTGGCTCCCAATAAGCCAGTTTCTTCTAGAAGATCAAGG
Organism: Aquilaria sinensis; assembly: GCA_005392925.1. NCBI lineage: Eukaryota > Viridiplantae > Streptophyta > Magnoliopsida > Malvales > Thymelaeaceae > Aquilaria > Aquilaria sinensis. The sequence goes on along the minus strand of SMDT01000789.1, from coordinate 133,092 downwards.
ACATACTTCCTTTGGGACAAGTTTATCCCCATTTTGGACCTTGCTACTTCAATACCCAAGAAGTATCTTAACGAACCAAGATCCTTTGTCTGGAATTTCATTTGCAAGAAAGATTTCAAGGATTGAATACCAACATTATCATCACCAGTTATAACAATGTCATCAACGTAGACAATCAAAATAATTTTAGCAGCTCGGGAGTGTCCATAAAAGACAGAGTGATCCACGCCACATTGCTGCAATCCAAACTCCACAACAACTGCACTGAAGCGACCAAACCATGCTCGTGGTGACTGTTTCAAACCATACAGAGACTTGTTTAAACGACATACAAGGTCAGTCTCCCCCTGAGCAACAAACCCTGGTGGTTGCTCCATAAAGATAGTCTCCTCAAGATCACCGTGGAGAAAGGCATTCTTCACATCTAATTGATGTAAAGGCCATTGATTTGTGGCTGCCAATGCAATGACAACGCGTACTGAAGTCATTTTGGCTACTGGAGAAAACGTCTCCAAATAGTCCATGTCGTATACCTGTGTATATCCCTTAGACACTAGACGAGCTTTCAACCGATCAACTGTACCATTAGGAAGGACTTTAACATTAAAAACCCATCAGCAACCAACAACTGTCTGATCATGTGGAAGAGGAACTAAATCCCATGTATTATTAGCCCGCAAAGCTGACATCTCCTCCTCCATGGCCTACTTCCATCCAGGGTGAGACAAAGCTTTTGAAATAGACTTAGGCAAGGGAATGGAAGACAAGGTAGAGATAAAAGCAGAGTATGATGGTGACAATGAATTATAAGAGAGGACATTCGAGAGAGGATGAAGTGTACAAGACCTTTTTCCTTTGCGAAGGGCAATTGGAATTTCTAAATCATCAGCCGGTGGAGTTGAAGATGAAGCCGGTGGAGACGAGCGTGAATCTTGTGGTAGTGCTTATTAATGAGAACGTCGGGTATAAACCTGTAAATCAGGACGAGAAAGTCGCTCTGAAGGAGCCAGATTATTGTTAGGAATGAGTTCTGAAGGAACATGATCAGTAACTGGAACATCAATATTGGTAGGAGCCATTTGAACAGGTACAGAGGGCAATGGCAAACAGTCATCAGTATCAGAAGACACGAACTGAGTATCAGAAAAATATGGTGTAGCTTCAAAGAATGTAACATCAGCAGAAACAAAACAACGATTTAGGGAAGGACTGAAACACTTGTATCCTTTTTGCAACCGAGAGTAACCAAGAAAAACACATTTCAGAGATTTGGGGTCTAATTTATCTGTGCCAGGCTGGTTCTGATGAACAAAGCAGACACAACCAAATATACGAGGAATAACAGGAAAGGGAGCTTGGCGGGGAAAAAGGATAGAAAAAGGAATTTTACCTGCAAGGATAGACGATGGCAAATGATTGATATGAAAACATGCAATGAGCATAGCATCTCCCCAAAAACTCTTGGGTACATTCATGTGAATTAACAGGGTACGAGCAGTTTTAACAATATGCTGAATTTTTCTCTCAGCTACTCCATTTTGTTGAGATGTGTGTGGGCAGGAGGATTGGTGGAGTATACCCTGTTGCTGCATGTAACTAGATATTGAGTTAGAGAAATATTCTTTTGCATTATCACTGCGAAGAATATTGATTCGGGTGTGAAACTGATTTTGAATCTCAGCACAAAAGGCACAGAAGATAGAAAATAACTTTGAACGATCTTTCATTAAATATAACCAAGTCATTCGAGAGAAATCATCAACAAAGATTATGAAATACTGAAAACCCAATTTAGACTTGGTACGACTAGGACCCCAAATATCTATATGAATTAACGAAAAAGGTTTATCAACTCATTTATTGACTCGGGACAAATAGGGAGCACGATGGTGCTTCCTAAGCTGACAAGACTCACATTCTAAAGTAGAGGTTGAATTTAAATTTGGGACTAATTTCTTAAGGTTCTCTAGAGATGGATGACCCAAGCGACTATGAATTAGAAAAGGAGAAGCTGAAACAGGACAAGCAACTGATGACTGCAATCCATCAAAATAGTACATTCCATTCGATTCACGCCCTTCTCCAATCGTCTTCTTGGTCTTCAAATCCTGGATAATGACATGATCAGGAAAGAAACAAACAGAACATTTTAGTTGTTTGGTCAGTTTACTCACAGACATAAGATTGAATGGAAAGTTTGGAACATAGAGTGTAGAGGGTAAAGTAAGAGAAGAACAAGGTCGAGTGGATCCAACACCTCTAATAGTGGTGGTAGATCCATCGGCAATGGTGAGTTTACTATGATGTGAGGCTAGAGGACATATTTGATAAAAAATGGCTATTTTACCTGAAATGTGGTCAGTAGCACTAGAGTCCAACACCCAAGACTGATTTTTGGAAAGGCTAGACAAATAACAAGCTGTTGGATTACCTCGATGGACAACAGATGCCATGGGAGGAGAAGCGGCCAGCTGTGCGGACTGATACTGCAGGAATTTAGTGTACTCTTCGTGAGATAAAGTAACAGACGATTGTAATGCCATAGCTGAAGAAGAGTCCTCTTTTGATGCCATATAGGCTGCTCGTAATGATGGATCCTTATCCCAACAAGTATCCTCAATATGACCATCGTTTCCACAGTACGTGCAATGAGGACTTGGACCTCGACCACGTCCACCTCTGCCACCACGACCACCGTGTCCTCCACGACTACCTCCAAGGCCTCCTCTAACTTGAGAGCCAGATCTTGCTTGTGGATTGGACTGAACCGCAAGAACAGACCGATCAGAACTGTAATTTGTTGGACTCTCATTAGCGAAAGAACGAGAAAGCTGGGAGTATACTTCAGGCAATGAAGGTAGTTCTACTCCCCCAAGGATCTGTGCACGGACCGGTTCAAACTCTGGTTTTAGTCCAGCTAGAAACGTCATTATCACTAGATGCTCTCTTTGACGATGCATCTCTTGGACATCAGAAGAAATAGGCAGCAAAGCATTAAACTCTTCGAACCCTTGTTTCACCTTTGCGAAGTAATCGGTGAGACTCCCTTCTTGTTTAGCATGAAACAACTCAACAGAAACATCATACATGCGCAGCATATTACTAGAGTAAAGAAGTTTAGCATAATCCCAAGCCTTGCTTACAGGTGATGACATGAGAGAATAAATCTGACACTTCAGGTTCCATGGACTCGAACAGCAAGTGCAACAACTGTGCATCATCAGCTTGCCAATTTTCTAATTGGCTTTGGTCGGTAGGAGGATCAGCAGTGAGATGTGACATCTTCCTCTGACCTGTAAAATACAATACCAATTTCTTGGTCCAGGAAGAGTAATTATTACCATTCAAACATTGTTTGGTAATTCGAATACTGCTAAATTGGGTAGAGGAAACCATTGGTGAGATGATTGCCGGAACACGTGATTGGGAATTTTTCTCCTTAGGATTTGACATTCTCCTTGATGAGACGAACAAATAGATCACAGCCCTTGCTGATGACGCACTCCAACATACGAGAGACTAACTGGATGACGAAGAAACTCAAGCTCTGGTCATAATTGACATAAAACAAGACCAAAAACTTGTTTAGGACAGAAAGGTGAGCACACCCATCAGAATGCCGTCGCCGGAGGTCGCCGGACGGCGACGCGTGCCGCCCACGTGCCAGCGTGTGGGAGGCTTTCCGGCAGCACCGCCGGTACTGGTTTGGTCGCCGGTGACTCCTGGTGGTGGCTGTGTTCTTGGTTTTTGATTTGGTTAAGTATAGATAAGGTTACTGGTTAGGGCAGCGGAAACGTAAAGCTGAAAACAGTTTTCTGGTGTTGGTAGCGGAAACGTAAGGCTGGAAAGAGTTAGGCTATGGCTCTGATACCATGTCAAACAATATCAGAGAAAGAAACAGAGGGCTTGATCTCATACAAGACCCTCATTGCCTTTATATAATAAGAGAAATTATCATACAAGGAAAGACAACTAGGATTGATATCTAAATAATAAATGACAAATCTACTTTCCTATTTTACGTAGTAACCTTATGTAAACAGATCTACTTTCCTTATGTAACACATCTATAGTCACTGTATTTAAGCATCATGAATCATAAATTGACCAAGTCAACCATGAGTCAGAAAATCTTGAAAGTGTATAATTATGAGGACACAGGTCCAAAAGAATTAGATTATTATATGAAATAGCTTACATATGCTTAAACTATTTATTTTTCCATGTTAATAGAAGTTTGGAAGGAATATCAACACATAGATTGTTGAAGAGATGAAGCTTACAATAAAGAATTTCCTGCTTCAGTTTAAGGGCTGAGAATGAATATCGCCACCTTTTAAGAGCTTTACATGTATTTTCCTTAATAGGTTTTGTAATATCCTACAATGCAAACACATGCATGTTAACTCCAATGCTTGATAGAGTGGCAAAAGCCATCATTGACCAAATAATTTTTCCGAAGGATCCCATGCAATCCAAACAAGCACAATTTATGCATGTAATGGATGAATGTGTGAAAGAAATGCATCACCTCATGAAAGCCAGATATCAACTTCAGTGAGAAGCTCTCATAACACCTACATACATGAAATCATAATTGTCAGGACCTACTTGTCTTGGAACACATGAACATCAGAACAAATGACATACCAGTTCTCTAGCAGTTGAGCAGGTATCTCCACAAAGTCAGGATCAACACGGAGACCAGAGAATCTAGCAAATGATGCACGATTGCATATTTGTTGAACCTAAATGCTCAGAATAATTAGGGCCATTATATCAAAAGTCCATACCCTAAAGTAGCACCCATTTTACCATATAAATTAAGCTCTTAATTTCTCAATGGAACAACAGCTACTCCAACTAAACTTACCACATGGCCAAATTCATGAAAAAGACTGACCACCTCAGAAAATCTCAATAACTCAGGGATCCCACCAGCCTCCTTTTGGAATTGACAAATCAATAATGCCACTGGAATCTGGCAAGAAAAAGTGTACAAAAGGAAGTAAATTCAATTCAAGATATACAAATTAATCCCCTCAATGCATTATTTCAGTATCATCCGTATCCAAGTAATCAAACATGTGGGGACATGACAATCCTAGGCATATGCTAAAAGAGACAGCCAGACAATATAGTCTCAGGAACTTTTGTGACTATAAGGGAAAAAAATCACGAAGGTATGTCAAAACAGAACAGCCACCTGCCGTGAACCACTGAAAGCTAGTGCACTGTTTTGAAGAGCAACAACACAAGCGTGATTGTATTTACCCTCCCTGTGTAAAGAAAAGGAATAACGGTCACATTGCACAAATGTCATACACCCTCAAATAAAGCACAAATGCACAATAGAAAAGCTACCTTGTATACAAGTCAATGTATAAATAACCCAGAAGTTCAATAGAACTCAAGTCAAAAACGGAAAAGAGTTGGACATCAGGGTGCCAAACCTCAGCATCTGCAATTTCCTCAAATCTTAAGCCTGCAGGATGAAAATTTTACCTGAAATAAAAATTCTAGACATGCAAACACACATACAAAGATAAGCCAGATGCATATAAATCTATTACAGAGCACATGAGCTTTACCAAACAAGTCTTGGGAAATTTTGAATATTCCCGAAAGAACCAAGTTGAGAGGGAAGTACTTCCTCAGAGATCCAAAGTCCAAATCCAACTGCTGTTCTTCAAATTTTTTAACATAGTACAACAGGTCTTCTACACCAAATGTTACTTCTCCTTCCTCCTTTTTCTGATGACCCAGAGCCAAAATAATAGTATAATAGTAAATTACTCATATAAAAAAAATGTGACCAGGGAGAATTTGTGGCCAAGCAGAGACAAAACTGGAAAATAGAAAAGGTAAGGCACGTTATTACCTTTAAATTCTTCAATATTTCTAGTTCTCTGATAGCAAGGTCTGTCAAATTAGTAGAAATTCCTTCCAAGAACTCAAATACCTGGCATGATAACAGAAACCATATCAGCAAGAGCAACCCATAAAAGGATGCATTCTTGTGCATAGGATCCAGAGCTCATTTTCACCAGAAGCTATTGCCTGTGCACTATATTAAACCATACAATAAGACTCCCCGCCCTTGAAGTTTCATACTGGATATTTCTTTCCATTGCTTTCTGAGTTCAGATCAAATATTTTTCAAGTGTTTTGGGTAAAAGGCAATTAGAACTTGGACGAAAGCATTTTTTCAAAGAACACCAGCCAACCAACTTGTATGCAATACATTAAACAATGATGGAGCCATGGGGATAATTAAGCCAGTGCAGCCAGCATTTCACAATTTAGTCACCAAATTTCTTAATTTTATTTATGGCGATTAATTTATCGATTTGGATAATTGGATCCCAAAAATTAGTTTTTCCTGCTTCCCTCACTTATAAATTAAACTACAATTATTTCTTGAACATCAACACCAAGATAAATTACTTTGGAAATGTTTACGAAAAGCAGCCTTTCTTGATAACCCAAGGCAAACAGATATACCTTTTATAACAATCAACTATATTCCTGACAAGTTTAGGACTTCATGTATCCACACATATGGATAAGAATTGCCATGAAAATTGATCATTATAATTATTTCTTTCCTTTCTTGCAAACAAGATCCCTCAGAATATTAAGTTTCAGATTTCAACATTGACTTAGAACAAACCTAGCTTTAAGTGATATAAAAGAACAGTTTAATGCTTAATAGATAGCACTACTTATTCCTAAAATGAATGCAGTTGAAAATACACACACCTTCGAGGATGATTCTGCCATTCTAAGATTAAGTGCATAATCCGCATAGTTTGAATAGCCAAGCAGACGAGCTAATTTATGACGCAATTGGACCTGAACCACAAGGAACAAAAAAAGAACAACAATTCATTAGATTCTGAGCACTTCAAATCAACAGTAGGCAAGTGGGCAACAAGAAACGTAAAGAGATGTCAAATATCAACTCAGCATTGTTTTTAATTGATACAACAGTGATACTCCTTTTCATGTAAAACAAAATCTTTTCAGTAAGGACACAGCTAGGACTGCCAACAGTGATACTCCTTTTCATGTAAAACAAAATCTTTTCAGTAAGGACACAGCCAGGACTGCCAATTACAGAAAATGAAGAACCGCACTCACTAAATCTTCCAAAATAGGGAGGTTGACATCTCCACATCTCTTTCCATATGCAGCAGCTACTAACCTCCTGGTTTTTCCTATCTGCAACACCTTGCAAAAGAAGTATCTAAGTTCATATAATAGTATGATCACTTTTCAGGACACAGTAAATAAAGAGCAAAGCACATTTACATTTCAACTCACATAGAGCTTTGCTATTTTAGATAGAAGGATGTCCACTACAGTCATGCACTTAAGGAAAAAAATTAATTTAAGAAGGCTGGGCTGAGTGAGATCACGAAGCAGGTTTCTGCATGATCTTTTTCTCCATTCCCTTGGCCCAACAACATTAAATGCTACATGACCATGGTGGCAGACATGGCGCATCCTCAAGAAGACAGCATTTTGACAAATTTTGTTATTCACAGATATATAAGACCGAAAATGGTAGCCAACAAGGATTAAGTTGAAATCTGTTTGTGCTTCGTCAGCCAATACAGGCTTATCTCCAGGCGTTAATTGTGACATATACCATTACATATGTTTTTACATGTTTTTGCATTTCTTTCCTTGTGCCAAAACAATGTTAAATGTCGTGACATGGATAGAAAATGCATTTAACCTCTCAGGTACAGAATTATTAATGTTCAATGCTTCAATAGTGACACCCAACATTCGATTAGCTCCTTCCTTCATTGCAGTGATGCTTAAAGGTGTACAAGTTTCAAATTATAAGTTTTGAAAAAAAAAATTCAAAGGCAAAAAGAAGTAATATACTATAAGAAGACCAGCTCAAAAATCACAGCTACCAGGGATGTCGAAAATGGTGCCAACAAAAAAATGGTTTGCATTAAATTGACCAACCCAGGAATTGCACCTTGCATAGCTCCAGCACTGCCGTAACATGATGGCTTTTCAATAAGATCTTGTACTTCTCATTTTTACCCTTCTCCAAACTCTGCTACACAAAAAGTAGAATCCTAGATAAATACATGTCCTACAGATGACATTTGACCATGCAAAAATTAATTAGTGATGAGAAAATGATAACCAGCTTCCTTAGTTCACTTTTAATTGATTTTCATATCCACAACCGAATAGTTAAATTTGCATTCATAACATCTCCATTCTTAAGTTAGATAAGACAATGTTGAAAAATGAAAAGAGTCATTAGCTTTAGAGAATTTAGAAGTGCATATTTATAGAAATATCCGAGTTCGGAATTTTTAAAACACACATTGCTATGTCCAATATAGCCAAATCATTCTATTTTCAACAACTATTATTTAACAAAACACATTTGATTTTGAACTGAATAATGAAAAGGACTAGGCACTAAGCAGTGATAAATTACAGATCACAAAATCAACTGGTACATCATCATATCAATCAATCAACAAAGCCTTGATCCTAAACTAGTTGGGTAGCTACATGAATCCTGTATCCATTCAGCTCCATTAGAGGTAAGTTTCTACTTTAGCAGAGGGTCTTTTTTCGCTACTTCTACCCAACTAACTTTAGGTCTACCATAGTTTTCCTGATAAGAAACAAATGCAATGATTTGGGGAAAACTTGCAGAGATATGCTTCTATCAGCCCTTAAACCTAGATTTTTAGGCTTAGAGACATTGAATGCACTTTTAGGTTTGCCACAAAGGTAAGTCTACCATATTTCTTTTGCTTCCTCCTAAAACTTCACAGGTTTTTCAGCATATAGGAAGAAAAATTTGTGTAAAAGGGACACAAATGGCAGAAGCATATCACGTATAAAAGTACTGATTCTATCTTAGACTGTGACATATACCATGTTACTTTTTCTTTTCTCTTTCCAACCAAGAAATGGGGTGGAAGGTGAGAGAGAGAGAGAGATGGTAATTCAGACCTTAAGGAATTCAGGGTGTAGTCCACCAAGCTCATTTTCACTGAACAGAAGACAGCTGTTATCTTCACTCAAATTCTGAACATATTGAAAACTCAGATCACTAATCCGATCTTTTATGCGCTGCACCTCCTCTCTTTTGGTAGCTGTAAGGTTCAAACCACTGTGCTCGTAGTCTCTAATCTGTCACTGAGCAAAGAGGAATCGGTACTTGGACTCGGAATGTATGTATCTATGTGGGCTTACATTCAGTGCAACAAGCAAAATCTTAAAAGTCAATATGCAACTATAACATCAGCAGTTATAAAATAAAAATAACCACATCATTTGGCCAGTAAACCCTTCTAATGCAGCACTATTTTTTTTTTTTTGACATTAATACTGCAGTTCAAAGGAAAAAAACACATGGAAGAAAATAAACAAATTTCCTTACTAGGCATTGGACATAGCATTTAGCCTCAGGGCCCAACCATTCCCCTCTTGCTGCAACTGCTTTGACAACTAGGTATACATCTTCACGCTTACTGATTATTTTCCATAGTATTACATGTTAACAGACCCATGGTCAGTAAAGAAATCAAATTATCTTAGCTAATTGCATGAGGTAGTAAATAATATGTTGAGTGAATTGCCGAAAGAAATCAAAGGAAAAAACCTGCATAATGAGACATGATTGTCTATACTTCGCTCAGCTTCTGCACTTGCTTTCTGCTCACTATCTGAACAAGAAACTAATTTAGGGAAAATGCATGACTGAACAAGTGGGAATTGCTCTGCTTCCAAATCTGCCAGTGGTGCTATTACATTCTTATATGTAGCCTGCAAAAAGCAGTATGCTGAATCAAGAAAAAAAAAGTAGCAACATAGTTCTGCAAAAAACCACAATGTCATCAAACAATATCAATAAACCCTTTAATTTTTCTGCTTTTGTTAAGCAAACACACTTTCTGTAATAGCCTGGAGTTACTGAACGGAACAGCAACGTGCAACTAAGCTTGGGCCCGTCCAGTCTAACTCTCCATTCTAAGATATGCCTGCAAGGCAACTAGTGTAACTAGTGTAACTAGTGTTTGACAGCAGAAACGCAGGAGTGGAGCATATACCTTATCCAGTGGAACTGAAGCAACAGCGTCATGAACCTTCTTCGACTTGGCGATGATCCGGTCAGCTAACTTGAGGATCTCAACCGCCGAGAGACAAACACGAACATTAGAACCCGGAAGATCTGAATTCAACACCACAAGAAAACAAATCCTCAACAAAATCATGCATTAAATTCAACTACGACCGGAATTCTCACAATGCTGCAAAAAAAAAAAAGGCCACCAAACCTTTCTTTTTGGACTTGTTCTTCCTGTCGAGGAAAACGACGGCGAGGTTTATAGCTAGAGCGACGACCGCGGCAGCTCCGGTGAGAGCTACGAGGTTCCGGTCCTTCTTCGGCTTGTTGACTCTGTCGGTCCTCTCTTCGTTCGCCATGGAAATTTCTCGCTTGTTTACTCGGGAAACAAACATGGAATGGAAGTAGGAGGGAATTTTGAGCTCGCTCCGTCGGAGCGGAAAATGATTGAAATGAAATCGACTCCGGAAGCCGCGCAACGAGGCTAGATTTTTGCTTTTTTTTTTTGTCTTTTTGTTTTGGAAAAGGCCAAAAAAAAAAAGGTGGAAGCGTACTTGTGTCCGGAAGATGTTGTAATCGAACGTTACGATCCCACCAAAAGCCGGCCCTTTGATTGGTTAATGGTTAGGTAATGAGACAACAAGAGTATGGGCTTTGGACACCTTTGTGGGCCTCTAACCTATAATATAGTTTATTCGGCCCAAAATACAAGACTTCATTCAAAAGTTGTGGGTTATCGTACATGATATCCTGAACAACAAATAAGACAAGAGAAGCTGAGGGATTTGTTGTCCAAGAGATGCTTCTCATCACTCTTTTACGAGTTTGAGCAATGTGGTTGGCACAACCGTTTCCTTGCCTATCAATCTTCCTAGACATGCATTCTTTGAAATTGTCCACTCGGCTGTTGAATCTCTTTAATCACGGGAACAAATGATAGTGAGATTGGCCTCTGGAACTCCGGCAATGGCTTCAGCACTGTTTGACTTAATGACTACACAAGAGAATCCAAGCTCTAGAGCATGTTTCAATCTTCTCGAAGAGCTTCGAGCTCCAAGTTAATCTGTAAGCTAGTTTAGTTGAAACTAGTTTACACACCCGGCGCTGCCACGGGTTTCAAATGGTATTAAATTGTAAAAAAACATAAAAAATAAAAATGTTATGAAAATATTGGTATGAAATATATTCCAATAAGCCTTACGTTTCAAATAATATTAGAATTAAATATCTCAACACAGTATGGACAAAAAATGTTATAATGTGTAAGCAAGGCCTTGAGTTTTAAATTACAAAAATTTCAAGTTGCCATATCGTCAAATTGTAGATCTTTATCTCCACTTGAATCCTTAAGTAATGCACTGCAATAATAATTTGAACAGAGGAATGTGTAAGTGGCATATAACCGAGTTTCAAGTAATGGGCATTGATTTTTTTTTCCTGGAAAATATTTACACCTGTGCAATGACTCAATCAATTCATTATCTGAGGGTGCAGAATTTGTGAGAGAAGTTATTGGATGATCACAGAAGTCCTCCCTATGAAATAGCATTAAAATATCAACCTTCTCCAAAAATAATTTCTAATAATAATGAATATAACAAATATATAATACTCACATTACATCCGCACATCGAGAATGTTGCGATAACAAAGTATTCTGTGAGTTGATATGAATTGGAAGGTCAATATTCCTGCTACCACTTCCAACAGTTAAAAAATCAGGCCCACTGTAAATGTAAAGTATAAAATAAAGTTCAATCTTAATACGAGATTTACAATAACATGAATTAAAATTGAAATACTTGTGGCCACATTAATAACAACATGGTGAATACCTGTTATTGGTTGTATTGTGTGTAGGATTGATAGTTTTTGTTGCATTAGCAATAGTAACAATGTGACAATGGTCTGGTTTCCCACACATGTCACTATAAATGGCAAATTCTTAGCATTAGTATGGCAATATAATAACAGAAAATTTAATAATGTGTCACAGTAAAGAAAATAGATTCTAACATAGGGCAGCATTAACGCTTAGGGTGCTGAACTCTTGACGGCATTTCAGTGGAAAAAGGTCTTTTTAAGGATGAGCTTTCCTGACCCAAAGATTTAAACTAACAGTCATAATAATAAAAAGTATAGAATTAGTTAATACAAGACCTGTACATTTTATTAAAAAATATTGAATAGTCTCAACACTAATATGCAACGAAGTAATACCTTCGAAATAAGATGAAGTAATAAGCGACTTTCAACTGACCAGTTAATTGGCTGAATTTTCTTCACAGTTAATGCAGAACGTAAATTTTGACGGTTATACTTTGTTATTTGTACCTCCCACAGAAACTGAGTGCCCATTAATCGCCTAAATATTACTTGCATATTTTCTTGCCCTTCCACCTACATTTAAACACAGCATGTGGAGTTAATAGTTGGACATATATTAAAGAAGACATGTTGTTGGAAACACTGACCATGTCCTTTGTCATGTATAATTCAGATGCTGGGTATCCTATCAACTCCTCAGCAGCTTTATCAAACATAACAAAATATGTTTCAAATGAATGGTCTGCAACCTTCACACTTATTTTATACCTACAAATCGAACCTTATACGACATGTTATATTGGTGCAACATGTCAATAATATGAGTAATCAAAATCCTTTTACTTCAAAAAAGATTTTAGTACCCTAAACAGTACATAATAATAGTAAATTATTTAAAACAACCTTATGACACGTTTATTCGTCATTATATGACATTTGTCACAATAATACATCAACCCCTGTGGCTGTACTTTCCTCAAGCAAGCACCACAACCCTCATAATACCAAGGGTATTGTTAATCAACACACATAAGTGTTGCAGCGCAGGTCAAAACTTTATTCTGCAATAATAGATAATAACTGATAACTAATGATCTGAACATGAGATTTGAAGTTTAAAAAGAGCAAATGAAATCTATTTCAATAGTAGGGTCAAAGCGTCGATTCTCAATATCAAATAGTGTGTAGCGCTCAACAACATCACTGCCTCTTGACTCATGCATTACTTGTTAAGTTGCTATATCGTGCTTAACGCCGACCTCACTAATAGCTAGGGTGTAAAATCAGTATAAAACGAAAATGTTCTTAACTCATAACTAATGTAAAACAGGAATGATATATTTTAATTTTAATCTTACGATTGCTCCAAAACAATAAATGCAGAGAAGTCAAGGTTGGCATATATTTTGGTTGCACATGTTGAGTATAAAAAAAATTTCCTATAAATGAAATTCACATATCAAGAATGGAAAATGCACATAATATGAATACCTATAACAATAGAAAGATAAAGCAATAGAGTACTATAAATAAATTAGTATGTTATACCTGCATATTGCTTTATATATGTAGACATAACAACCAAAATAATATGTTTATCCTTAATGTTCAAGATAGATTGATGATCTATAAGCTAAACCCTATCTCCCCATAGCACAACCTCAAATTCCACACCACTACAATGATTGAACTCACAATTGATTACATGAGTTGCAGGAAAATATCAAATAGTAAAGTGATTTAGCAAATTAACATACCTGTGGTTCCTTAAGTAAAGTGTACACCTTCGAGTGGGAAAGCCATGTTTAATTTGTTGAGAAATGACAGGGCCAAGTTTCCAAAGTTTTCCTATAACATCTGTTTGTATAATGCATAGCTCACAATTATTATTATTTTTTTTTTTGTATGAGAAGAATTTATTAACATCTAAATTATACTATGTGTCATTATTTTTGAAAAAATAATATAAGAAAAATATCTATAGAATAAACATTATGCGGAAGTCGTGTGTTGATATATGGGAACTCAACAAACTCAAATTTATGTCTCTCAATCTCAGGGCAAATATCAGCGATCCGTGTCACGCTTATAAACCTTGAAAATAATATTTTGTGTGCACAACTTACAGGGTTCTGTATATCAGAAGAGCGACCAATAATAAAATTTTTCACAGCAAAAACAGAACCTTCCTCAACAACAGATCGGAACTTGCTAGCAAGGTCCTTCGGGATTCTTGCACATATATGGTCATGCTGTATTAAACAATATTTGTAATGCCCGGACTATCCGAAGTGATTAGGTCTCGAAGTAAGTGAATTGGGAGCAAAGAATTTTTTTTTTATTTGGGAATTAAGTTTAATTAATGTGAGGGGACATTAAATTAAGTGTTGGACATTCATAAAAAAATTAAGCTTGGCCTTGGCCAAGAAAAAAAATTAGTGGTGAAAATGATGGACTTCAAAAGTGAGGGACTCTATTGAACAAAGGAATTGTTGTAAGTTGGGCTCAATTGCCCAAATTCAAAAGATTGGAGGACTCGGGGGAATTGGCCTATTTTCATGGCCTTGGATGCCATGCCATTCAAAATAATATATTTAATGCCACCTCCACCTCCATAGGATTCTTCCACCCACCTTTGTCCCCCACCTTCACCATTTCATCATTTAATTTCACCAATTCTTCTAATTTGTCCCCCACTTTGTCTTCCACCTTCCCATTTGAATTTTGACTTCATCAAGGCATATTTCCACCCCATTTTGGACTTGGATGGCCAGGCATACACTCCCCTATTCAACAAAATACATTTCTTCACTCATCTCACCTCATTCAAGCCATTTCACTCTCTCTCTTCAATCTCTCTCTACAAACTCTCTCTCCCTTCTCTCTAGTTTTGGCCAACACTTGTTCTTCTCTCCAAGAACATTTCTAACTCTTTTCCTTCCTCCAAAAATTCTGCCATCACTAGAAATCACCCTTCCATAAATTAAAACCAAGTGTTCTTGGTAGAATTCATGCTCTAAACACCCAAAGAACAAGAATCAAGTAAAAGATTCAAAGAAAACCAAGGAGAGAAATTCGGTCATCTTCATTCCTTGGAGGTTTTGAACTCTTCTCAAGGAGTTCTTTGTGTATATGAGCTTCTAAGCTCATTGGGAGGAAGAATCAAGAAGAAAGTCCGAAGAACATCAAGCACACAAAATTCGGTCTCACCTCCTAGTTGAGGTTCCGTAAGTATGAACCAAGTGTTCTTGGTATTTTGATTTCTTTAAGTTAATTACCAAGTATTCTTGGTATTTTTATGGATTCTAATAAATCTGGACATTTTGGTTCTTATGCTAGAAAATCATTTCTAGAGCCCGCAAGCAAGAAAAACGAAGGAAAACAAGCTCCTAAGAGCTTTTCGGTGTTGGTAAAGATTCCTATACTCTTTAGAGTATTTGGGCTCCTAGGTGATGGTCAGAGAACCATGTGATCCTAGGATGCTAAGAGGGCTTAAGTTAATTTTATTGCTTCGGCAATTCCGTTTCCGCTCATGAGCTAAGTTTAGCAAGCATACGGGCTAGGATTTAAGTAGGCCACCTTAAATTCCTATGCTAAGTGAGATCTCTGAAACTAAAAAGTATGTAAAATTTATGAAATAAAACTTTAGGGATGCTTGCTGCCCTTCTATAAATCAATGTGTTAAGTGGCGTGTGTTTGCGTGCTTCTATGAATTTGTTATGCACTAACCCCTGATTTCGATTATTATTGTATATGCATGCATCTTTGTGTTTTCTTTGTCTTTATGTTTTCCTTGCAGGAACTTGGAATAATTATTGCCATTACATTCTTGGCATATGTTAGGCCTTAAAGGCCATATGTTAGGCTTTGGAAGCCATACGAAATCCTTATTGAGATTTAAATCTCACCCCCCTACTCTACCTTTGTAGGAAAAAGCGTGCTTAAAAGATTGAGCTAAGAGTCCTAAGTACTCTTTCTGTGGTATTAAGGTTGAGTATGTAAATAGTATTTGCTCAAATTATTCTAAGTATTTATCTTTAGTTGCTTGAAAATCAAGCTAATAAAATGTGGACTTTGTGTGCAGGACTACGAGTCTAGAAACTGTGGGAACAACGTCTTAAGGTGGATTTGTGTTCTTTGGAATATGGCTTGCTTTTAAGCATGCAATAGTTGGTCTTAGTAAATGACCAAATTTATGGACTTAGCTAAAATTCGGCCAAACTTAGTATTTTGGGCTTGTAATATGGACTATGGACACTTTGGGTGCTTTTATTGCTTGGTCAACTTACCAAGGCCCATGCATGTTTTATGGAAGTATGATTTTCATGAAAACTGGAAGCATGTGTAAATTGGGCTTAAATGTGTGTAATGGGCTTAACTAAGAATTTGGACAAAGTTGAATATGTTCTTGTTAATTTTGGGCCATATGCATGTTAAGTACAGAAAATGCCCATAAGCCCATGTTTATGTGAAAACATGCTATGTTTGGTTAAGTATGTGCACACTAAGAAGAACATGCAAGAAAACTTGGAAAAGCATGAAATTTGGATGCATGTGTAAGAATTGGCTAATAAGAAGAATAGGTGCACATATGTGAATTAATGTATGTCTAAGCATTAGTTTGCTTCTAAAAAGCATTAAGAGATTACGTGCACTAGTGAACACCAAAAATACATAAGCATGAAAAGCGTATGCATGAAAATAAGTTTTCAAACTTAAGTTGGTGTTTTAGTTGCGATGCATAATCTTGGCTAAAGCTTGGTAAATACCATGAAAATGAACACATGAAATCCACATAGGTGCTAGTTTGTTTCCAAGAGCACTTAAACTTAAACCTTTAATAAGAACACAACAAGCTAGTATCAGTAAGTATCCTGGGGTTCGTGCCCATAAGTCTTAGTGAGTAATAAAAGCCTTTTCGGTTTAATTAAACTTCCGCTGCATGTTTTAGATAATTGGGCCCGAATGGGCCAGGGGCAGTTTAGGGCACAACAATATTAGTAACATACAATTCATATAAATAATAAGTATGATAAAGTATTGCTAAAAAACTTGGAATCATACATTAGAATTTAGGATGATCATCTCTGTCCCAATGAAGCTCCCATCTTTTGTCGTGGCATCCCAAATACGTGTAACACGAACCGTCAAGCACCAATTATATCCAAATCATGTCAAATCCCAGATTTGGTGGTGTTGTTGTGCTCTCATATTGAGGATATGATGCCTATAAACGAATCAATTATAGAAGGTATGTATATATAAATTATATAACCAAATTTAATAGAATACACATATACAATGATGCAATAAGGAATCATTTCACAATCATAAAGGATAATAAAAAAAACTAAATAAGTTATAGCATTTAGTTAATTTAAAGATAAACCTTTTAAGTATGGTGCCTGTACAAGTGATCAAAAACTTCTATGTACACAATATTCTTTGTGTATGAAGTAAATCTCAAATCGTTGTTATGCAATAATACACGAAAGCCATTAGGATAAGTTACACAAGAAGCAGCAACATATAGTTGACCATGACTAAAAACAGGTTTTGGAAGGTAGAGTCCGATATGATTGAATGTTTGCACTTGACTCTTATTTATTGTCATTGCAAAACATGGTTTAATTGGGAATTGTTGCTGAGAAAGATCAAATGGTAATTGAGTATCTGAAGGTACCATCTCAATTCGTGGGATCAGACAATGGCTCCCCACGTGACTTCCAGTTAATATCTCGGCCTCAATTACTCTGTCAGCTAACCGAGTAACAAAAAGTCTCGTCCCATTGCATAAACCACTCACTTGATTTATATTTCACAACAATATAATAGGGGCCCCAACCTTCAATTCTAAGATATGATTATGAAGCCCAGAAAACTTCAAACTATTTAGGCACTCAATTGGATATAACATAGGATATGCATCAAGATTCTCAGAGGACGGTGAAATACGATCTGCACTCATATATGTTCTACCATCTCCAGGGAGGCAAGCAAGTAATCTATCATTTATAGCATCGACAATATCAATTTTTGTTGCAAGTATAGCCCTTTTTTAAGATAATCCTTATCAGTGAGCATGAGATGCAAATTTGGAAAGATATCTTGAATAACATCATCAATAGGGTCCTCATGCATAGGAATTTAAAACTTGTTAGGAATTTTGGTCCAAGTTAGTTCCTCTTCATCATCTGATAGCTTGTGTAAAGGTAAACGACCTTCTCCAAGCTTCAAAATCCATTGACAAAACTCAACAACTTCTGGATTTCCTGAATTTACCAATCTCATGTTTTCAAATAGCGTGTGGAGCCTACAGTGAGCCCAAAGTGTAGATGATGGTAATGATGCTGCAACAATATCACCCCTACTACCACAATTAATAACAGGCAAGATCTGTCTAAAATCTCCACCAAGGACAATAGTTTTTCCACCAAAGATTCTATTTGAAGCAAAGTAATCATGAGGAAGCATGATGTCACACATAGTGCGATCTAAAGCCTCAAAAGCATGACGGTGAGCCATAGGTACCTCATCCCATATAATAAGAATCTTCCTACATAGTAATTCTGCCAATGGAGTTGATTGCTTCACATTGCAAATAGAATCTTTATCTAATTTGATAGGGATTTTCATTCGTGAATGTGCAGTACGGCCCCCAGGCAATAAAAGCGCAACAATTCTTGATGATGCAACAGCTAATGCTATTTTTCCCTCGGAACGAACACGTGCTAAAAGTGTTCGCCATAGATATGTTTTACCGGTCCTACCACTTCCATATACAAAAAAAAAAAATCCACCATTTCAAGATTCTATTGAACCCATTATAGAATTATAAACTCCTAATTGCCCTTCATTTAAACCATGGTATAAAGCTTGATGTTTAGCTGAAAGTACAGCTCGATCATAATTCAACTCCTCAAGTAGCAAATAATTATGCTCAAGAACCAATGTACTCAAATCAGGGTAAGGCATACCAACAAATTTCTTCAGACTCCTTCTGTTTCTATTAAGGATCTTTTCAACATCATAAAGTGCATAATTGTACCTTTCTGAGTTCGACAACATTAAATTAGGATCATTCCTGATTTGATGTTGCATTCTAATAATATCATCGGATAATGCATCACAATACCGCCTCCAAAGCTCATAAGGATCAACAACTTGGCAAAATAATAATAATGTGACAAATAACTCTCATAAGTAAGTAGGCATTGCCCATTCAGAAGCTTCATGCAGTGCCTCATGCCACTCACCATCACCATCTAGCAAACCTAATGCCAAACATGCTTCCTTGAAAGTAGAATAAACAGTACCACGAATTATGTGTAAGTCCTCAAATGAAGTTGGGCCTCATTGAACATTCAATAACATTCGAAGGTAATATTTTGCACCGGCAGTTGGGTGTACATTCCATATCCTACCCACAGTTCTTCCTCTCAGACAGGGAGTCAATTCTTTCTACTGTCTATTCCAAACATAATGTATGGGGAACTCCACATATGTCAACCTCCTTTGGTCATCGTCATTCTCATTTCGACGCATTCATGCCAAGAATTTTGTAACACTATTTCTCTGATGTTCAACAATATTCTGAATGTTTGCATTTACCGGGTAAACAATGTTTTGTTCATTCAGAAGATGGAAAGATAAACGTTCTACTGGAGGGTCATGATGATGAATATCAAACCCAAAAATGCGCCAACATGCCTCAGACGCTGAGATATACCTACAGTCCATATATTTTTTTATTTCATTAACCTCAGAGCCAGTTTGCACATGAGTAGTAGAAGAACCAGATCCGAAAGTTTCTACCACAACAGTGGACCTATCAGTTCTCTTATGCATATACTTGCATAGGTACTTCATGCAGTTATCCTTATTAGTTTTTTCAACATTGTAATGACAATCATGTTTGACGACTAAATTGGCATTGTGGGGAACAACAGAGCGATTACCAAGAATTGTTCCATTCTTCGTGACTGTATCACCTGTACATCTCCGCCTATATATAGGATACCCATCTTCACTAATTAATGTTTCAAACTGAAATGGCCGAGGGAATTTTTTCTTGCACTTACCACTAACCATACAAGGGGACCTAAGGTTAGCATTCCCACAAGGACCATGTACCATGTGCTTAGCCACTGCAGCATATCCAATAGGATCAAGTTCTTTGTCAGGCAACTCGGCTGATATATATTTATCGATTGATGCAAAGTCATTGAGTTTATCTTTTAGATGTAAAAAGAGAGCAATATGAACATGTGGGAGGCCACGTTTTTTGTTTTCTATTGTGACAACGACTGCATATAGAGGAAATAATTAATAATTACTTACTCTTAATAATAACATATTTATAAAAATACACTAAGTTCAAAATTAGTCAGCGTGATATTACCTCCCATAGATCTACCAAAATGTTGTCCCTTAATGATGTCATGAAGTAGAGATTGTAACTTCATCTGAAACACACGATCCACAATGTCAGGTCTGTCTGGTGCTGTTTGTCCAGGAATAAATTCTAAGCACTTGGTAATCTCATTCCAGTTAAGATTACATGTCATTGTTATAAAAAGATCTGGATGACCAATCCAATGACAAATACTCATTACATCTTGATAATTTTGAGCCATATACCGAGGGCCACCAATGAATGATGCTGGAAGAATGCAAGGCCTGCCGGTTAATGATGCATTCATGTCACCTCTGTTAACGACATCCTCCAAACCATATGGTACTTCACAACGAAGTTGAGCTTGATGTGCTTTAATCTAATTTAAGCGTGCCTTTAAAATACAACAATATGCAAATACAACATACTGCTGGAAAAGCGTACCACCCCGAAGCACCAATGAATAAACAAAATGCCTTTGTCACAGCTGGAAAGCATAATACTCTCTCATCGTCACTTTATTGCGTATGCCTCCAGTCGAAGCCCTTTCACAATAGGGAATTCCATCATAAAAGCCATCAGCACCATCTGGCCTCAATATGGGGATGTGTAATGACATTAATTTAGGGTGTAATGCATTTATATGGATTGGCCCATGACGATGCGTAAATACGACAATATCTCTTGGATTGCCCTCATCCTCTTCAAGGCCAACAGTCAATCCAGCGATCTCACTTGATTCAAGTAAGTTATAACATCGACCATCTCCAAATCTTGACATAAGTAGCCTTAATCAGACAGGACGACCTTCAAATTATTGAAACATGTTACAAGCCCTACAAAATTCTTGTACAAGTTGATTGTGCTGGTCAAACATTTGTATTAATGCATCGACAATGGTTCTATCAAGTGCAGTGACATTTTCTACCCCAAAACTCCTAATCCAATTTTCTATTTCATGTTCTGTATCATGTATGTATAATTGTGCGAATCTGGGAGGATTTCCATCAAATGGCACTAAGCAACCAATTCGATGATGATTTTCTCCCCTTAATTGAAACACAGGGGGTCCACCTTCATCATTAATTCCCATATTAATTTCGGCCCCCATAGATGTGAAAGAAAAGTGACAGTTGAATTCATGTATGTGT
Organism: Aquilaria sinensis; assembly: GCA_005392925.1. Classification (NCBI taxonomy): domain Eukaryota; kingdom Viridiplantae; phylum Streptophyta; class Magnoliopsida; order Malvales; family Thymelaeaceae; genus Aquilaria; species Aquilaria sinensis. The sequence goes on along the minus strand of SMDT01000789.1, from coordinate 111,599 downwards.
TTACGAAAATGCTTGGAGTCCACACCACAATTATAATCCATTAACTTACGGAGCAGTTCTGGAGGAGGTGCTTCATGCGGCAACTGTAGTTTCCCATTTTGGCAGCAAAGAGAGAATGTAGGGTTCCTTGAGCGACGTGACTTGACACTCCGTTCTTCATACCAAACATTTGCCATACAATGTTGGTTAGGACATATGCAGTCAGGGGGGCCAAAATCTTCTCGATTAAAGTATCTTCCTATATTAGATAACATATTTTCAGGTCAAGTGTTTTAAGGAAATAAAATTCAAATTTGAATTTGGAACATGGGAAGCTTATTACTTAAATGTCGTGCAACAGCGCGTCCTCGGCATACAGTGCTCTCTCTGGCAAAGCTACTACTTCGCATCGTATCTGGTTGATGACATTTTTTTGTTAGTATAGACCATTGGTCAAGATGGATGGTTCAAAAGTTTTAGGAAGAGTACCTTCAGCCATAATACTAGCATCTTCAAGATCCAACATGGGAATTGGATGCACATGAACAATATGTGACCTATGTCTTTTAAGTGGTACTATCTTCGAGTTTGAGCACTCTCCACGTTCAAAGGACATTTGTGTTAATGGGCAACGCATCCCAATTTGGGTAATGCAGGAACTTTTCCCCCTAGTGCTTTGTTCACTTTCACCCAATGTAGGAGTAATAAAGAGGGTTACCATGTTGGTTATCTCACATAGGAGCATTCTAGTCATTTGAGTACTGGCAATAGTAGAGGCATTTGGTGTATTATAGGTTTGAGAAGGAAAATGAGTAGGAAGTTGAGGGCTATTTTGCACTTGGTTCTCCATTAAAGATAGGATAGGAGTATTAGTCCTAAAGACATTGACCCTAGTTTGTGGGCACCGACTATGTGTATGCTGCATAAGGATAGAATTATGCCCTGTTGACATATGAAGATCCTGTTCCTGGGTTCCTTGTCTTCGAGCAGACTAAACACCTCGTCGGTGTGATCGTCTCTCTCTAGCATCCATTTGCTAATATGGTATCATGTTTCAGTACCAATAAACAATAACAATACAATAACCACAACATAAAATAGAATAAACTATGGGTTTTAAATTTTCATGTGTAGTTGAGTTTAAAAATAGAATTTTAAACTTGGAAGGTTTCATATATTATTATTTATGGATTTAGGTATCAATTGTTAAAACATTAAAATTAAAACTCAAATTGATATGATTATCAAAATTGCTAGAAAATACTAAACAATTTTTTTATGTTTAGTATCGTGCATGTTTGTTACACTGGAACATAGTTTAATTGAGTCAAAGATCAAATAAATGGAAATTATCCGCAACTTCCTCTTTCAATGTTTCAGATACATTATCGTCGAATTCAAGAACATTTGATCTCAATCGGGAAAGCCATTTTCTATATTCCCTTGCATCCATACGTGTTGATTTCCTTGAATGAGTTTTCCTGGGTGGTGTTTTCCCTTCTTCAGAAAAACATTGAAGTTTGTTCTGTTCCTGTTTCCTATCCGACATCTGTAATACTTTTAGAAAATAGTGTAACCTGAAAGGGAATGTGAAAATGTTAATTATTGTGTTAACATTATAATGTTTGATGACTTGTTTATGTTCGAGTTGTATAAAATTAATACAGCAAAACAGGATATCGTGATTGACTTAAACCGGAAGTTGATTCAATAAACTTTGAGAAAGAAACAAATTGAAAGTGATTCTTGAACACTTTGTGTGAAAACAATATCTTTAGTTGAAGGGAGTTTATAGTTTTAAAATAGTGTGGAAACAATCATAGAAAATGAATATGAGATGTTTAACATTGCGGGCAAAATTTTTTGTAGCCATTTTGTTGTTTGGGCTTAATTTTTTGTAGCCATTTTGTTGTTTTCTTGAACAACTATCATAGATAATCAGGAATGTACTATCCCAACTATTTTAATATTCATGTGTTCTCAGACAATATAATTTCTATTGGGTAAGTTGTTATTTTAAGAAGTCAGTTGAATCAATAGTCAATGAAAAAAAGTCAATTGAATGAAGATAAGTAAATGGTCTCATTCAAGGTTGATCAATATAAAGAAATATTGGACCAATTGCAAATTTAAAAGTAAATATTAGTAAATAAAAGTTACCATTGTGATTTTGTTGAAATTACATTTTTTCTCATTCTGTTTCAAAAATATATATTTGACCTCATTTTCATTTCAAAAATATACACTTTGCCTCATTATGTTTAAAAAATATATACTTTAGCCTCTGTGTTTTTAATACAATCCAAAATTAACTTCTAAAATTTTAATTTAGGCTGTATGGTTGTCGTCAGCAACTAATTGCAATCTATATAATTTTTTATACTTAATTGACATTAAAAAAGACACTATCTTGAAAATTGAAAGATAGAGAAAGCTTGGAAAAAAATGATAATTTAAAATGCACATTAACTATAAAAAATATATATGACAAATCGAATTTACTGGAAGATGACTTACTGTAATATCTAAATTAAGATTTTAAAAGTTTTTTGTTGAAATTGAAATTACTGGTAGATGACAAATTGTAATTAGCCCATTAAATAATGGGCAAAGTGTAGTTAGAAATTTCAAGTTTTAAATGGCACAGTCTTAGACAAATTTAAATGAACTATTTAAAATTAAGAATAAGAGATTTGTGTCAAGTCTTGGGAAATGAGTTGCAGCGAAAAAAAAAAAAAACCAACGCATTAATTGCAACGAATTTAATAAATTAATAAATTAAACAAACTGGGGGAAAAAATGCGTTTATTGAATTCAATCACTAAATTGAGCCAAGGCCTCAAGCGAAAGAATTTTATATGAATGAATTGGGCCATTTTTTAGGGGAACAATATTATATAGACTGAATGCAGTGCGTATATTGGGCTACTAAATTGATTCAAGTGGAAGAATCTTATTTAATTTTAACATAGGAAATTCAATTTATTATTTCCTTCTGCAATTGAATTTTTAAATTTATACTTGATATGAAAGTGTTGGCTCAATGGAAAGCAAAGAATTAAAAATATGTTACCATCTAACTGGGTTAGTAATTGAAGCAACATGTAATTGTTATACTTGTTATTTTACTTGAAAATTATCTTCAAGAATGTACTGGGTCAATTGAGAATAGCACTTTGCCAATACTTTTGTGGAGTTTTTTCTTAAAGGAAAAATAAGCACCAGGAAATATACCAATAATCCTATAAGGACATTTGTTAAATATATTATCACTTACATAATTATATGTGAAATAGTACTATTAACTTCATGGATGAATGTGAAAGAAATAAAAAAGTTGAGCTACCAATGATTTCATTAGCTTTTAAAGGGGCTATAATTTATATTAGAAGAGAAGGGCAAGTAAGTCATTTAATCTTTTTCCTATATATCGTCTATTTACTTGCCATATTAATCATTTTAGCAGATAACTCTCTGCCTCCTCTCCAAAGTCGCTCTTTTCTCTCCAAACAATTCAGGTAATCCCGAGAGCTAAGGGCGTCCTTTTTTCTGCCACCACCAGCGGCCAGTTCCATCAGGTCCGGCCTCCCGCGAGCCAAAGGGGTCTTTCTTTTATGTTTTCTTGTCGTTGATCGCCTTGGCTAGTTTTTCCTTCTATTTGCGTGTCTTTTTTTTTTTGGCTGTTTGTTTTGGTTTTCTGTTTTTGTTCCAAGATCCGTTGGTCTCTATTTATTTTGGTTCAGATCCATTACTCGTTACATTTTTGTTTACTGTTTATCGGTTAATGTCTTAAATCATGACACTCTTAATAATTTGCTCAAACGGTTTCCAAGCAAACATTGAAAAATGTACGATTCTTTTCCAGATCTGCTGTGGTTCTTTCTTTTTCCCTTAAGGATTTGTTGAAATGTGTGTCTAGTTTCTGCAAGATTTCAAGAAATGGTCAGCCTATACTTTTTTTGTAATATTTTTTTGGCTGTTTGTTTGGGTTTTCTGTTTTTGTTCCGAGATCCGCTAGTCTCCATTTGTTTTGGTTTAGATCCATTACTCGGTACATTTTTATTTACTATTTATCAGTTAATGTCTCAAATCATGACAACTTTAACAATTTGCTCAAACGGTTTCCAAGCAAACATTGCAAAATGTATGATTCTTTTCCAGATCTACTGTCGTTCTTTCTTTTTTCCTTAAGGATCTATTGAAATGTGTGACTATTCGCTAATTTCTGCAGGATTTCAAGAAATGGTCGGCCTATACTTTTTTTGTAATAATTTTTTGGCTGTTTGTTTGGGTTTTCTGTTTTTGTTCCAAGATTCGCTGGTCTCCATTTGTTTTGGTTCAGATCCATTACTCGGTACATTTTTTGTTTACTGTTTATCAGTTAATGTCTCAAATCATGACACTTTTAACAATTTGCTCACACGGTTTCGAAGCAAACATTGCAAAATGTACGATTCTTTTTCAGATCTGTTGTGGTTCTTTTTTTTTTTCCTTAAGGATCTGTTGAAATGTGTGCCTATTTGCTAATTTCTGCAGGATTTCAAGAAATGGTCGGCCTATACTTTTTTTGTAATAGTTTTTTGGCTGTTTATTTTGGTTTTCTGTTTTTGTTCCAATATCCACTGGTCTCCATTTGTTTTGGTTCAGATTCATTACTCTGTACATTTTTGTTTACTGTTTATCAATTAATGTCTCAGATCATGACACTTTTAACAATTTGCTCACAGGGTTTCTAAGCAAATATTGCAAAATGTACGACTCTTTTCCAAATCTGGTGTGGTTATTTCTTTTTTTCTTAAGGATATGTTGAAATGTGTGTTTATTTGTTCATTTTTGCAAGATTTCAGGGAATTGTCAGCCTATACTATTGGTATGAACATATTTTCTTTCATTTTTAAGTACTCCCACATTTTTTTTGCTTTCAGTACTCCTACATTTGGCATAAAATTATTCTTGCATTTGTTGTAGATTCCCCGTCAGCCACCTACAGTAGAACCCGTCATATGCACTCTGTCCCCCTTTAGTTTGTCACTGGGTATGTATATATCGGAGCTTTCCTACTACCCCCATTAAATTTTATATTGCTTTATGTCTGGTGCTTTGTATTTGTTTTATGTTTTCTTACCGCTGATCGCCTTGGTTGGTTTTCCCTTCTATTTGTGTGTCTTTTTTTTTTTTTGCTGTTTGTTTGGTTTTCTGTTTGGCTAAATAACCTACCATTTACAATATATTATTTAAATTTTATACTGTAACACTCTATTTGGCTCAATTCACAAACAAATTGGTCTAACTCTACAAAGTTTCAATTTATTGCAGGCTCCCTTCCTATGCCGTTAGGCAAGATAAAACCTCCTCCCCCCTCCAAATAAAAAAAATAAGTAACTCCAGTTATTTTAGTCATTTTGTAGGATAAAATCTTGAATTCAAACTCAAATTGAAGCATATTGCATGAACTGAACAGGCTGTGTATGTAAAATAATTAACCGAACAGACTAATCTTTCCTAATCTGTGCAATGAACCTCTTGCGAATTAGCCTAAACATGGTTTAAATGTGAAATTGACATTAGTGTTAGATAGCGTTGTGGAATAAATGTGTGAAAAATTAGTTGATTCGAATGGGAGGCTTATATTTGCCTGTAATGCTTGAGATGATATCTTTAAACCTGATATAAAATGAAAAATGAAAATGGTTAGGATTTGACTTGATAATTCTGCATAAAGATTTTGAAGGGGAAGATGAGCTTACTGCTTAATTGCAATAGCCGAAGCTAAGGTCTGGTCATCTTTTTGTGGCCTATTTATAAGGCTAGGCGTTATCGCTAACTAAACATATTTTCCTTAAAAACCTCATTTAATTTTGGTATAATAAATTTCAGGAAATTCTGCTAATGCGTCTCCCATTTATATGATTGCTTGTGATTTTGTTAATTGTGAAATTGGCATGTCAATCAGTTTTTAAGTTGGGTCATCATTGAGATTTTGTATTATAGATATTTTAGTGAACAACCTTTTGAAGAGAAAAGACTTATTTTCAGAAATTAGTAAATGTACCATTTTATATTTGGCAATTGATGAATTTGTGATTCTTCACGATGTCAATCAGCATTTAAGTTGGGCCATCATAGAGATTTAATGGGCAATGTCAATCAGCATTTAAGTTGGGCCATCATGAAGATTTAATGGGTTAAAATATACCATTTTATATTTGGCAATTGGTGAATTTGTGATTCTCCACGGTACAATGTCAATTACTTTTAAGTTTGGCCATCATAGATATTTAATGTGCTAAAGATACTATTTTATATTTTGCAATTGATGAATTTGTCATTGGCAACCTTTAGGAAGATAGAATACTTATTTTTAGAAATAACTGATTATACCATTTTATATTTTCTAACTGCTGGGATTTTTTGTAAAATTGTTTATTGTGTAATACTTGTTAGTTTACCATACCAATTTCCTCTGTGCTCCATCCTCACAAAAAAATGTAATTTTTTTACCAGTCATTAAAGTCTTTTTGGATGCATATAACTAACTTACTTCTTTTTGGAAGAGTATCTTAAAATTGCGAATCATTCGGTAATATTGTTAAGAAGACTTTTTCTAGGCAAACATAAAAATATGGAAAACTCATAACTAAATGTTATTATTTTTCCAGGCAGGCCCTAGTTCTTTTTTTATGTTCTTCGCAGTTGAATCCATATTTCTATCAAGTATATTATACTCTAGCACCGCATGCCTTTTTTGATAAGTGTATTACTTGTATTGAGCTATTAATTGCATTAGTTTTAATCAACAATTTATGGGGTATAAAATAGGGTTCTACTTGACTCTTGAGTAGGAAGAAAAGTATTATACTCTAGCACCAGACATAAAGTCTGTAAGCAATGACTAATAATTACTCCTCCGACAAATGGAGGTACATAGCGAATACTAAATGGCTACTGTTAACATACCAACTCAGTAGCTTTATTCTAGATAATAGTACTTAAATAAAAACTAAACTTGTTCTAGAGTTCTTGCGGGTCATCCTTAACTTCAATTATGTCATTTATCTATTTTGTGCTAGTTGTTTCCATGCCATCAGGGAAATCACGAACACTGAAAACTCTTCTCCTTTTTATGTTAGTTGTGTCACATTTCACTTCACTAGGAATGTTGAAGAACATATTGAAATCATCTTTATGAAAAGTAGCAGATTTGGATAATAATTGTTAGTGTGAGAAGGGTAATTGATTGAATTAAACAAAAAATAAATCTACTACCCTCGTTGTTACCAGGTCTGACTCTAGGCGAATAATTTTTTGCTTCAGTGATTCATTTTCCCCTCTGATATGCTGAAGCACTTCAATCTCGTCCTCCTGGCGTTGTAGCATTGTAATGAGAGTTGTGTTTGCCCAAAAAATTGCGGAATAGTAGTCTGACACAAGGTCCATCTTAGTTTTGTTTTTGTACAATTGAGGCGCATTTTTAAAGGTTACAGCATTATCTATTTATACGGTACTAGTATGTGTAATTTGACTTTTCCGATTCCTTTCTACAATTTAGAAAACTGTGTATGGTAGCATTAAATATGCAATTGACTTTTCCGATTCCTTTCTATTAATTGTGTGAAACGGATTTTTTCACGTTAATGACTTTTCACGCATTTTTTGGATTTTTCGATTCCGACTTTAACGTTAACGAATAGTCAGTAGGGCAACATTGAGAATTACAGTGAAAATTACATTAAAAAACTTCCATAAATACAATTTTGTCCATGTGTCAGAATGCTATGATGTCTGTTAAGTGAAAAGTTTTTTTTACCCTTATGTGTATCCTGCTTTTATATTATATAATAGATTAAAGTTGTTTAAAGATGGCCTATTAATGTCAGGTCGGGTCAAGTTTTAATATGGGTCATGGGTGACCTAGATCAGGCTATTCAAAGTCTAAACAAATCTCTAATTTTAGGTGTTATTATGACCTTCTATTGTTGACTCTTATCCCAAGCATGACTAGTGAGAAAAAAGAAAACAAGACCTTTACTCGCTCAGACACCATGATACTTTTCCTTTACCACACCCTGTTCCTTTTTAGCTGCAACACAAACCCAATTAGTGTATGCTTTATTTGGATAATTTATTAAGAGAATATGAGGGAAGGGAAAGAGAAAGTGAAGCGTGAAAATTGAAAGAATCTCATCTTTCCCTCAATTTGAGTAGATTATAAAACTGAACTAATGAGGCATGTGAAGGAAAGAGAGAGGTTCATCTTCCTTTTTCTCTTTAATTTTTTATCTAACCAAACAAAAAAATGAAGGTAATTATCCTTCTCCTTCCCCCATTATCCACTATCCAAACAGACCATTAGAGAATTAGTTGTGTTACATAAAAAACATATTTGATGCTTTAAATTTTTCTTTAAAAAATACAAATTCAACTAATCTTTTTCTTTCCCTTTTCCTTTTCTTTATTTGCTCCTCTCTGAAAGTATAAACTAAACAAAAAATGCTTGAGATTTAATTACAATTTTGTTTCAATTCTACTATTAGTTGATTAAAGTGAACATATAAGTAACAAGTTTTACTAACTTTGTTTCAAGTTCTTTGCACCATTTTAATTTTTTAACTTAAATTTAACTTAAATTTATTTATATTAAAAAATATTTTTTTAAATATTAATATAAAAAATTTAAATTAAATTTAAATAAAAAAACCGAAATGGTTTAAAGAATTTGTGAGAGGAGAAGTATTTTAGAATGTTGCTTTCTTGGGATTCATTTCCCATGTCTTTTCGTTCTGATCTACTTAACTCCTTAAGTCGCAACGCAACGTAATAGAGATTAAATTAGCCGTAAAAAACTTGCATGAACCTTGGGCTTTGTCTTAGTTGTCAAAACTCTAAAAGTTGCTGTCCTTGTCCCAGGTGTAATGTTAACTTCACACTCTTCTCACATAATGGATACCTTCTCTTTTATACAAGACTCACTGGAAGCGAGAGGTCACCGCTTGAATATTAAACATAGGACATGCTTAAGAACTGGAATTCTTGCATGGATGAAGATGATAAGTTCAATAAATACTTAAATTGCTAAAAAGTGGAATTCTAGGTAGACAGTAGCTATATCTACAAATGCAAAAACTTATGGTGACTTTACATTGCTGGAAAAAAATTTAGAGCTAAGCTAGGTGATCTATCCTTTTTGGTAGACAAGCTTGCCAAGCATGCTTATCACATTTGTTATCATGTCAGAAAATTTCATGTCATCACACAGCTGAAAAATCTTAACAGCAGCAACAAATTTCACTCAAGTAAAAACATTAATGGTGAACAAGACAAAAACATTAGTTGCCCATATGCCCCTTTTGCCTATAGATGTGTGACTTAGTAATGATAACGTTGTGCTAGAGAAAACTACTTCATTTAAAAAATAATGCTAAATTAAATTAACAAAAAAGCCTCAGCATCAGGATTTCTTTAAATACAATCCCGGAAAACTGTTAAACTACCAAAGAGAACGGTAATGTCAAAATGTTGAACAATTGTCAAACGTTTCATGCCCAAAAACCTTTGTTTGGTTCACCACTAACTCTTACTTCCTGGACTTCTTTCTCGACGACTTGGAAGAAGATGCTTTGGGAGGCTCTGCATTCTGCGAGGCTCCCTTGGAGCTCGTGCCTTGACTGGGTTTTGAATTAGAATCGCCTGAAGAGGCCGCAGCTTCGTTTTTCTCTCTGACCACTGCACCCTGCGAGCCTCTTACTTGTGCTGCTCTCTTATCCTTTCTTTTGGGCCTGTAAGTAGATCTCTCTCTCTTTGGAAGCCACCGTTCAGGATCTGGTGGGGGACCCGGATTTGCAGGGTCAAATCCTTTGGGATATCTTGGCTTCCTCTTTCTTTTCTTCTTTGGTTTATCCTTCATTTTAACATCCTCCTGCACTGCAGCAACGCCACCATTCGGAACACCTTCAGCATGTTTTGCGCCAGAAGTCTTCTCCAAGCTATCCACATCAATCCCCTTCAGGCCTGGTAATTGTTTCAGTTTCTTCTCATAAGCCTCTGCCTTTTCAACATCTGTACGAGCTACAGTGGTTATTAGCCCAACCAATGCCTCTATGCTTCCATGGCTTTTAACTAGTTCCTCATATAGACGCCCAGCATCCTCTTCCCTCCCATGCCTAAGGTTAAAGGAAGCAGCCTCTTGCATGATAACATTAAGCTTATTGTCCTCGGTCATGGCATTGGACCACCACTTGATTGCAGAATCAATCACAGCAGAGGCACCAGCTATGTCTCCAGCACGCTCTTTAAGAGCAACAAGGGTTGCAATAGTAGCAGGCATGTGCTGGATATCACTTATCTTTGCAAGCGAATCAGCTGCAACTTGAGGATGGCCAGCAGCTGCAGCAATCTGTGCTCTGGCTAGAAGAATAACCTTAGATTTTCCAGGGAACTTGTCAGCAAACTGGCCTAAAATTTCCTCAGCTCTTGTGGCTTTGTTTTCTCTCACCAAGACAGCAGCTTGAAGAAGAATTGGCACCACACTGTCGGGAAAGAGATCCGGCAATACAGTGACAAGCTCTCGTGCCTGTCAAATTCACTAATAATATCAGACCTAAGGAAATCCAGCAAATAGAAATCACAGGTGAAAAGATCAACTTCAAAAAGGAGTAATACCTGATCCATTTTATTTGCATGAAGAAGTAAAAGAACCCGATTGGCATATATTGCCTCCCTTTGTTTTGTTGAAAGCTTCAAATCAAGAGCACGAGCAAGCTGAAAATTTTGAGAGTCCTTCTCTTTCAGCCGATCAAGTTTCCTTAGGCTATCAGATACATCTTTTAGACCTCTCACAGCAGTAAGATTGTTCACTGCCACTGCAAGTGATGGTTCATCAGCCAGATTTCGGTTAATAATATCCATGTAAGCTCTCACTGCCTCTTGTGTCTGACCAAGGAGCTGATACAATTTAATTCACATTACTAGACATTCCCAGAATCATTCCATAGAGAGAGAATATAAGACAAGACATTTGATGCTCAGAAAATGGAATTAGTATACCTGCTGAACATAAGCTATCTGGACAGAGATAGGAGCCAACTCAATGTCAATTTCATCTTCAGCATAATTCTCTTCTGTAAGAGTCTCCTGGCCAACTCTGAACAAATTTGAAGAAAATATGTTCCCAACAATCAGTATGCTTATAATCCTTGTCTAGAGAGAGAGAGAGAGAGAGAGAGAGAGAGAGAGAGAGAGAGAGAGAGAGAGAGAGAGAGAGGAGTATCAGCAAGAATTAAAAATCTACAGACTCCAACCACCTGGGCACAGAAATCAATGCACAATAAGCCTACCTATAAATATTCACAAATCATAGGCAGAAATTGATTGATAGCCCATACAAATGATTAACATTTCCTTCTTTTCTTTCCTTATTGCTCCAGGAGATATCTCCTTCATCGTAACCCAATCATTAGTACTTCCACCAGTTATGCATACTGTATGGTAGGAAAAAAATTTTGCAACAGAACAACTACCGAAATAGCATCAGCTTTCAATCTCATATAACTTGACCAATTTAGGGCATAAGAAGTACTGAAAAGGAAGCTTCCAATATGGAATTAGACCAAATGGGTAAATTGAAGAATACCTAGAGAAACAGGAAAGTATTTGGAGCTCTAAGCCCTCGTAATCAATTGGTTTTGTGTCAGACGCTGATGTAATAATTGTAAGGTGAATATCTTATAATGTGAATTCGACATTCAGATAATTATTCCACCTACAATCTTGCGGATGGAATCCAATAAACGGTAAATCCTCCATCTTAGGGACTTGTATTGTTAAAACAGGAATGAACGCCATCTTTTATGGTTTAATGACAGAATAAATCTACATACAGTATATTTTTTTAAAAAAAATATCTGATCATTTTCCTAATCATAGAAGTCGCTATGTATGGGGGGAAGAACCAAGGTGCACAGAACCAAACTTTGTACATAACAGAGAACTTAGAGGCACAAGCGTTTAAAATTTCAACTCAGTATAAACCATATTAAAAAAATAGCATGATCGACGGCATCAATGTGAATGCATCACTTTCACCAACCAGGCACACTAGGATAGTCTTTCGGCTCTAATTCTAATGGATAATCTACATGATATAAGCCCAAGACAATATGATTGCATTGTATGCCCCATAGATGATTACTACATTAGTTGGCAAATTAGAATAAGGAGCTTTATAACTCACAGTAAAGATAAATAATTCTGCCATATAATACAGAGGGATTACTCATCAAATCGATATTCTTTACATAAAATTTTATAGTACCTTCGAGCTGTCAGCAAGAGTTGTTCTGCATCATGGTACTTATTCTCTTCAATCAAAGAACAAGCAACATTGTATGCCAACTCAAAACTACTTGTTGCTTTAACCCTAAATGCTTCTAAGGTTCCCTTCACCTCAGAAGCCTTTCCTGCTGACACCAACCCAGCAACAACATTTGTTTCCAAGGAATCAATCTTGGATTTTTGAAGCCTCCGGCACACATCCACGCAAGCATCCATCTTTCCAAGACGATAAAGAATCTGAGATTCTAAAAGCAGGGTCATTGAACTTCTCTCTTGAGTTTTCAGACAGTCTAGTGCGTCGTTCAGCTTGTTTTGTCTGTAAAGGCAGTAAGCCTACATTACAGAAGAAAAAAATCAATCATATTAATGAAATTCTTTATAAATCTCTGAATCAACAACATATTAAGTAATCTACATGTCATAAAATAGTTATCGATCAAAGAGAAACAGGTGTAAATGATCAACTAGAGGAATATGAACACATTCATAGTAAGAAACGTTTTTAATCAGAATGGAACACGAAACAAGAGGACAACTTTGATTCAAGCACCATGAAAGAGACAAGAGTCCTACCAAGACAAAGTCATAAAGTCTTGCAAGTTCAATATCAGTACAAACATGCATCACTAAACAAAACCCCTCTAAACAAACACACCCTCCACACGACCCTTTCACAGCTAGAAAGTCACTGAATCCTCAGAAACAATAACATTTTGACAGCTGCAGCTAAACTCAAAAAAAGTAGACGTACAAAACAAGAAAATGAATCTATGCAGCTAATCAAGCAAATGCATCTATACAGCAAAACCTTCTCCATTAGGGGAGGTTTCACATTTTTTTAATCCATTTCTACTAGTTAGTGATAATCACTTATGACACGAAAATTAACTCAAATTTGGGCAAAGCAATGAATTGCATTTCAGTTGAGCCACCGATAGGACTACATCTAGAAGACAAAACAGACACAGAGAAGATGCGGGTCGAATTGCTTCACCTTGAAGAAACTGAAATCAATGGGAAGCTTTTGATAAGACTGAACTGCAGAAAGAGCACCATCAACGTTATCTGCTTTAATCAACGCCGCCACCTTGCATCGGACAGCATCCTCATCTCCAGGTGCAATCGAGAGAACTGAAAAGAAAAAAGAAACCGAAGTCAAGGTCTTAAAACACAAATCAAACAACAACAGCTTTGACAAGAGACGAGAACAAAAGTAAAGGGACCTTGATCGGCGACTTTGACGGCTTGCTGGAATTCGGATCTCTGAATGTGCCGGTTGAGAGAAGTGAACAAATCTTCGATCTGAGGAGGTGGCTGCGCCGGAGACGTCTGTGGTTTAGGCTTCGGAGCCATGGATTTTCCCGGACGTCGGACGGAGTGAGACTAGACGAAGACACGAATATTGCGACTTGAACAAGCTTTTAGGCTTTTAGCAATGGCTCTCTTTCACTCTCTCTCCCTCTCCTTCTCTTCTCATTTTCCATGACTAGGCTGTGGACACCCAGACCCAGACAGGAGCGAGTCGGGCCTCCGGTTCCCATTTAGATTCAATGGGCTATGATGCTGCTTAAGAGTCAACCCCACGCAATAACGGGCCTCGGACGCAATGTTTTGTGGGATTGTTCTGCGATGCCTAGGCGCGTAGCTACTTTGGGACACGTGTACCAGTTATTCAATGTAGTGCTTTTTTTATACAATTCTATATTACCACCACTATTTTACTCCATCTATCCTTTTTACCTCATCTTCTAATTAGAAACAAACAGGTCACTGTTTAATACTTTGCTTCACTTTAATATATCACTCTTTTTCTATTTTCACTTGTCCAGTTATGAATCATTTATTTTTTTGAGTTATTCATTTTTTTTCACGGGTTGGGTTTTGAAATGTGAATTTGATATTTTTGTCAAAGCTGTTTCCCCCTTCTCATGGATTTATTGTAGTGAATATCGTCATAGCTCAAATAGTAAAATATCTAAAAATGATGTTTAACTATTTTTTATTATTTATTAATTTTTAGAAATTATGAAAAATTGAATCGTGATCTCAATTATTTATGACACCATATATTCACAATGTATTCTTTTCATTTCTATAAAATAAAAAATAAAAGAAAAAATCGAATGAGATTTTAGCCTGATGGGTAGCATCAAGGTTTATCCATCATAGATTATATAAAATACATTCTTTCAATGTTTACTTCTTCATTTATAAAATCAATATTTTTATTTCAATGCTAATATTTTATCTACATAACAGTAAATTGAAAATAAATTTAAAAAAATTAAATAATTAGTTTCAATGTTTTTACCACCCAAAATAAAGATAAAAATTAATAGTAAATATTTTAAAAGTTCTTTTTTTACTTTTTAAAGTATAAAATTCTAATTAATGTATGATCCGAGTGAATAGTCAAATAAGCACTAAAAAGCTTTTCAAAAAAAAAAAGTAGCTAACATGTAACAAGAATTTTAGACATCTTACCCAGACTATGCTAATCATATTGAGTATAAATATTACCCTCTCCGTCCTAAAACTTTTGCTCCATTTATTTTTTGTGATTAATCTATGATTTTTTATTTTCAACATTTTAATATATAAATAAAAAATATTTATATATGAATGATAAATTAAGACATTTAGCTTCTAAATATATTTTATAAATTTTTCTAACAAACAATAATATGAATAAATTCAAATCAAAATACTCAAAAAAATCAAATGAAACAAAAGTTTTGAGATAAAGGGAGTATTATCTAATTCATAACTTGTAAACTTGTTTATTAGTGTTAGAAGTGTCCTTGATGGTTTAATCATATATGAATATGATGAAATATATGGGACAGAGGGAAACAAAATAGATAACTTAAATAAATAAATGGTTCATAACCGGAGAAGTGAAAATAGAAAAAGAATGACATATTAAAGTGAAGCAAAGTCACTCTTTTTTTTTTTTAACAAGAATTAAGGCTTTGTTTTTAGATGCCCAAAGAAATGCTCATTTTTACGGTTCTTTATTAATTATACCATAATTAATGTTATGTTTATGGATGAGAATGA
Organism: Aquilaria sinensis; assembly: GCA_005392925.1. Classification (NCBI taxonomy): domain Eukaryota; kingdom Viridiplantae; phylum Streptophyta; class Magnoliopsida; order Malvales; family Thymelaeaceae; genus Aquilaria; species Aquilaria sinensis. Next base: position 96,230 of record SMDT01000789.1, on the reverse strand, counting down.
AACTTTTGGGGTAGTCTCACGTGTAAAAAGCACTCTGATCAAAGAAAATGTGTTAATCCATATGGGTTAACTTCAATTGAACACCCCATAAACAGTGACCTATGTGTTCTTAATTAGAATATGAGGTAAAAATGATAGTGAGTAAAATAACAGTGCTAAAATAAAATTATACAAAATTCACTACATTGAATAATTGATGGAAACATATCCTAAGGTAGCTACCAGACCAGGCACCGTAGAAGGATCTTGATTTGTGTAAGGGTCGACAATGTTACTCTTTTTAAATTTTAAAATGCATTATTTTAAAACTTTTATTTTTTAGTGTGTAGGTAACCTAAAAGCTCTGCACTCAAATTGTCCAGCCTCCAACCTGGGTTTGACGCTTAAAAGGCGCATTATGTGTTATTTTTTATTAATTGCAACTTGCGACTCTCTAGGTTTTAAAAGACAAATAAATTTCTCTCAAGCATTACTCAATAATCTTTTATTTCTTAATATATACTTGTAAATACTTATGAATATCAAAAAAATTATTTTTTTGTTCTTTGCATGAACAAAAAATCTTAAAAAAAATTATTTAAATTTATATATAATGCAATATATACCATAAAATTTAAGCATTATATATCAATCATCTCATTGTTTTTGTCATTTCATGATTTTTTACATTTACGTGAGAACAATTTATGATATTGACAATTTTTAAACTTCATTTTATCATTCCATTATGAAAAAGTTATATCATGAAGGACATCTTCTGTAAAATTCTTCCACTTTGCTTTTGTAAGAAATTGTAGTTCGAAATTGGCGTTAAATAGTTAATTGATACTACTATGAATTTTATGTCAACAATTTAAAGAAATTGAGTTTAAAATGCAGTATGATAATGATAAGGAAATGGGGAATGATAGATTCGAACCTATGTTCATAACCTTTGCGGTATTACCACTTATACTATGAGTTTCTATTTCACTTCTCATAAACAAATAGTCCGTGTATGTATCAATTATATTTCTTATTTCATTCATACATACATACATATATACATATATGTGTGTGTGGAAATTTACAATTACTTCATGAGGTTTGTCCTATAATTACCCTATGAGGTTTATCCTAACTTATAGTTTACCTCTCATTTCTTTTATATTATCCGATAACAACTTCTAAAATTATAATTTAAGCTATACGATAGCCATCTTCTTGTAATTTCAATCTCTTTGATATTTTTTTATAGTTAATAAAAAGTATAAATTATCAGTTTTTTCTTTCTGTAAATACATTTTTTCCCTATAAATGCATATCAGTATTTTTTAAAGGTCAGTTGGCTGTGAAAAAAATAAAAAAAAATCTTAAAATTACTGGAGCATGAATATTAGTTAATTTAAATTAGGATTTTAGAAGTTGCTGTCAGATACTGTAAAAGAAGAAAGGGCAAAGTGTAGGTTAAACCAAACCATAAAGGGAGTTTTTGTAATTTTTCCTATATATATATAGTACATTATTGTATATTGTTTAAAATGAAGTAAGAAAAGAATCAATTTTTATTCTTCTTCAAGTACCTCGTGATTTTCACTGGTAGGCCACGTGGGATTCACTAATTTTCACTCTCTTATTATTATTATTGTTGTTCTTTGTTATGGGTTATCATCTTTGGCTTAAATCCTGGAAAGGCAATTGGAATTTTGGAATATGCTGATCAACCCATCAAAATTTTCTTTGTGGGCTCAGCAAGGGGATGGACTTGCCAGCAAATCTTTGAACAAACCCCTGATTTTTCATTTGTTATTATGGCATTCTACGACTCTCTGAATGAGCGATTTTGCGGCAGCTGCTCGAACCATATTGACAAGTAGGAAATAGGAACCTTGCAAGTGGGCTAAATAACCTATAATGAAGTGGATCCACCACCGATTGCCTGGACTAAACTCGCCTCCTCCATATCCACTACTCGCATGGGCTGTTTACTTCAGTTTGTTGATGCTCCGGCGTTTTCTGTAAGAATTCAAAATATTCAATTTATTTGTAAAATTCTGTAAACTTCAATGACTACGATGCATTCATCCAATATCGAGCTACCGAAGTTGAGAAGCCTGCGAGTAGCCCAGGAAGACGGAGATGCAAAACCCTCCACCTCCATGCCAACCAAGCCAACTCATTTATTTCTCTTAATTTCTTCCCTTTTTCCTCATCCTATCGTGAAGTGGAAGAACAGAATTAGCTCTTTCGATACGACTCATACAGAAGCAGCCATTCTTCGAGCTTTGATTCAGCTTCTCTAGTATGGGGGTTTTAGGGGTTTTCAGGGGTTTTAGTACCCTTCGCAGGGTTAGACCCAAAATGAAACCTTGCTCAACTGGGTGGTACTTTCAGAGTAGGAACCTTTCAGGCTCTAAAGATCTTAACGAGAGAGAGGACTCTATACTGCCAGTTTTGATAGTAGGAGCAGGGCCAGTTGGACTTGTGCTCGCCATTCTCCTGACCAAAATGGGTTTGTTCTTCACACTGCAACTTCATTTAAAGGATAAAGATACTAGAAAATGAGGGAACTCAGAAATGAAGTTCTTACTCTGGAAATTACTTAGTTTTTGCTATTCTTGATTAGCCAGTTGATGGCATGCTTGTTTCTGTTATTCATACAAGCAAGAGGCTTGGCATTGACTTGGTTGTTTGGTTGTGAATTTGTGGTGTGGGCATGCATTTCATGGTTATGTGATTTTTGTATACGACTCATTCCGGGTGCTGCTGCTGTTGATTGAATATAACTAATGCTGGTCATGATAGTAAGCTTACTGATCATTTTTAGGTGTCAGATGCACAGTTTTGGAGAGAAGTAATGCTTTTACTGAGCACCCTAGGGCACATTTTATCAACAATAGGTCAATGGAGGTTGGTGTTTCTTTGGGGGGAGCATGATCTTATTTCTAGTCGTGAGATGATTTTGAGCTTTAATATGACTTCTGCTTTACAGATCTTCCGCAAATTGGATGGATTGGCTGATGAAATTCAAAAGACGCAGCCACCAGTGGATTTTTGGAGGAAGTTCGTATATTGTACCTCATTAATGCGTCAGGTACTTGGTTCAGTGGATCATATGCGACCTCAAGGTTCGGCTTTTATCTAGTTTTCAAGTTGCTCTTAATATGCAGCTGCTCTTGGATCTACTTAATTAGGCCTTCAAGCGTTACCAGAGTTATGATCATTAGCAACCAAGAATTCACTTTATTTTCCTGAATTTATTCACTTGTGGAACCTTTTAGCAAGGATTACAATTCATGAGTTTTCACTTCAGTTTTGTACACAAGTAATTGAATAGAAATGAGAAGTCAATATGCTTCTGGAGTTTTATTATCCACTGATACTGAGGTGTGAACTAACTAGTTCTTGTTTTTATTTTGCACCAGACTTTGAGAAAGTAGTCAGCCCTGTATCTGTTGCTCACTTCTCACAGCCCAAGTTAACCAGGTTATTAGTTAAGCAGCTGGAGAACCTCAAGTTTCATGTTTGTTCAACTGAATGTTTGGAGTGCCCCCGTCATGATCAAGTCTATGGTGGAAAGATATTGATGGGTCATGAGTGTATGTCAATTGGTGCAAATGACGAATGTATTAACGCAACCATCTCTTTCCTCCAGGAAGGGAAGTATGTGCAGAGGAAAATACCATGCAAAATTCTTGTTGGCAGTGATGGTGCTGGAAGTACTATACGGAAACTTGTAGGAATAGAAATGAGAGGTGAAAAGGAGTTGCAAAACCTTATAAGTGTACATTTCAAGAGCCAAGATCTTGGATCATTCCTGATGTCTGAGAGACCTGGTATGCTATTTTTCATTTTCAACACTGAAGCTATTGGTGTTCTGGTTGCTCATGACCTGAACCAGGGGGAATTTGTATTGCAGGTATTGCTGGTCTTAAGAACTTTTCCGTACCTTTAATTGAATTCTGTGCCTTAACTTGCAATAAACTAATATTATGGTTCATCACTTGCAGATTCCCTTCTATCCACCTCAGCAAAACCTAGATGATTTCAACCCTGAGGTATATGGTTTTGTTTTGTTAGTAGTGCTTTTACGTATTTATTTTTGAAAAAAGAATACATAACTGCACCTGTTGCCTCTCCTCTGTACTATCTTTGGCTTTCTTCTGAGCAGTCTGGTAATGCTTTGTAGATATGCAAGAAGTTAATATTCAAATTGGTTGGTCGAGAGCTTTCAGATGCCAATGTGATGGATATAAAGCCATGGGTGATGCATGCTGAAGTTGCTGAAAGATTTTCAAGTCATGACAATCGAATATTGCTCGCTGGTGATGCTGCTCACCGATTTCCTCCTGCTGGTGGTTTTGGTAGGGTTCTGTTCTTATGCTGTGAGAACTTCTCAGTCAGCATTGTTCTTTCTAGAAGCTTCTTATCACCTTTTCTTGATACCACCTTCTAGACAATTGGCCATGTATGTTCATTAGTGTGGTCTTATTTTTCTCCTGGTTCAGTGCCAAAAAAAAAAATGATGTAACCTCAGATTGACATGCAGAGAGGTTGAAAATAGTTGCTGGAAATTTCTTTACATGAAAAATCATGGCTAGCATTTTTGTATAGATAACTTGACAACACGCCACCTCTGTTGGTTCTCCCATTCTACTTTAAGAATTTTAATCTTACTTTCACTGAAGTAGCTATAATGGATTATTTCTTAATACGACTACATGATCTGCAGGAATGAATACTGGGATTCAGGATGCTCATAACCTAGCCTGGAAGATTGCTTCTTTGCTGAAGGGTATTGCCCCAGCTTCAATTCTAAGCACATATGAAGCAGAACGTAGACCAGTAATTCTCAAATTTTTTCACCATTTCTTTTCCAATTTAAATTCTCCCTTTTTCTCCTATTGTTTGCTTGATCCATGTTGTTTGTATTTTCCTTCAGATTGCTATTTTCAATACTACACTTAGTGTTCAGAATTTCAAAGCAGCAATGGAAGTTCCTGCAGCACTTGGCCTTGATCCAACAGTTGCAAATTCAGGTATGTGGATGCTGCAGTTTACCTTTTTTGGTTCATTCGTTCACCCTCAGATAAGTGCCTCTGAATATGCATGTACTTCTTTCCTCTACTTATGCAGTGCACCAACTCATAAATGATGGAGTTGGTTCCGTTTTGCCATCTGCATTCCAAAAGGCGATTCTGGATGTAGTCTTTTCTTTGGGTCGGTTTCAGCTTTCAGAATATGTTTTGAATGAAAAGAACCCCGTAGGTCGTACTAGGCTTGAGAAATTAAGGCATATATTTGAAGATGGAAAAAGCCTTCAGCTCCAATTTCCTGCAGAAGACCTCGGTTTCAGGTAGAAATAGGAGGCTAATGCAAATCAGCAACTTTTCAACTTTCTGTTCCAAGCTTATTTTCTTGGAAAAGATATGGCTTCCTCATGGCTTAATAATCTATACTGACAATTGCAGGTACTTCAAAGGGGCACTTATTCCTGAAACTGATGGAGACACGGTTGCTCCCGAGGCTTCTAGTGGCCGTAGAAGGGATTATGTTCCTTCCACAGCCCCAGGATCAAGGCTACCACATATGAATGTGAAGGTGCTATCTGACTTGGCCAAAGAGGTACATAAGCAGTTTTCTATATGCGTGGTTCTGAATAGTTTTTCTCCCCTTCTTTTTATTTTTTAAAGGCACATTTAGTTACTAGTGTTTGCAGAGGATTGAACCAAATAAACTAAACTAGCCAGCCAATGGTTGGTCAGTTAGAAATCAGGAGCTCCTGTTCATTATCTTTGCACTTGATAAGCTAAAACTTCTGGTTTGCGATTTTAATCCAGTGGACAAGCTTGCAATGAAACGTAAAACTGATTTCTTTAAGAGCAATCATCTCAACAGTAGATCTCATTTCTGATTAGTCATTCTTGTTTTAGGAGATCATCTCAACTCTAGATCTCATTTCTGGAGACAGAATTGAGTTCCTTCTCATGATAACTCCAGTTGAAGAATCATACCGCCTTGCCCGTGCAGCATTCAAGGTGGCCGAGGCATTCAAGGTTTCTTTAAGAGTATGCATACTATGGCCTGCTATTACTGGATTCGGAAAAGGCAGTGAGGCAGCATTGGAGCCATGGAAAAACTACATTGATGTTACAGAGGTTAAAAGGGCATCAGATCCATTTTCGTGGTGGACTGCTTGTAATATGACGGACAAAGGAGCTATTCTAGTCAGACCTGATGAGCATATTGCCTGGCGTGCAAGATCTGGCATAGCTGGAAATCCTTTTTTGGAGATGGGACAGATTTTCTCCACCATATTAGGAACAAATTCAACTAACATACGGGTAAATCTTGATTGAATCATCTTCTAGTATATATGGTGATAAGGAGAAGCTGAGCGGAAAGGAAGGCTTTCTTGCAATATTTAGAATATTACACTAGATAAGGTGCCGATGCCACAGTAATTTGTTGCCATCAGTTAGTAACTGTTCAAGATTTTGCACTTAATGGTATCAGATGCTTCCCAGAAACACGGCCAGCAATTTGGCTGATTTTTGTCATGAGGAGCAGTTCATACTTCTACATCAATTAGGTAAAGCAGTTCATGCCTGCATGGTGGGATAGAAACAATTCTTTTCATCTCTTTTAAGGTGCAAGTCAAACATGGAAAAGGCTATAGATTTTTATTTTAATGTAACTTCATATTTCATGTATATGATATTTTTTTTTTTTTGGTGTATCTCTATAGTATTCTCCGCCTACCCTACCATGTGAAAACTAATTTCTTTGAGGTATTTCTTACTCTAATCCAACCTACGTAACATGGAGATGCTCTTTTGTAAAACTGGATATGGGGCCATGGCATCTCATGATTGAAGAAGGTGCTTTATAAAATTGTAAATTATGGTGAATTTTACAAAAGAATGTTTTGCAAATAGAGATGGCAAAATTTGATTAAACAATAGTTAGATTCAAAATTCATTTATATTTGTACAAGTTCTTCACATGAATTTGTAGTTTTTTCTTTTTTATTTTTTTAAGTTCTAATGGTATTATTTTTTCTGGTGAATTTCACAAAAGCATGCAATTACGAGCATCATTTAGTTGTATACGCACATTGACTACATACTATGATTTAATATTCTGCTATCACTGCTTCCATATTTAATGTTCCGCTATCATTGCTTCCACATGATATTTTTTAATGTAATTATATGTTATCTTATACCCAATTCGTTTTAACTTAAGTCAATTGATTTAAAAAAAATTATTTTTATTTTTATATCTTTTTTATTTGAAACTAATTTTAATTAAAAGTCAATATTATATAGTTACAATAATATATTGAAAATACAAAAACTAAATTTTTGTAAATTTTTTTAAATTTAAGTAATTAAAAAAAAAATTATAAAAATTTAACATCATGAAAATTTACTTTTAAATAGATTATAACATTTATATAATATTAATTTTTAAATAAAATTGTTTTCAAGTAAAAAAGAATATAAAAGTAAAAATAAATCAGTTAATTTAAGTTAAAATGAATTAATTTTTAGTCTCTTGTTGCTTTCTTATTTTTATTGTATTCTATCTTAATTTCATAATTGAAAACGTATAAGAAGAGCACCCAATATTTCAGGTGTCAGCACTTAAGTGTTCTTTCTATATTCTTATTTAAGATGTGCTGACTAGAGATAGATTAATTATCGAAGTAAATATGTCATTCAGTGAATTTGATTGATGATAGATTGTAAGGGGTTTCACATGTTGGATGACAGAGGTCCCACTAATTCTACTGTTCCTCACAAGCACCAAGGATCATGATTCTTTCTGAAGAATGTATTGTTTTTCTTTCTTGTGGACATAAAATAGGCCAAGGGAGCTTGGTGCAGGGGATTGAATCCGAGCTTGGGTAACAAATTCCAAGCTTTCATGGCCATTCAAATTAGCTTCATGAGAAGGCAGTAGAGGGTTGCTTCATCAAAACAGCTGTTCATAGATTATACTAACTAGACCTGAAGTTTCCATATTACTCTATGATGTTGGAGGCATTATGAGCGATAATCCTATCAGGGACTACATTGGCAAGTAACAAACTTAGTGCACCCAGAAACCCGAAAAAAAGTAGTCTATGAAGAGGGAAAACATATGACCGAGGCAAAGAAACTGGAAAAGGAAAAGATCATTAAACTGGAACTAGGTAACATAGATCAACATTTTGGAAATCTTCAAAGTTATGTATGAAGAGAAGTGAACAGACCAAGGCATAGTTAATGTACATCTCTTAATGCGCAGGAAAAGAGAGCAGAAATTTAAGAATTCATGGGAAGGGAGAGGGTACCAGGAGGTGAAAATTTTGATGGATTGAGCAACGGAAAAGGTGAAGACAGACGAAATGAGAGGGTAATTGGTGAAATGGGATGAAGCCCTCATCCATGTCTGGTTCTATGTTTCGTCGCGTCCGATGTGAAAACGGAGGATGAAGAAGGCAGAGAGGAGCCTTGGGGCGATTATTTGGTTTGTTCGGTTTAAACTGAATTGAATTAGTCGGTTTATTTAGTTTTCGGTTTTGGATGCTAGGAAACCGAGTTAATTGAATTTGTTCGGTTCGGTTCAAACCAAATTAATCGAAAAAGTGATAGTTAAATTCTATAAAAGATTAAATGAGTTAAGGATACTATTTTTCTTTTCAAATTCCATTCAATATAGAAGATTCATTGTCCATGGAAAGAGAAAAAAAATAAGAATTCAAGTTAATTTGGATTACTTGGTAGCATTATTGTTTATAAAACAAATAAAAAAATTTTTGGTTATTTTGGTTACCGAATTAAACTGAATTCTAAAACCGAAACCGAAATTTTTGTTGTTTGGTTTTAACCAAAACTGAACCGAATTATCGAATTAATCAAATCAAATTTCAAAATTATTTTAATTTTTTATTTTTTTCTGTTCGAACCAAATAATGATCACCTCTAGAGAGGGCTAAAAGACAGTTGTGCATTTTAAGGGGCCTTCGGGGGAGAAAGAGAGAGAGGAGAAGAGTAAAATGACCATGTCGACGAGAATTATTTGCGTGTGACTTCTTCAATAAGAGATCTATGTTTTTTTAATTTACTCAAACCTATCTTCTATTATAATTAAAGAGTTTTTGAAGGAATAAAAATGTTGGAAAGAAGACTCAAACCGGAGCAAGAGGCGAGAGAGTCATATGTTTTTTTACCAACTAAACTAGAAAAAAGGGACATTAAAAATTTAATTTTAATATTAAACTTTTGTATGAAGTGATGGAATTTAGGCTAGAGGGTCATGCCCCTAATAAAAATTTAAAATCCTTTATACCCTATAGTCATTTTTGTTATAAATACATGACTCTTAAAAGAACTTCATAATACTCTTATCACAAAAGGTACAAATAACCTGAGCAATGTCTGCCAACTTCTATAATCATTCTTCTATAAAGAGATTATGTTTCATTTATAAACTATCCTGTTTCTAATTTGGAAAAACTCCTAAAAAATATTCTTCAAGTATTTTTTAAGTAGATAGAATATTATCGTTCATATGGCAAATTCAAATATAAGAGAAGCCCAAATATGAAACCTTTTTCTAAAATGAGGAAGTGAGCAATCACAAACACTTGATAATTGTTTGATGACAAAAATCTCATATTTACCACTAATGTCTTGAGTTAGGCGCAAATTTGTTATTATTGTTTTTTTTTTTGTCCAATCCCTCACTAATGTTTTAAAAATGACTTAAATATGTCATTATCTGTTAAAAAATAACAAAAAATGGTAAAAATAGTACATTTTGAAATCTTGAGATTATTTTGTATCTTTTAAAAAATATCAGGACTTTTGAGATTTTTGCCAAAAAAAAGTTTGATCCAAAAAATTTTAAAACTTATTTCATTTAACCTTTTTCCTTAGTTTTTTAACAGGTAGTGACATATTCACTTCCAATTTAAAATTTCAGTGATATATCCGGCCTATTTTAAAATATTAGTATGAGATAAAGCCAAAAAATAATTATAGTAGCATATCTGCACCCAACCTAAATCATTAGTGATAAATTTAAGATTTTTGTCTTATTTGATTGATTATACTTTCTCAAAGGAGAATGCTGTTGTAAGCTTTAATTTTTTTTTTCTTAATCATCGTACTATGTTAAACGGTCATCATTATATATTACATAAACAAATTACGTTAAAAAGGTCCATTATGGAGTTTTCGTGTGCGCTACTGGAATAGAATAAAGCTCACAACTAACCAGCCAAACGCAAATGCCTATTTTTATATCAAATCTCCAAAATTTGGGTTGGACCAACGCAATTGAAAGCTTTCCACTCCTAAACAATTCCAAGTAGACGGAACAGAACAGAACACTACAGGACACGTTAGTGCTCGGGCCAGCCATGATTTGGAAGCTTTTGCTTCAACTTATAATGCGTAAATTCAACATTTCATACCGATTTGGTTCAAATCGAAGGAGCTCCCACACCTTAAACAAGAGATTTCCTGTTCCCTTCAGAGCCTTCTACTAGTTGTACTAAAAAATTTACCAAAATATTCAACATCTGATATATTACATTCATATCAGAGAGAGAGAAAGATAGGAGTATAGATAGCCAGTGAAAGGAATGGCATCTCAATTTACAATCCGCCAAAAACAGCTATTTGGTCCTCAAATTCCAAACGTTTGCCTCCTGACGTAGAAGCTGGCAGGCACCCCTATTTCCTATGGAATCATACACTGAATTGATTGGAAATAGAGCTTCTTTATGGCCATATATGTTCCCTATGTACATTGCCATCCATGGACATCACCAAGATATTAGGAACCTGAAGCAGCCTCATTTGACGATGATGATGATAAGAAGAAACTGCTCGAAAACCAAACAACTGCATAATTAATTGTTACTCCTCTGTCCTAACAAAGATGTCACAGTTTCTTGTATCTAAGTAGAATCATGATTGTGTCAGATATGCTTTGCCGTTGTTAATTTAATCGCTGTGATACTAACAAGAAAAGAGCTTGGTTTTAGCTGAGGCTGATGTACCCTATTTGCTTCTTTCATGGACATTTTAGGCTGCAGGGGTGGTCCATGGATTGTTGATTAAGATATATTTCCTCGAGTAAATGGATCATGACACTGTTTTTTGTGCAGTGTATTTACTGAATTGGATCCATCCAGTGCCATGTCCCATTGCAGTTCCCTTTGTGTGTGTCCTCCGGCTACCATACAGTTTCGTTGATTTTGTAAACACTTATCAGTCACAGCTTCAGTATTTACCCCATTATCAGTCAACAGCTGCTGGCACTCACCTTGCTCTTTTGAGCTTTGTGCAAGGACAAATCAGAAATTACCCAAAAACTTTGTTCGTTTAGAGAAAGGAGACTCGACAGGCCAGTGCATGGTTGCACATCTGAAGGAGTGAAGAAATCATCTCCAAACATGAGAAGCCCACTCAGACATAGCAGGCCTCCCTGTCCCAGCAGCTAAAGTGCATCCTTCCCTGCAGATTTGATAAGTTCTGTCCTTGCTGCCTCCATTACTGCCTTAAAGTCTACCTGCATGTACCTACCCCTGCAAACCCATTATCAAGATGACTAGTGCCAGTGTACCATGAATATGAACGACAAATGGATGCTGGTAAATAAAACAGTAAAATCCATAGTAGAATACAATTAACCAACGATGAAATTCTGATGCAATGCCTAAAGACTTTAGGCAAAGTTATTTTAAGCGTAGAATTAAGAAGTAAATTTTAATTAGGATTCTTTGCTCTCCTATTTATTCCTAGATTTATTTGTTTATTTTAATAGTTTATCTCTTTCCTTTTCTATTTGTTTCTTTTATGCTCCCTCCTATAAATAGGGGAAACAAAACCTTTTGGAGACAGTTTTTTGGATGTTATTGAATTGAGAGATTTCTCTTCCCCTGGTTTTCTTCTTCTTCTCTTTTGTGTTCTCTCTTTCGGTTCTAGCCCTATTTGCTCTACATCAAATTCACACATGGAAAGATAAAACATACTTTATCCTTTAACGATCTTCAATTTTATTAAGCTCGAATTTTGTGCAAGCTTGTTGTAAGATGTTCAGTAATGTCTAATGTGAACAGTGTCACGAAGTACTCCATCCAAGAAATATTTTGCATTAAGAAACTTGGGCTTTGAGCTGTAATGGCTTTTAATAAGTGGCAGGACTGCTCCCATAGTCCCCTCCAAAAGGCCTATTCTCGGGATCCCAGCCCAGAGTTAGCACATAACATGAAACTACACTGCCCTTGCATGCTTGAAATTCCATAAAGGAGATGCATAGAGGAGAAAAAGAATCATATAAACCTAGCTAGCAACATACCAGAAATGAGTTTTGGACCAAATTGTAGATGGATAAGCTGGGCTCCCGAGGCCGTGCATTATCCTTGCAACAGCTCTTGGAGTAAATTTAAGCTGTGAGTTGCTCTGCAAAAAGACCTAGGGAAAAAAACAAGCTTGAAACATGATTGCCAACATACTGAGAAGAGACTTCCCACATAATTACCAAACCCTTACCTTTATGTCTGCTTGTAGAAAACGACTGCAACAAAATTGATGAGAACAAGTTAGGTTATATAAAATCTTCAACAGATTAAATGACTACACCAACACTGAAAATAGATTGAATAAATTACATATGGAGAATCCATTGCTTAAGTGTAAAGAGTACCTATCTCCAAGTACCAAATATTATAGTTTATCATCTTTAATTTTCTGAAAAATAATTAATGCAACTTTATATGTTTTACCTGTTATGAACCATGTTTCCAGAGACATCAAAATCATCAGTCCCACTGAAATAGTCCATAATCTTCTTTTGCAGGCATGCTGTATGCTGGGCACCATAGCAGCCATGCATTCTCTGACATTTTTCCAGAGTAGAGGCTACAGCATTGTACATTGTATCCAGTTTCCTAACCTGAATAAAAAGATAGAACTATTCACTAAGTCCAAGGATCCTGAGTTTTCTGATATGGTAGAATGAATGCGATTATTGCAACACAAAACCACACCGCACGCATAGCATACACAAATTTGTAAATAACAGTAAGAAACAGAAGTTAAGCAATGAGAAGCAGTAATATTAGGATAAATCACCTTGCTATTTTCAATCTCAGATAACCATTTGGTAAGACTTGCTGAAAGAGCACAGAAGTTACTTGGAACCTCCACTATCGTATAACAGAGGGCTGGATCCTTCACTTCATAAGTTATTTCTCCTTCTTCCTAGATAACAACAGAAAGAACTAGATGAAAATATGAAACTGTCTTCTTGATATAGGCAATTATGGTTGGAAACAAAAGTGGCAATTTTACTCTATAAAGTTCAGTTAGTCATATTTTTCTAGTTTCATTTACCCCTGATTTTCATTTTCCCTCCATTTCTTTCAACATGAGTTAAACTAATTTCTTCAGACTCAGGCAGCTCAAAAGCACAAGTGAAATGTTAAACATTGCAATGAGAAGACAATGAGGAAACAGAGACAAGCAGAACATCAGCATTAGAGTTATAGTGCTACGTGCTCATTCTTAATAAATGAAATAATAATACTCCCTCTGTTCCATTATGCGTTTCAATTTTCAAATTTTTTCTATTTTCAAATTCTTTCATCCCAAAATATCGCCTTTCCATATTTATGTATCTTCTTCCGAATGAACCCTTCCCACAATGCAATGCTCCTTGCTATAATTATGCTAGTATTTAGTAAAGAACATTGGAGAAACATACCTAACATGCTTATGTGGCACATCATCCATTATATTTGCAAAAAAGTCAAATGTGACACTATGGGACAAAGAGAGGACAAGGTAAAGGTCCTAACATAAAGCTCAGTGATATCCTGGTCAACATATTTGTATCGTTTTCCTTCTCAACCTCATTGTCATCACTCTAACAATGTGGCAAGAAAGTCTAAAGCAATTTCAAGTACCATATGGAAAGACAGTTTTAACCTTCAGAATTTCTAAGTGAACACAGACAAGTAAGAACTTATTACCTCACCTTCAGTTGAGAAAACTATCAAGAAAATAAACTTAAAGTTCAGCTAGTGATTTACACGAGCACATTCAAGTCTTCAAGATATATTAACGTGTTTGAGTATAGAATCTATAGATGTATTCAGTTACTCCCACCTTAAGATCCTGCAAGTGATTTGAGATGTCAGTAGCAGCAACTCCAAGGGTATTTGCCAGGGTTGGTATGTCGAAAACATATGGTCCTTGCTCAGTCTCACACCTAAAATATCAAGCATAACTTGCTTTTTCAGGAGGCTGAAAGTAGAAAACATAATTTTGGCCATTTCATGATGAAAGAAAACATTGTTTACCTCTTCAAAATAGCTTCTACAACCTTGTCCCTATCACCAAGCAATGTAGGAGAAGTCTACAAGTACACAAATCACCTTAGTTGCCAAGGAACAAGAGAAAAACTATTCCAACACAAAATTACCTAACCTTATATAACAAATAAAGTCTTTGGTATAAGACTTTTTTTCTAGGTAAATGACAACTTGTCTTTGCTGGTGTTGTACCTTCTAAGGTGACCGGTTTAAATCTCAAATGCCCCAAACCATTGTGACCACATCTGAAAGAAATCATGTAATTTGGAGTTCTTTACCTTATGGAAATTCAGAGTACAAGTTACATTCAGCTGTGGAAGTAGGCGCAAATATGTTACTCCACCCAACTCCAAATGTGTAAGAATTGTGAGCATTACCTGGAACAGAGAGGAGAGAAGAGCCAATCAATTGTTTGTTAACACAAAGATTCTGCTTGCTATCTGACCACTCAAATGATATTGTAGTTACAGGCCAACCGTGACATTTAGAGGAGCGGATCCCAAATATGTTTTAGTAATAAATATTAAATGGTTTTGAAGTATTATGTGATATAGCAGCAATGGACCTCTTCTTTCATATCAAGTTTTCGAGATGCAGATTCTTTGATAAGTGAACATGTTTTTCCATGTGAACTTGTCTCTGTTGGGAAAACTTGACAGAGGAATTGGCTTACTGCATATTCATCCACTCCGTCACTGCATCAAAGCATTTTACATTAAATGTGAACTCTGCCTTTGAATCATATAACTGATGATAACCATATTCACCACAAGCACCTGTTTGCGAGGCTGCGTAGCTTGTAGTGTGTGTTATCATCCAAAAAGAGATGACAATTGGATAATCTCCCATCTCGTCCGGCACGTCCAATCTCCTAAATGAGGGCATAGTTCATTCGTTAGACATCAACCAAACTCCAGAAATCTTGAGAAAATGCACTAATTCAGAAGCAAATATTGACCTGGACATATTCTTCTAAGCTTTCTGGAAGGCTGTGATGAATGACCTGAAATAGAGAGCTAAAATCTTCTTTAGTGATGCCATGGCTGTGAAATTTGAAATAAATCCAAATTCTGTTTGACTGCATGCCATGATGACAACCTATGATCACAGTTCCTATTATTTTATGAGGAACCATCTTAATTTAATCTGTTGTGGCTGGCTTGAAACTGGAATAATTCCCCCTCACACAAAAGACAACAAATTCTTGTTTTGAACTGCGATGACACATGATCAGAGTTATACTCATAAAGAAACACAGATGATACATGTCACCTTTCTTTTACCTTGCAAGAAAATTTTCAGATCAGTACAAGATCGAAGTGCTGTATTTCATCATTATGGTAAAGAAGTGATTCATTTTCACATTAATCCAGGGCAGTGAAAAGTAAATTGCTGGCAACGTATTCCCACTTACAGCATCAATATCCCTCTTGTCAAGTCCCATGCCAAATGCCACAGTTGCAACAACCTTTAAGGAAAGATGCTCTCAGTGATTGGGCATAGATAGAGATGCTCAATAACATAAAAATAAAAAAGAAAAGAAAAAGAAAAAGAACACCAATACGATTTGGATAAAACATTCAGAGAAGACAGGACACTTTTACCACTCTAATTTTGTTGGAACAAAATAGATTCTGAATGCGGTAGCGGTCCTTTGCTGGGAGACCACTATGGTAGCTCTGCAGAAGGAATTTGGAGTGTCAGACTTGCATAATGGTAATAAAAAGGATCATGTAATATGCAATTGGGAATCACATACCTTTGCAGATATGTTGTTGTCACATAGGTATCTGCTTATTGAATCAGTTTCAGACTGCCAAATCCCCAGTCAATGGACAGAAAAAGTTCAGCCATGACACAGAAAAATTGTCACCAAACTAGAAATCGAAAACGACTAGGATTTTAGAGACAATCTAGATTCCTTGCTAGTAAAATGTGTGCTGTTAAATGCAAAACTATGAGAAAAAGACACAGGGTATATCATTCTAGCAGAAGCAAATCATGAGGATGGGCTTGTCAACAATCAACATCACAGAGACCTGATACTAGAGAAGATAGAACAAGTATCAGTCATGGACACGCACCTGGAATTTGCAATACACAATAATACTCTTGGCTTCCAAAAAAACAGAAGATTTTATCAACAGTAACAAATCTTTCATCCTGAAATTCATGGCCCTACTGGTTAATATTCAAGATTCGAAAGATAATCTTAAGTCCTTAGCTAGAGTAGGCACTAGGATGAATAAAAAAGCTTGCCTATTCCCACTCGAGGAAACTGACAACTGTAGGTTGTCTCTTATGTTTGCCCTCTGTATAAGATTAGTTGAAGGAATTTCCAGAGCTGCCATTACAGAATGCAAGGTCATGGTTGTTGCAGTCGCTGTCATTGCAAGAATGCAGTCAACGTTCAGCTTGGCACGAAGTAAGGATGCTCTAAGCCTCATGTATGAAGGCCGGAAATTATGTGACCTGAAAAAACATATTACAGTTAAAAGGGAGGTCAAATACTTGAAGCTAAAGTAAAAGGCGAGCACAATCTTATTTTTAGTGCAGCACTCACCATTCTGAAATACAATGAGCTTCATCAACCACAACAAGTGATACAGAAGTTGTAGAAGAAAATATTGACAGAAAATCTGCATTAAGAAACCTCTCAGGTGAGACAAAAAGCACCTGAAACATGGACAGAAGTCGTGAGATGAGACCAACTGAACCATCTCTACCCACATTGGCTCTATACGAAATGTGACATTAAAAATTTCAGACCTTTAAAGTCCCTTCTTGAAGTAGCCTCAGCGTCTCCTCGGCTTCTTCAGGTCTCTAGTTCCATGAAACATAAAATAATAGTTGTAGGATTTAGTAAACTAAACTACAGATTATCCTAGCAATAGCATAAACAGTTCGTGAAAACTCGAACTCAACCACCTGAGTGCTGCACAACAGCCCACCATGTATCGCAGGAGGCAACTGCTTCAACTGATCAATCATCAAAGCTACTAAAGGACTCACAACTAGTGTAACCCCGGGAAAAACCATTGCTGGAATCTGATAACACAGCGACTTGCCAGCACCAGTTGGCAGAATAAGCATCGTCGACTTTCCGGTGAGCACCGTCTTGATGGCCTCCATCTGCCCATCCCTGAAAGAATCGTATCCGTACATCACCTTCAATAATCTTAACAGGTTCTCATCTGACGCTTCTTCCCGTACCGCCAGAACCGCCTCTTCAGTCGACTCAATTTCACTGTGAATCTTTCTCGCTCTCTCGTTTTCCTGTCTTACTTCTAAGACCAGACCTTCTTCCTCGACAACCCCCGTCGTTTGATCTTCAGAATCAACTATTCGTTTACTTCTTCTGTAATATCTGAACTTGGACGAATACCCGCTATTCCTTTTCCCTTTGCCAACGAACTTGCGATTATTTCGAGTCAAATTGAGCCTTACGAAATTACCTTCGCCGCCTGATTTCTGCAGTTTCACTGGCGGCAAAGGAACATCACCTCGGATCAAATTGGGATGCTTGATCTTGGAAGCTTTGTTGGAGCTGTAGCGATCCAAACCCTCGTTTTTCTCATCGGCAATGGACGGACGCTCTTCTTCGAAACTGAGGGAGGGTTTCTGAATTTTGGAGAAGGAAGGGCGGTGACTGGCGAAAAACCCTGCCGGAAGGGTCTCGATCGAATCGACGGCGAATATAGGCTTAAGAACATCGCCGGAAGAGAGACGAATCTGGAAGGGCAAATCGGAGATGGGAGCAGAAAGCGGTGGGGGGTCGGGTTGTTTAGAGGGTTTGCTCGGTGACGCTCTTCTGGATCTCTGAATAG
Source organism: Aquilaria sinensis (assembly GCA_005392925.1). Taxonomy (NCBI): domain Eukaryota; kingdom Viridiplantae; phylum Streptophyta; class Magnoliopsida; order Malvales; family Thymelaeaceae; genus Aquilaria; species Aquilaria sinensis. Next base: position 78,047 of record SMDT01000789.1, on the reverse strand, counting down.
GTTTCGGATTTGAGTGAGCGGAGGATCTGACCCGCTTAGACCGCCTACTGGATGAGACTAGGGTGGTTGTTGTGGCCGTTGGGTGTGGTGGTGGTGGGACGGAGTCTCGAGGAGGAGTGGCGGAGACGTGAGAGCCGTCGGAGTCCGAACCGCTCTCCATTTTCGGGTCGCGGTTTGAGCTTCAGCGGTATCGGGTTCTGGTGTGGTCCTTCATCAGGTTTTGGTTTTCAGTTCGCGCGCTAGACTTCCCGCCGAAAATGTTTTTCAATACGTACCACACAATGCTCACAACAGCCTTCCACGTGTTTGTTTATACTTACAATTAGATCTAAGCGTTCAGTTGTTTCGGTTTTGAACTAATTAAATATAATGATCTGATCAGTTTTTTGTTTTTAGAAAGTATGTCCAAAATATTTAAATTACATGTTACAGCTGATTTGTGCCATTCAAATTATATTTTGATTAATTTAATTTAATTTATTTGGTTATTCTTTTTAAAACCTATATACATAATCAATGAAAAATAAGATAAATATTAAAATTTTTGCCTCTCATACCCAAAATTAAAGAATGATAGACAACATATAGTCCAATATTAGTATAAAATAACTTTATATATATATGTTCAATATGGATAATAGTAAAAATTAGTAGGAAATTATTTTATATATGTAGACTCAATATGAATAATGATAAAATATTTATTACTAATCGGTTTACTCAGTTCCAGGTGTACTATCCAACAATTGAATCATTTTATCCAATAACCCAACATGAAACTCGATTTTGGTCCAAATTAATCAAATTAAAAAAGAAACCAAATAATTTTATCCAAATACAATCGATCTTTTTTGTTTATTCAGTTATGTCCAAATAATGCTCACCCCTACTTACAGTTGCCCTTTCATGTTTATATATCCCTTCTAGTAGTGGTGGATAATCAGTTTAGTTGATATGAACTAAATTAAGTGGGTAGGTTTTTTTCAATTTTCAGTTTTGGATGATAAAAAATTAAATTGATTGAATTTACCCTTGAACCCAATTTCAAATCGAACTAAAATATTTCTATTCATTTTATCTTTTAACTAGAATAACTAAAAGAAACACTTGTTTGTCCTGTGAAGCTATTAAGTGTTAAATAAAAAGTAAAACATAAACCAGAAGAAATATTTTTCAAAACATAAACTAGCAAGAATGATGAAACTTTACATTATAGTCACAATTGATTAAGAGTTAAGATTTCAATATACAATAATAAAAGAGTAGGTTTTCTATTTCCTTAAACTACCTTATGGCTTCTATTGAACTAAGGACAACCAGAATCATGATAGTGGGTTAAGTCAAGCAGAATTAACAAATCAAGGGGGTAAATGCAATGGTGAAACTATTATGGTTAAGGGGTGCAGCCATCCTATGAGAATTTTAAAAAATTTGTTGAATATTGATACTGACCTAGATATTTTATAAGGAGTTAAGAATCGAGTGCGAGATTTTGCACCTGCTCCCTTATATATGGTTGAAGAAAATAAAGATGGAGACAGTGTGGCATGCAAATGTTGGGGATTACATATGTATTTCACCTCTAAGCAGTTGAAATGCATTTATCCCAAAAGTAGAATAACATCATTTTTTTTTTTGCCTCACACTTTTCCTCTCCAAATCACGATGTATTTTCCAATCCCTTATCTCCTCCCCCTCAATTTATCACAAAACCCCTAAAATCTCCAAATGTCCCTCGACCGCGATCACCTGTATATTTGATTCAATGACTCCACTACATCGCTTGCGCTCAGTCTTTGCCCAAGCCAAAAATCCTAAGTTCGTCACTGAGTAAATGGTAAGTAGGTGAGTAGGCGAGCTTGCTCAAGGCTGAGTGGTCACCTTTTAGCCGAGCGTGTTATTGTCATTGGTGTGTGATGACAGTCTAAGAAAGACAAAAGTTTGTCTAGTGATGTATGTGTGTATGTAAGGTTAGATGTAGCCAGTTGTAGTGTGTTTGGGGTGTGTTGTTGTCACCTAGGAATAAATTTGTGTTATAACTTAAAAATGTGTGTGGCCCAAATAAATAAGTGTATATCTGTGTAATTAGTTTTCTTGGCCTGTAGAAGCCAAGTGAAAATGCATACCAAATGAAAAATCGGTTTTTTCAATTACCAAAACAACCAACCACCTTAGCTAAAACTAAATAGAAATTGATTTTGACATTAGTCAGTTTTAATTAAAAAATCAAACTCACCGTACTAAAATTTTCAAGTTAATTTGTTTTCTCAATTTCAACCAAATAATGATCACAACTACACTATTGGTACTATGAGGCCTAAAGATACATCTTTATAATTCACTTTAGATGTCAAGGACCTATAAATCAATAACTAAAATGACATCAGAAAACTTTTGTGATAAAAAATAACATGTAGGCAATTACATGAATAGTTGACATGTGATAATTTATTACATCAGAATGTCAATAACATTTACAATATTCCTACATATGAAGGTGTAAATGTATAAAATTTTTGCTAGCTCAAGCTTGAGTTGAGTTCAGTTTTGTTTTTTTCGCAGTTAACCAGGTTTTGTGAACGTGGTAATTCAAAAAGTGTTACTGTAGCTTTCACGCGGGTTGGTGGGCTTATCGGATCGGGTCAGGAGTTGGGGCCAACGTTACCTGACACACCCCAATCCCAACTTTCCCAATCAAATCGCTGCACACCGATCGCCTCCTTCGCCGTGCGTTTTCTTTCTCAGTGAACCCACCTCCGTCCCGCCACCCGACCATCGATTCCTTTGCCCATTGGACTCGGAGCTCCTAGTTCGTGCTTTCTAGGAGATCTGAAAAGCTCCGTCGAGAAACTACAACAGAGGGACGAGGGCAGAGACAATGGCGGCGGCAGATGCAAGCTCCAGTATGCGAACAACTCCATCTACAAAAGCGACACCATGATCGCTGTCGTCAAGGAACGTGTTTCTGCCGTTTTTGGCCTTTTCGCTTAAAACCTGCTTGGCCTTGTTGATAAAAAGCGAGTGTGACCAATGTGTGGCATCGGAGAGCTTTCAACCGATTCCTTTGTTTGTATTCGTGGTCGCTTCAATAAATGCCTTCTTTTTGCCCACCGGAGAAGCGCAAGAAATCACAGAGAAAAAAAAAAGGGATTCTTCTGAGCCCCGAGTCCAACGAGGTCACTTGTTCATTCAATTCAAAGGTGAATTTCTCTTCAAAAGCTGTCGTGAAAGTGCGAAATCTAGTCAATCTGGGGATACCCATTTCATTTAATTCGAGGAACTCTTGAATGCAATTCAGACTTGGTTATTACGTTTGGAAATTTTTAGCATAAAGGGTGAATTTGCTTCTGTTACTTGAAACCCATTTTCTTGAACTTGTGTTTTATCTTATTTGAAGACGTTTTAATATATCAGGGAGTATGGAGATCGATAAGGCGATCAGAGACTTGTGATGATACGAGGCTGAAGACAACGTACAACAATGCCATCTATATAATTAGAAGAGCATTAGCTCTTTACTCGTGAGTTCTTTTCTGCTTCTGGGTATCATTTGATTCATTTTGTTATCCGTTTGAACTGGATGTATGGTACTGCATGCAATTAATTTTGCCCACCTTGACCTTGACCTTGACCTTTGAGAATGGTCTCTTCATTCTTGATAATAGGGCAGCTCTGTTTGCATAACTATTGGTTGTTGAATTTTGTGACTCAGTTCTTTGGTTATAGTGGTTGAATGATCAGGTGACCTCGTTTTTGTGGAATGTGGAGTTGAAGTGTCGGTTTTGTGTGCTCAGGAAATTTTAAGACTGACAGGTTTTTGTGAATTTCTTCTGTCTACATTTACCCGTTGCTGAAGTGTCGGTTTAGAGTGTTCTGTTCTGACTAGGGGTGTAAATGAGCCAGGCGTTTAAAGGGTAGCTCGAGCTCGAATCTGAACGGAGCCTTATCGAGCCGGGTTTATCGAGCTCAAGCTCGAGCTCGAGCCTCATTTTGAGCTCAAAAAATTATAGGACCGAGCTCGAGCCCGATGCTACCCGGCCCTTAAAAAAAACGAACCTAAGAGGCCTAGTTTTTAAAATCCAAAAAACCCCTCCCCAGCGGCCCAGCCTCGTCTCTCTCGACTCTCGAGTCTCGTCTCCTCTCTCGATCTCTCGATTCCTGCCTCTCTCGATCTCTCCTGCCTCTCTCGTCGAGTCTCGTTTCTCCTGCGTCTCGTCTCTCCCCAGCCGGACGATTTCTGTCCCCAGCGGCCAGTCGGCGGCGCGATTGCTGTTCTGTCCCCAGCTCCCGCGGAGATCGCTGGTGTCATGCTGTGAATTGCCGTTTTCAAGAAAAGACCATCCATTGATCTCTCTTCTTCCTCCGGAGCTCGGGTACCGAGTGATTCGCTTCTGGGTGTTGCAGAACTTATTAAAAGGAAGCGAATTTGGGAAGCAAAGTGAACGTCTTGATTTCGGGAAGGTGAGGTGGTAACGTGCACCTACAATCTTTGAATTTCTTGCGCCTTGTTCTGTGTTTCTGCTCTCTGCTATTTACTTGCCGTCGTTTCTGTTAGCTTGCTCGGTGCTGGAGGTAGTGGGACGAACACTTAAAGGGAGAGACCTCAGGCAGGTAAGGAATGCCATCTGGAGACAAACAGGGTTTCTTGATTGAATCTGTTGCCTATTGCAACTTGTTCTTCTTGTCTTTGGTTGGGGTAGGAAATTTGTTGTTCGTTTCTTCTTTTAGTTCCTATGTACTATGGTTCTTGATTATGGATCTGGTGTTTGATTTAATATCATTCTGATTTGAATACTTCGAACGGGAACCAAAGGAAAGGCGTTCTTTTGTTAGCTCACTTAATCTCACAAACACTGACATCAAAGCCATCGTTTTGTTAGCTAACTTCATCTCACAAACACTAAAAACATTCAAATATCTAGAATGGGCCGATGTTGTTCTTCAGAAGAAATCCTGTTGTTTAGTGTTTTTTTCCTCGTTTGATTTTGTGTGTGGTGGAGAAGAAATTCATTTTAAGAAGCTAGGAGCATAACTTTCCATTCAATTTAAGAAGCTAGCAGCATTTCTAGCTTTCCATTCTTCGAAGAACTCATCAGTTCGAGTGAGTAAAAAAATGTGAATCTTTACTAGTGTTGCTTCATTAAGTTTGTGTCTTGAGTATGAGGGAATGCTATGTGAGTGTTTTTAATGGAATACGAGAAAGATTGGCTTTCCACTAATTTGGCTGTCAAATTGCATAATCTTGATGTTATGCACTTCTCAGAATCTCATGCAGAGTTCTTAACATTGTTCTAAAAAATTTGATGTTGAAGTTGGTGCTACTTGTGTGTAGATTGTGGATCATGATTGTAGGTTATAGGGGTCTTGAACAACATGTAAAATGCCATATATGAATTCTGTACAAGGCTAGAAATTCGGGCCTAACGAGCCTAAGGGCCAAGCTCGGGCCCAATTCGAGCCGAGCTCGAGCCTGAAAATTCGGGCTCGAGCATATCGAGCTCGAGCTCGGGTAGTACCGTTAAGCTAAGGGGCCGAGCTCGAGCCTTAAGGGCTCGGGCCCGGTCCGGCCCATTTACATCCCTAGTTTTGACCAAGGTGGTGTGGGTGGTAAGGGATGTAAATAGTGCAAACCGGTCTGTTGTCAGGGTTATTTTCAGAGCAGGGCTCATAGGTATCTTCACCAGCTTCTGACCCGTTTGCACCGAGTATATAATGGCATAAAAAGATAATTTATGTTTCAAACCGCATATTCAGTTCTAGCTCTGATTGAACCATTGAAAAATAAGCCACAAATTAACTCTGCAAAGCAAAGAGCTCTAACAAATAAATATGTTAAAACAAAAACTAAACTTTGGCGATGGTGAAGTTCTAGCAGACAAATTGAGTTCTGGCAGAGGAGGGCAGTACTGACTACTGAGGAAGGGTTCCGAATCTGACCAGAAATTTCAAATGAACATCAAATCAAAAAGAGCTAAATGAACAATTATGAACAACTGTAGAGGAACGGCCAACTGATAAGAGTACCTTCTGCACTTGAATGCAGCTGATGGCAGTAGCAAACAGTCAATCGAGCTCCGGCATAGGAACGACGATGAGGAGGGTTCGAAGAGACGATGAGAACTGAGAATCGGAGATTACTGATAGTGCACCTTCTACACTTGAATGCGGCTGTTGATGGTAGCAATCGATCAGTCAAGCTCCGGCAGAGGAACGAGGGTGAGGAGGGTTCGAAGAGACGAAGACAACGGAGAATCGGAGATGCACTCTTGGATCCCGTCGTCACTCTTCAGTCGTGTTCTCTGTTAGAGATTGGGAAGGGGCCTCCAATAAGCCGCCGCCACCAGAAAGGAGACTAATGTTGATGAAGGTCAAGTAAAAGGCACACTGGGAAGTGACCCACATAACAAATGTTAGAGATGAAGATGGAAGACAAGTCGTTGACGAAACAGAGAAGCTCAGAAAGAAAACTAACAAAAGCAAATCAATTCAGACAGAGAAAGAAGCTAACCGAAAGTAGAGTAGAAGAAGGACTAATCGAGGTAGAACCAAGTCGAGCAGACACTAGAGTAGGAGCTCGAATTCAGAAGGTGTGGAGAAGTAGATGAAGATCCCCTCTGGCGGCGCATTACCATAGTCTACTGCACTCAAATCGATTTAATGAGGTGCCATTATATACTCGGTGCAAACGGGTCAAAAGCTGGTGAAGATGACCCACGAGCCCTGCTCTGAAAATAACCCTGACAGCGACCGACCTTCATCAACATCAGTTTCCTTTCTGGTGGCGGCGGCTTATTGGAGGCCCCTTCCCAATCTCTAACAGAGAACACGACTGAAGAGTGACGACGGGATCCAAGAGTGCATCTCCGATTCTCCGTTGTCTTCGTCTCTTCGAACCCTCCTCACCCTCGTTCCTCTGCCGGAGCTTGACTGATCGATTGCTACCATCAACAGCCGCATTCAAGTGTAGAAGGTGCACTATCAGTAATCTCCGATTCTCAGTTCTCATCGTCTCTTCGAACCCTCCTCACCGTCGTTCCTATGCCGGAGCTCAATTGATCGTTTGCTACTGCCACCAGCCATGTTCAAGTGCAGAAGGTACGCTATCAGTAGGTCGTTCTTCTACAGTTTTCATAATTGTTCATTTAGCTCTTTTTGATTTGATGTTCCTTTGAAATTTCTGGTCAGATTCGAACCCTTCTCGGTAGTCAGTACCGCCCTCCTCTGCCTGAACTCAATTTGTCTGCTAGAACTTCGCCATCGCCAAAGTTTAGTTTTTGTTTTAACATATTTATTTGCTAGAGCTCTTTGCTTTGCAGAGTTAATTTGTGGCTTATTTTTCAATGGTTCAATCAGAGCTAGAACTGAATATGCGGTCTGAAACATAAATTATCTTTTTATGCTAGCTTCATTATTGAGTATTCTTTTTTCTTCTCTCAAATAAGTTATTGTATTGTTAATCTAATTTCATTTCAGTCTATAGCATTCCTAATTTCATTTCATCTAGCATGGGTTTAAGATGTTTCAAGTTATTCACTAATCCGACATATATATTATTAGAATCTTTGTTTTGTTTTTCATGCTGAAAATTAAAGCAAAAATCTTGTTTTGTTTATGGGTGTCAGCCTCGTTTTTCAAGCTTCTTCAATTGCTGTCAAGAAATCATATAAATGAATTGCTGATAATCTGAACTTTCTTAAATTGCTTTGTTATCTATGGAGGAGTTCATGTGTTTATGGATTTGTGATAGCCTACATGTTTAGGCTTTGTCTTGCATGCAAGGCTTTCCATCTGTTTTTATGTTAGCTTCGGCTTATTGAGAAAATTGGTTATAATTGCGTGTTGTCTTTTTTGTTGCTGAGGCTTAGTGTTACTGATTCATTGAGAATTTAGCAAATCAATTATGACTTGGCTTTCTTATATCACGAAACTATATGGAACTCGTAGAGGGAGCAGGCTAGAATGATACAATGCTAAACTTACATAGTGGCTGTGATGCGTGATGCTTGAAAAAAGATATGGTAAACCTGAGTATTTTGTATCACTGACCAACATTATTTTGGCAGCTCATATGTTTGGTAAATGCGGATATTTGAAGGCAGGAGCTTTTGGACTTTGTCATTGACTTTGTTGCTTGAGACTTTTCACATGTCATTGGCTTTGTTGCTTGAGACTTTCATTTCAATGTTTGTATTCGGTTGTAAAACTTGATACTGAAATTGGTTTGTTATGTTGCTTCAAAATTTGGATTATTGTTCATGATTGTAGGCGTTTTGTGGTCATGAATGGGAAATAATGCTTCAATTAATTTGGGCTTTTGGGCCTTTCACTTGAGCCTGTTGGGCTTTTGTGCAGAGCTTGAGCTTAAAAAATTTGAGCTCGAGCAATTCAAGCTCGAGCTTGAGTAATACTGAACAGTAAAAAAGCTGAGTTCGAGCCCAGTGGGCTCAGACTAGGCCTGGCCCTTTTTCACCCCAACTGTGTGGTATGTGGTGTTTAGTATGCTTTATTAGGATTTATTGTTGTTTATTATCTTTTATAATGACTATGGATTTTTATTTACTTGGAATCACTTGAATTTTGTGATGTTGTCTTTCATATGGTATACAATGTTTTCTAGGATATTACAGTTCAAGATCCGATCATATATAAAGTATTCACGGAGGAAAAAAGACCATCCAAGGTTGGATTCAATTTTAATAACCTTAATCTGCATCTCTTAAACCTTGACTTAAACCTCCAGAGTTCTACGTCCACTTGCAGCCATGCAAGCCACACTCTTAAACCTTCGCACCACTTCCCCCATGGTTTTCAAACCTGTCGCCCAAACATCAAGGACCCCCGAGCACAAGTCTTCAATTTCCTTCCGTGTGACTGCTCAATCACAAGCGGCTGTGACAGCTGACCCATCCCCACCATTGACTGCCGATAACAAATTGAATAAGCATAGCTCAAGAGTCACAGAGCCCAAATCCCAAGGAGGGTCCCAGGCAATTCTCCATGGTGTGGGCCTTTCAGAGGATGACATGTCAAAGCCCCAGATAGGAATATCTTCAGTGTGGTACGAGGGGAACACTTGCAACATGCATTTGTTGCGTCTATCGGAGGAGGTGAAACGAGGCGTTTTGGAGGCAGGAATGGTGGGATTTAGATTTAACACGGTGGGGGTGAGCGATGCCATTTCAATGGGGACCAGAGGGATGTGCTTTAGCTTACAGTCCAGGGATTTGATTGCTGATAGCATTGAGACTGTTATGAGTGCTCAGTGGTATGATGGGAACATTTCTATCCCTGGCTGTGATAAGAATGTAAGCACAACTTCAACTTTTCTTTTCTTATTGCCTTTTTAATTTTTGGTCCATGAGCCAAAGAGGAATTTTTTTTCAGTATTGCTTTGGTTTTAAAACTTTTTATTGGTTTTGTTGTTATTTTCTGTCATATGTAGTTATTCTTTTAAGCTGTTCAATTATCTAAAGAATGCTTGTGTTCTGGGCAGATGCCTGGGACGATTATGGCAATGGGGAGGCTTAACCGACCAAGTATCATGATTTACGGTGGAACTATCAAGGTTTGCTATCTTGTTTTACAGTATCATGAGCATTCTTCATTTATCAGTTCTGTAAAACTGCATATCTAAATTTCAGACTGCCTATAAAATTCAATCTCATAACTATATGTTATCCTGTGAATTTACGTTTTCTATTGTTTTGTTCTTGACATTTGAAGTTTGAGCGGACTGTATTCTCCTTCTGTCAGTTAAACAAAATACCACTTTTCCCATTTTCTGAAGGAGACAAGTGAAAGTTTTTAAATGTACTAGATGGTGAATTTATTATACCAAGTCTGAACAATGTCTCTTATGTTTCCATGCTTCTGACATGATGTTGAATTATGTGTTGCTTCTTGCTTAATGTGATGCTTTCACCTGCAAATTAGTACCTTACTTTAATTGTTTAGGATCCTAAATAATGTGTATCGTTTCTTTTCCTCATTTGTTGTTGTAGACCATCATGATTTGTAGTTATGTGGATCACATTTCTTTTGTCATTCTTTACAGCCTGGTCGCTGGCAAGGCCAGACGTATGATATTGTATCTGCTTTCCAGGTACATTTAGTTTGTATCTTAGAGTTTGGTTCTTCCACTTTGTTGGCCTAACATAGTTTCTCATTAAGTATGTGGTTATCACATACTAATCACATACGTGTGATTTTATTCTAATTATGCGTCACATTGTTATACTAAGTTCTCTAGATCATGGATTTTGGGCATAAAAAATTTGGCGGGGTATATTCTTCACTTGTTAATTATATTCTTCTTTCACTTCTCTTTATTGGAGAAATTATGTTTTAATGTCATCAGATTCTAAAAGTTGAAGGAAAGAAAAGACAACTTAATTGGTTATCAGTAGTGCTTTGTTTGATAGTCTGAATCCAATATTTTAGATTGCTTCTGCTGGTTTTTTTGTTTTTTATGAATCGCATATTCTTTTGATCCATCACCTTGGTTCCATTTTGGTGAGTTCTCCTTGCAAGCTGTTTGTTGCATAAAAATTTCCTACTGAAAGAAGATCCGTTAAAGATTTTAGATAGATGATACGTACTGAATGTAAAGGGGTGCAAAGCTGATGCTTAAAATTTAGATATTGTATGAGATGTTTATCTATGTGTTTTGCTGTTTCTCTATAAGATAATGTAGTGAATGGCTTCTGAGACTTGTACACATTTGACAATATTGCAATTTTCTTGTTTTTGTTTCTCGTTTTCTTATTGGCCTTTCCCTTTTAATTTGCTTCAGTGTTATGGAGAGTATGTTAGTGGGTCCATAAGTGAGGAGCAAAGAAAGACCGTTGTTCTTAATTCCTGTCCTGGGGCAGGGGCATGTGGGGGGATGTACACAGCAAACACCATGGCTTCTGCTATCGAAGCCATGGGAATGTCACTTCCTTATAGGTAGCATCTGCCTACTTTGGGTTAATTCATGTTTCTTTTATTTACTTTTCTTATGGCTTCTGTTTATTTCTCAATAGCTCTTCAATACCTGCTGAAGACCAGTTGAAGTTGGATGAGTGCCGTTTGGCTGGGAAATATCTGCTTGAATTGTTGAAAATGGATTTAAAACCACGGGACATTATCACTAAAAGGTCTTTACGCAATGCAATGGTTGTTGTCATGGCGCTGGGTGGTTCTACAAATGCTGTGCTACATCTGATTGCTATAGCAAGGTTAGATTGTATTATACTGTTCAAATAAAAAGTCCCACAGTGTATGGAGGTAGATCATGTAAAAACTGCTGACAGGTCTGTAGGTTTGGAGTTGACTCTTGATGACTTTCAGAATGTAAGTGATGAGGTCCCATTTCTGGCCGATCTAAAACCAAGTGGCAGATACGTCATGGAAGATGTACATAAGGCATGAGTCTTCTTTTTCTAGTTTTTGTTCTATTTTATCCTCTTGTTTCCCTAATTATAGCATGCTTAATATTCCTCACGATGACCAAATATTACCTGATTTAATAGATTGGAGGAACACCTGCAGTTATCCGTTACCTATTGGAGCTTGGATATCTGGACGGAGATTGCATTACTGGTATATTTGTTTATCTAAATTCTGGTTTTTCTGCAATTTTCTTATGGTTGGTTACTTTTCTAATCATACAATTTACTTGAATTATGTTTTGCTTATAGTTACTGGGAAGACACTGGCTGAAAATGCAAAAAGCTTTCCTCCATTGCCTGAAGAGCAGGTGAGTTAGCATCTTGAAATCCATTCCTTTACAGTTTTATTGATTATGTTTATCTCAATTAATTGATTAATAAACTAAAATTCCTTGCCCAACTAGTTGAGGTTGGTTACATGGACAAGGATCCTGTGTACTTTTTATATCAAATCTTGAAATATGAAGTTGCCAATTTGTGAAATTATATTAATAACCTTTTTTTCTGTTCCACTTTGTGCCAGGACATTATAAGACCTGTGTCAAATCCCATCAAGTCAACTGGCCATATTCAGATACTAAGAGGAAATCTTGCACCAGAGGGTTCTGTAGCAAAAATTACTGGAAAGGAAGGCCTATATTTCTCTGGTAATTCTTTTCCTCTGTTTGTTAGTTTGTCATTTGTGCTATAACGTTTCATCTATTGTCTTTTTCTGTTTCTCTCCTTTTAATCATGATTCTAGACATTGAAACTATTTGTCTTACAATCTTCTTCCAAAATTTGTTGTTGAAAACATAAACTTTAGGTCCTGCACTTGTCTTTGAAGGAGAAGAATCAATGATTGCTGCTATCTCTGAGAATCCAATGAGTTTCAAGGTAAGCTGAGAGTTTTATGTACCATCTTAGTTATTTAGACCAAGAAAATGGAAATGTGCCACATACTGACTCCAGATTTGGTTATAAATAGATTTTTTTTTTTGTGATAGAGCAAATAGATTATTCATGTTTTCACGTTTGTCTCTTTTGCAACAATTGGAACTTTTAAGAGATACTGCAGTTGGATTGTTTTCCTTTCTGCCAAATGGTAGCCTAAACATACTCAAATAATTTTGGGCCCCATATATAAAAAGTTTCATTTTGTCAGTTGTTGCTTAAGTTTACCTCCGGAGCACTTGTTTTATCAGGTGAGTTCATTTTGTTGGAAATTTGATGTTTCCATACCCACTTCTTGAACTACTCTACATAATTCATGTAGCCTGACATACCAAGTTGATTAATGCAACTTTTCTGAGTTCTTGATGTTAAATTTCATTTGTGCTTTTGCTGTGCAGGGAAAAGTAGTTGTTATCAGGGGAGAAGGGCCCAGGGGAGGTCCTGGCATGCCCGAGATGTTAACACCAACAAGTGCAATAATGGGAGCAGGTCTTGGGAAGGTATAGTATATGTTTTATCGGCTCATGTTTTGGACTTACTGAACTGTCAAACAATTGATGGATAAAAATATTAAGATATTTTTATCTGATGAGGGATGATGGTAGGCTATGCAGACATACTTAGTCATTTTAGTATTTGTCTTAAAATTCCTTTGGGCATGCATCATCTTGCCTTTGCTATGTGCTCCTATTTTTGAGGTTGTTTTTCCAAGTTTTTAATTGTGATGTAGCTCCTTAGTATTTGTTTTATTGCATGTTTAATACCAATCTGCGATTTAAAATTTGCAGGAGACAGCATTGCTGACTGATGGCAGGTTTTCAGGTGGTTCACATGGATTTGTAGTAGGTCATATATGCCCTGAAGCGCAGGTGTTGTGTCTTCTCTTTCAAGCAATAGGTTTCTTTATATTTGATTTCTATGCCCTGAAGAAGATATTACCAAAACACCAAAGTACATAAGTTAAAATCACCCTTAAGAAGCAAACAATTGCTAGTCCTACACATATCCACCCCTTTAACTACGGCTAATATCCACTGAAATAGCAGCAAGTTACTGAAGTAACTAAACACATAATTTGCACCAGAGACAAACTAAATCCCATGCTGATGTTCAACCTGGTTCCAATTCTTCACTGCTACACCTGGGTTTGAAGACCACTAAGATAAAGGAAATCTTAATTGTATGCTCTTATTAGTGATTCATGAAAAAATACTACCTGAATTTCATTTACCATGTCTTCAGTCTTGGCATATCCTTGGCCTTTATAGTCTTGTCATTGCCTCTTGCCCAACTGCTCCAAGCTACAGCCATTTAGACTGCTTCGTAAGCCTTACTTGAGCCAGCTACCTTGACAGTTAGCAAGGCATTGCACATTATTTCGGATAGCTTCCTCTCCCACGAATTGGAGATATGCTCCACCGTGGAAAATCAAATCCCAAATCTTTGAAGCCTTTGGACAGGTTACGAGCATATCATGAGCATCTTCATTGACTTCTCTAATTGTTACACTCCACACACTGATAAGTTGATCTTTGTTGGCAATCTATCTTGACATGCCCTCCATGCAAGATTGCCAACCTTATTCCGCACTTATTTATTCATGGGGTTAAAAACTTGGTTGTATTCTGTCTCAACGGCCTCATATCCCCTAAATTGCCTATTACTTCAACTGAGTAATTCTCATATGAGACAATTTGACCATCTGAGCACATCCGTTTTGTCTCTTGAGGGTGCCTGCATCTGAAACTTGTTGCTGCAGCTCCTCAGTTTCATGGCTTCTCTGCCTTTGGATGTCAAATGTTCACAAGCTTCTAATTATTGTTATGCACTCAGATCAACAAGCTATTAATGTTTTCCATGTTCAAAATAACTAGTAACAGGATTATTGTATCATCAGGGGACTGGTAATCTGAATGTTTTTGGCCATACGTTATGTTACATAGACCAATGTTAAGCCGATGAGGACTTTGAATTATTAAAGAACCAATGGTATAAGTCTCTCCGTTGCATGGATTAACTCTTGAGGTAAACCATATCCAGGAGGGAGGTCCTATAGGTCTAATCCAAAATGGGGACATCATCAGCATCGATGTTGAGAAGAGGCGAATCGATGTTCAGCTCTCTGATGATGAGCTAAATGACCGGAGGAGGAAGTGGAGTCCACCTCCATACAAGGCCAACGGAGGAGTTCTATATAAGGTACATTTTGAGAATCTTCTGGAGAACCAGACTTATTATACTTTGATTTGGTAACATCTGATCATACGAATATGTTATTGTTCATCTTCCAGTATATCAAGAATGTTCAATCAGCTTCAAAGGGATGTGTGACCGATGAGTAGCTAAGCTGAGGCTGTGCATATAGAGTTCGCTTTATGAGGATTAGTTTGGGTTTTGTTCTTGTTCAATTTTGGGTACATCAATAAACATTCAATCGGCTTCAACGGTAGGCTTGAACCCCGACCCTGTTGATCGAAGGCCAAGTGCCTTACCGTCTCAGCTAGAGGCCTGTTCGGTGTTGTGCAGTTGCCTATCTAAGGTGTTGCTCATTAACTAGTCCTTGTTCTCTGTTGTAGCTTTGGTTTTGGCTTTTCGAAGATTTCTGTTCCATTCCTTTCCCCCTCAAGTTCTGTGATGTGCCGTAATGAGAAGGACAAGAGTTTCTTGTTTGGTTGAGCTAATTAACCTAACTTCTACTGATTCATAACGACGCAAGTTCCGGAAATGTCCCCGGGAAAGGAATTTATCTGCGGCAGGCACAATCTTGTGCTAAGAACAAGCCAGCACTAGTGAAAGTAGTTTCTATCTTTGACTTGAATCTCTATTTAACCCTTGAACTATGTGAACGTACAAAAACAGGCTATTCCATTTTGATTTCACCCCTTCAACTTTGAGAAAGGGGACAAATAACTCCATCTAAATTCTAATGGAAGGCGCCATTGTGGCATTACGGCAAGTAGCCAAACTGAGCAATGCAATACTAACTTTTTTAACTAGAAATAAAACTAAAAAGTTAGTTGCTTCTTACATCAGTTTGACTTTGAACCTCAATGTCTGGAGTTGTCCTAGACTAGGAAGATGTATTGCCGGCGTCTTGGTCATGGGCAATTTATTGGCTTGGTGCCACATTGGCACTTGAAAAAGGAGCCTATAACGTTGTGGCACTAATAGAAAATGAACAAATAGCTTGAGCTCGCTTGAGATTCAACTTGATTTACAACTTATTCATAATTCGTTCAAACTATTATTAAGTTGAGTCTTAACAAAAATTTAAATTTGTTATGCTTATTATTCGTTCAAATTTATTCATAGCTTGATTTGATTATGAGGCTTGTTTACGACTTGTTCACATTATTTTCAATCTAAATATGAATAAAATATTAAATTTAATAAATATTTCAAGCTAAATATGATTAATCTACTACGCTACTCTTTTTCAGCCATAAGTAGTGGCTGCATTAGCAGTCAGCTGGATTGAGGTTAGTAGAAGTTAAGTGTTCGCTTAGGTTAGGTCTTCTGGCAACTCAAGCAGCACATTTGTGTGAACAACTAGATACATCCGTAACTACAAAAAAGATTCACATATTATCAATTCAGTATCAATATCAGCATTGGCGCTTGAAGGGTTTATCTGTCCAATCTTATCAACTTCTCATGCCCGAAATGTCAAAGAACGAAAACAGTAGGGACCCAATCGACTAATGTTTATAAGTTGAAGTGTCTTTCCCCATTTCTCCCACATAACCAGTTGTTTGTTCGTCCGCACGGACTTGGCGTTGATCGCCCCCTTCACAGTCTCCTGCGGAGCTTCCAAAGCGAAGCTCATACCAATCACCTTTTCCATTCCCTCTTATAAAACCTCACCTTCGTCTTTTCTCCAACTACTTTCTGGCTACCCTCATCGCTTCCCGCTCCTCTTCTCTCCTCAATCTTCGTCGATTAGCCGGAGCTCCGTTCGCGATGGCCGCCGTCGCTGGTTCCAGTATTGTCGCCCTCAAACCCTCCGCCGGTTTGGTCGTTTCAGGTGACGGGAGTGCCGTTCTGTGCTGCCAATGGTCTCCCATTTCCACCGGACTTGGATTGGCTCAGCCTCGGCCACTCGTCAGTCTCCGCTGCAGATCGAAGAGTTCCCTCACTTCTTCCGGTACCAGTTTTGTTCTGCATTTGGGAATTATTTTTGTCTTGTGGATTGATTTGGAAATACTGTGTTGGTCTTGGAGCTGAAATTGCTTCGTTCTGGTTGCAGGGAAGAGACCTCAGGTTGCGACTGCTGAACAAGCAAGTGTTGATGCGTCTCAACTAGTGGAAGCTCCGGTGGCCGTTGTAACTGGAGCGTCTAGAGGTATTGGTAGAGCAGTTGCTTTGGCGCTGGGAAAAGCAGGTTGCAAGGTGAGTTACTGAGTTGGCTGGTGGAATGGTTTAAGGCTTTGCTTGTTAACATATGTTAGCAATGATCTTTTCCTCCATTGAAGCTAAAAGACATGATCGATTAGCATTTTCCCATTGCAAAACGGAACCGTAATGTTTTCTTTTCTTTTCTTTGATGAAACCTGGCTGAAACATATGAAGATCGTGATTAGAATTGGCTGTATTATTTCCATTATCTGCATTCCTCTTCAGAATATTGTTAGTGTCATCAGGTGGAGTGGATTTATTTACAATGGCCCCTAGTTGTTACAAATTCTTGAGAAGCCTCTGGTACTTGCTTGAGATGGTGGTCTGAACTGAGTAAAAGATGTCCAAGTCAAGAGATACTTTCCTTCTGCTATTTCATTGTTTGCTGATCGTGGTTGTTGGTATCTTTATTACTTGCAGGTGCTAGTAAATTATGCTAGATCATCAAAGGAGGCTGAGGAAGTATCGAAGGAGGTGATTATTCAGTCTGTTATTTTCTGATAAACCCATTTCTGCAGATGCTTTTGACTTTTTTTTCTTGGGCCAAGTTGAGAGGTATGCTGTGCTTCGTTTTGGCACTGTTTTTGGATAACTTCTTTGAGCTAATAAATAATAAAATTCTTAACTTTACATTACTTCATCCACCCAAAATAAAAAAGACGTTCTCAGAAATAAGAAACAGAGCTGAAAAAAAAGAGAAAATGGATATTGTGGTTCACTGAAGGTAAAATTCTAGTTACAGTTTCTAATTTCGGTTGAATGTTATGGAGATGAGAATGTTGTGGTGGATGAGTGGGCATATGCTAAGGGGTAGAATTGGAAATGAAAACGATAGAAGCTTGGTAAATGTACCCCAATTGAGGAAAATCAGGTAAGGTTGCTTTAGATGGTTTTGTCACATTCAAAGGAGACCAATAGATGTGCCAGTGTGTAAAAGGGTGATAGGATAAAATGTAGGTGAGGTAATAAAGGTAGGGAGAGACCTAAACTTACTTGGGATTATTTAGTACAAGAAGATCCTGCCTTGCTAGCTATCAGAGGAGCTTGATACTAATGGAGGTAATTGGAGACGCAGGATTCGTCTAGCAAACCTCAACTAGTTGGGATTAAGGCTTAGTTGATTGATGGATTTGTCTCTTTTTTTTTGCCCTAATTTCATTTGAATTATCATATTTCAAGACAAACACACAGCTCTCTCTCTCTCTCTATCTCTCTCTCTCTCTCTCTCTCTCTCTCTCTCTGTGTCTTATGTCCAATTCCTTCTCCAAATGTCCCAGATTGAGGTGTCTGGTGGTCAGGCTCTTACATTTGGTGGGGATGTTTCACAAGAAGCTGACGTAGAGTCCATGATTAAAGCTGTGAGAAACACTAGCTTTTCTAATTTCCTATGGGCCATTTTTTGTGGTCTTCTGATTTATGCTTTACTTTCCAGGCAACTGATGCGTGGGGAACGGTTGACATTTTGGTAAACAATGCAGGTTGTTGAGAACTCAGACTTAGGATTCAATATCTTATTTAATTTGTGAATTTTGGTTTAATGGGCTGACCCTGTTCATGGTTTCAGGAATTACTAGGGATACTTTGTTAATGAGAATGAAAAAATCTCAATGGCAGGAGGTTATTGATCTGAATCTTACTGGAGTTTTCCTATGCACACAGGTGAATGTACTTCTTATCTGATTTATTGTCCTAATGGGTGCAAAACACTTATAAGTGACAATGCCAGTTTACTTTTTGCAGGCAGCTGCTAAAATAATGATGAAGAAGAAAAAGGTATCCTGGTTTGTGCATGGCACATATAGGTTACTGGGCGTACTTCCTTTATCTACTTGGTTTGTAATGGGACATTGTTCTTCTTAATCAACTAACTGATATAACCAACATTGACCTTGGAGATCCACCTCTTCCCCTGCCCCAGCATGTCATTACCTCCTTTACTTTAGCAATCTGAAAGCTTTTGTCTAATAATTGATTTCAGGGCAAGATCATAAATATAGCTTCGGTTGTTGGTTTGGTTGGCAATATTGGCCAAGCCAATTATAGTGCTGCAAAAGCAGGGGTTATTGGCCTCACAAAAACTGTTGCCAGGGAATATGCCAGCAGAAACATAAATGTGAGTATCCAATTGATTATGCTCTACATTATGTCACCAAAATGTAGTAATAAGATGCAACATAACCTTTAGTTTTTTGAGTTCATTTTGCCTTAATTTGAAGTGTTACGGAAAACATTTTGTTTCTTTTGCTATTGCCATGGTTCAGAGGAAAAAAAACAGCAGTTGGTGTATAAGATGAATCTTGAACCTTGACTATGTAACCTTTTTGTTAATTGGGCTTATAGATGTTCCAGATAAGAAATGTAATAACGAGGAACTAAACTGATGCTCCTGATGCCAGTTCTTCCTATCTGACAATAGCATGCATAATTCCAGGTGAATGCAATTGCTCCAGGATTTATTGCATCTGATATGACTGCGAAGCTTTCTGAAGACATTGAAAAGAAAATATTGGAAACAATTCCTTTGGGTGAGTAATGATATGCTGTTGAGGATAATGACAAAGAAAAACTCATTTGTTCCTTCAGTCCATTGGTGTTCTCATGATTTTGCAGTTTTTGGATTCTAAGTTCATGTTCACTCATTTTCTGTACTTCATGAGTTTTTAGTAGCTCTGGTAAAGTGTTGTCAATCCTTCGCCAAATCAAACACATGCTCTCCCATAGCATTTGGCTGTTCCATCTAAAATTTCATTATCTGTTCTGTCCCCTGCCTTACATTTGGGTCCGTGGTGTCTCAACTAAAGCAAATACAATCTCGAATTCTCAATTCAGTTGCATTAAAGCAATAATGAGACCAATTAACTATGCTTGCAGGAAGGTATGGCAAGCCAGAGGAAGTTGCTGGACTGGTGGAATTTTTGGCACTCAATCCGGCTGCCAATTACATCACTGGACAGGTGAATGCGTATGATGTCCTTTTGTGCTGTAGTTTCTTTCATCAAGTTGTGCGATGCACACAAACCATCCACTGATGATTTTATTCAAAATGATAATTGGTGTGCCTAGCTTAATCCAATGATTGGCTTTGCACACAAGTATCCACTCTCTTATGGTTTTATTCAGAATTACAATTGGTATGCCCTTGCTTAATCAATGATTGGCATTGTGTTTCTTTTTTCTGTCAAATGTGTCAAAGAGAAGTTGTAGCTCAATAATTCTATGGCCCTAGTACTTAACGTTGAGTCATAGGTCAATTCACATTGGTGGCGTGTGACAAAAGTAATCTCACTGCCATCCTGTTGCAGTTCATTTTCGATAACTAACAAGTTGAGGCATCATTGCGTTGCAGGTATTCACAATTGATGGGGGCATGGTCATGTGAGGTTACTTAGGCAGGACCGGACTTGTTCAGTGATGTTTTGACTTTGCATCGTAAAATGAAGGACTTCAAAGTTTTTCAGCATCATCTCACTTGGTATGTCGTGGTGCGGCATGTAACGCATTTTGAGCTTTGTTGATCTTAATGTACTTATTAGACTTTCTTCCTTATGAGTAATATGTTGGGGAGTAATTCGGGCAGATCTTTTGTCGCACAAGTACTTGCTCTTATTGAGTCTTGCAACCCGAGACCAATAGATTTTATGTATGAAGAGCAATAGGTATATATGACTGTCTGTTACATTGATGGACGTCACATGTCCCTCAATATAACGGACAATCACACCACCAAGGTCCTACAAAGAATTAAAATGGGACTGGAAAATCAATATGCACAGTGAGTGTTTCGTGGATAGCATCCGCCAGAACTCATTTATTAACTTAGCCATCATTTTGCCCTATAATAACATGTCGAAAGTTTGAAAAGAAATAACACATGACTTTGGGGGCAAAAGAAAAAAAAAAACTAACATATATGTCTTCATCAATCTGAATGTGAGACGTTTGTTGCATAGCTAGGAGTATATTGGGATGAAGGCAAAGTTATAGTTCGAATAAGCAAATAGAGGGAAAAGAAACTCCTCGTTCTTAAATGAGATCTTAAGTTGGAGTTTTGTGAATGAGGAAATAGAGTTTGAGGAATGTTTGCCAAGGTCTGAAAATACATGGTTCTGATTTGTGGCAGTCCATCATAACTATAGGATACCGTACATTGAAAGCTTTTTGAACGAATAGCATTTTCTAACAGAAACAGGGGATTCGACCCGTTGCCGATTCTATCATTAGCTGTGCTACCGAACATTGGGTGCTGGGCCTATTATTACTGGCACCTATGGCTTGGAAAAAGCAAGGGTTTTTTAAGAGGGTAAAATTCATATTTAGTCCCCTAACTTTAAGGGTCGTCCTAATGTGGTTCATTAACTCAGAAAGTGACTCTTAAAGTCCCTTAACTCAATTAATGCATCCTCTTTGGGTCCCTACCATCAGTTCTGCCGTTATTTATGACGGAAATTGTTTATGTGGCAGCCATACTCCCACGTGGCTGCCCTTTTCATGATAGTAAGTGGCTAAATTGAAAGAAAAATAAATATCTGGCTAAAAAGACGTAATTGCATAGTGTAAAGGTCCTAAGACATAGTTTAACCCAAATTTTTTCCCTAAATCTTATCCGATTCAAACGGACGATGTCGTCGGCTCCGGCTGTCCCCGTCCCCATCTTACGACTACAAAAACAGTTATAATTCTTAATCAGATCTACAAACGCAGCGGGCCGAGGACCCAAGGCGGACAGCGATTCAAACGGCGAACGGAGTCAAGGAGCATGGGCGAGGAGGCGATACGAGCGGAGGAGCGAGGTGGACGGAAGAGCCTGGGCGAACGGTGATTCGAATCGCGAAGGATTTGCGGTCAGGGCTCCGGTTGTCCCCATCTCCATCTCACGACTACAAAAACAGTTCTAATTCTTAATCAGATCTACAAACGCAGCGGGCCGAGGACCCAAGGCGGACGGCGATTCAAACGGCGAACGGAGTCAAGAAGCATGGGCGAGGAGGCGATCCGAGCGGAGGAGCGAGGCGGAGGGAAGAGCCTGGGCGATGAAGGGGGAAGGTGGAGCGTCGGTTGGAAAGAAGGAAGATGAAGCGTCGGCCGAGAGAGGAAGAGAGGCGGCGGCGGCGATCGAATCGGAGAGGGGGGAAAATTGGGTTAACTATCCTTTTAGGTCCCTAAAATTACTTTTTGTGCCAAATTTAGCTTGAACTTTATGTTCTTGCAATCGAATAACTTCTTATCATAAAAGAAACTGCCACATGGCAATATACGTGCCACGTGGGCAATTTCCATCCACGATAACGGTAGAACTAACGGTAGGGACCAAAATAGGACAGTTAAATTGAGTTAGGGGACGTTAAGAGGCACTTTTTGAGTTAAGGGACCACATTAGGACGACCCTTAAAGTTAGGAGACTAAATATGGATTTTACCCTTTTTTAAGAGTTACTACCTTTCTTGAAAATTACAATTACCCGTACCAACCCTAGACGTTTCCTCTTCAAAACAGGGCTGACATTATCATATATGTGGAAATCACAACGTTTCGTCTCGAGGTGACGGGTCCAATCTACCTCTCTCTCTCCCTTTCTCCTCCTCCCTCCTCGTCTCGTTCGCTCTTCGGTGCTCTCAAAAGGCAATCTCCCTACTCGGGGACGTCGTCATCCTCATCTCCTGCTCCTGAGTGGTTGGGAATCATCTCCAGGGTGTCGGGTCGTGTCTCATGAGATCGTCACTGTCCAACGTGATCCTCTGGGGCCTCAGACTCGCGTTCGTCAACCGATTGGGGTCTCTCAATCTCAACCGACGCTTCAACTAAGGTGGTGCACTCGGCGTGAACGGGATCTCTCCATCTTAAGTTCCGGTTTTGCTCCCGCCACAATTACCTTGTACCAGCTCCTCCTCAAAAGGGGTGTGGCAAGTGGGGGGTAGTGTTGAGATTACAATTACAATTATATCATCGTATGTGGAAATCTACACTTTTTCTCTCTCTCTCTCTTTTTTTTTTTTAATATTGTGATGGCTTCTAAAATTTTAATTTAAAGTATTTGATAACTATATTACATAATTTCAACTTGTCTGGTACTTTTAAGTGATTGACTTTAAAAAATTATTATTTTACATTTATAGATAGAAAAAATTGACAAATTTAGAATGTTTAACTGTAAAAAAGTATTGTGCATGTTGCAAAAAAAAAAAAAGTCCAGTAAATGTCCATTTACTAGGAGATAGCTACAAGCTAGTTTAAATTAATATTTCAAAAGTTATAGTTAGACAACAAAAATAAAAAACAAAGATTAAAGTATAGATCTCCAAACCTTAGGGTATCCATAACTTTAATTAACGGTGTTAAAAAAGCACGAGTGGAATATTAGTTTAGGGGTAATTACAAAAGACCCAAAGTTTAGGGGTAAATGTTAAAAACCCAAAAGCAAATCATTTGGGTTTGGTGTAGTAGCTTTGGGTTTGATTGGGTTTCAATGCTTCTCCAAGACTACAACGAAACATTTTCTCTTTTATTGTGAATTTGTCTTGGAAGCTTAATTTCGTGCTATTCATGAAGCTATCTTCATTGCTTGCATGCTGTAGATCTCCTCGATAACTATTATTAGGGGTGTAAGCCTTAATTCAAGACCCGAATCTGAACCCGAACCTGACCCTAATTTTCGGGTTCGGGTCAAGTTACAGAGTTGAGAAATGTAAATTCATGCCAACCCAATCCGATCCACTTGCAAGATCTAAAAAATGGGTTGGGTTGGGTTAACTCGAAATAAACCCGATTTTGTATATGTTTAGGATATGGATGGTAACAGGGCAGATTGGCACGGGTACCCTTTACCCATTGCCCTTGCCCATGGATTTTTTTTATACCCGCCAGTTCACGTGTATCCACCAACAGATAAAATTTCACACCTATGTCTGTCACTCGCAAGTAATCTGTACCTGCATATTACAGAATCAAATATTTTTATCCAACAATATCTATGATCTAACTGAGAAATGGTAAGGAGCAAAAACCATTGTCCATTACAAATCAAACATGACAAAATACACGACAAATGTCATTGCCTACATAACTTCAATGATCTAACAATAAGCAAATAACTAAGCATTTCTTGAAGATAGCTGATGAATGGTGTCTGTTGTGCTTGTAAAGGAAGAAGAAAACAAAATGAAAAGTACAAAACTAGTATGTAAAAACTGATATTCTAACACATCCAAGGAAAATAAATGTAGGTCTTAGGTTATCCTGCACATGGGTAGCCAAACCCAAGAAACTTGACCAAGATTACACCAATACAAACAAAAAATCCTCATCAATGCATTTGTTAAATTTTTTTAACTTGTATCAGTCACCAAGGCAATTCACAGAATCAACTCATGAATACAATAAAGCCACACAAAATTAAAAAATATCAGCATATTGAGAAAGCATTTAACAACATCATAATTTTGAGACAGATATATGAAGCCCGTCTTGTAAAATAAACAAGTAAAATTCTTATCTTACAAAATAGCTCCCAAATAATAATCTCTACAGGCAAAAACATTTGAATAATCAAATCCTGTTACCTATAGAACTACAAAGAACAAACATCGCAAATGAGGAACCATCCACTCTTACTATCCGATTGTCTTCAATTCTTCCCCTATCTCTGAATTTCTAACTTCTTTTACATTATTTGAATCATTTTAAATTTAGGCTCGTATCACAATCTAAACAAATACATATTTCATAATACACCCATATTCAAAACTAGTTGTTATAATAGGAACGAGCCTGGAGATCTTTAAGGAGTGCCGATGCTTCATGGAGAGGTTAATGGAGCACTTAAGGTGTTGATTGGGGGCGTTGATGATATTTCTTAGGAGCCGATTCAGGTCCCTCTTGATGCCCAAATTATAGTAGGGATCGTACAGATTGTTGCACCAGATGAAAACCAAAGCTTTCTCTGAGAAACTATTTTCAAACAGTAGTGAGTGGTTAAAGATTAAGAGGCGGAGGCTAGCAGGCAAGGAAGGATAGCCTTGGGGTTAGATTAGAAAGGGTATATTAACTATTCTAAGTTTGCTGGTATGATGGGTAAATTAGTAATGGATACCTTATGCCCGTCACCTGCCCGTACCCGTTAAACGGGTATATTTTGTTATCCATGTCCGTCCTGTCGCGGGTATTTTTACCCGTTTACCCGATATCCGCAAATGATAGATTTTGCCCACCCACCTGCCATCATTAGCTTTAGGATTATTTCCCACACCTAGCCAAGCCCACTACCCCACAACCCATCCTGTTTAACCTTTAGCCTATTACATAACAATAACATAACCCAACCCAATCTTTTCCTAGACTATCCCAACCCACTTAGCTATCTCACACTTCAAACCATAAGAGTTTTGTTTATTGTTGGCTAAGGCTTCTATTCGTTCAGTTGTGCCCGTGCTGCCTGCCTTCTCGATCATCTTTGTCTGTTCGTCGTTCTCTGCTCTAGCCTCCCTTTCTCGCCTCTGTCTTTCACTTGAGTTACCTTGCGGCCTCGCCTCCCTCCCTATTTCGCCTTGGGTCTCTTCCTTTTCTTGGCCGCCTATTTCTCTTGCCTCATCTCCCTCTTTTGGCCTTCACTTGCTCACCTCATCCCCTGGGCGTTATTCTCCTTCTCTCGACCATCACTTTCTCTCCTCCCTCCTCGGTCATTACTCTCATCAAAGTGACTTTTATGGCGAAGGTGAGGTGGCGTAGTGAACAAGCTTGGAGATGGAGGGATCAGACCTTGGGTATGGTGTGCCAGGAAGGAGTAGTGGTGAAGAAGGGGAGCACCAAGGGCGGAGGAAAAGATCCAAAGGAATGCCCAAACCCGTTCAAACTCGACCCTAACCCGAAAACTGTTGGGTTAAGATCGATTTGGTTTATCAGTACAATTAGGGTCAGTTCATGTCTGAAAATTTTCGGGTTAGAAATGAGTTGTAAAATTCGGATTTCAACCTGAATCCAACCCGTTGACCTGAACTTTCACCACTAACTATTATCACTAACTATTCAAAGGTTCTTCAAGTAACATTTGGATCGCTAACTTTAAGCCTAAATCTTGCCTATCTGATCTACTAAGT
The DNA here is from genome assembly GCA_005392925.1 of Aquilaria sinensis. NCBI lineage: Eukaryota > Viridiplantae > Streptophyta > Magnoliopsida > Malvales > Thymelaeaceae > Aquilaria > Aquilaria sinensis. The sequence continues at coordinate 52,198 of SMDT01000789.1, read as the reverse complement.
CATAGATCTGTTGGACTTCCTCCCTAAGTGCTTCGTGACTATGGCTTGTGGGCACAAGGGTTCTTCCACCTCACCGGCATCTTGCACTTCTTCTTTTCCTAGCTTTATGTATTATTTTCAAAATTAAAAAAAAAAAAGAAAAACAAATCATCATAATAAGTTTGAACTTTTCCCGACATTGTTGAAGAATTCACAAATTACGTTTACAAGGGATGAAGGTCAAAGAGATTGAAGTATTGAAACTTACTAGATTTCTTGATAGCAATTATATGTCTTAATTATTAGACTCAAAATGGTCATTAACGCCTAAACATTACTAGGAGTATTTTAAGGTGATGCCAGTGAATTAAATTTAGTTTAGTTACGATTATTGTTGATTATTTAATACTCCTTATTTCGAAAAATAGGCAGCATTACATTGATAATAACGAATGCATTTATTTTTCCGGTCTATACAATCTTTTCTATTTAAAAAGGAAAAAGAGAATTGCAATTTCTTATTTGTCATGCAGGAAGAATCAAGTAACTAACGAACAAAAACTCTTTTACTCATTCCCTCTTAATTTTTTCGCAGCATACTTATTTTATTTTGGGCCATTTGAAATCATTGTACATTTTCTCATTCAATAAATTACTTTATTATATTATTATCATTTTAATATTCAATTTTTGAAAAATAAAAATAGCATATAATTTTTTTCTTTTATTGATTTCAATGTTTGGAGAATAAATTATTCGTATCACGAAACCTGAAAAATATTAAACGTTATTTAAATAATTTATTGACAAATTTGTGCGTGAGAGTTTCTCCACTTCACCTGAAATCCGGGCATCGACTCGATCGGCGTCTTACCTTTGTATCGTTGAAATTTAACATCCGTTTAATGTGGTCTTCAATGTCATTGGGTCCGAATATCCTAAAAACAAGGTCGAAGCATAACGTGTCAACGTTACTTGCCTAAAGCCGTCAAGCAAAAAAAAACCGCACCAACCTCTGAGCAACACCTGTTTTCGATTCTTCCCCGTTTTCTCCCCCCACGGAGCAACACCTGTTTTCGATTCTCCCCCGTTTTCTCCCCCCACGGCCACTGCAACTATTCACCATTTCCATGGAAGAATCTTCCTCCTTCCTCACTCCTACTCTAGCCCCATTCTTTCTCTTCTTTTGCTCCATCTACCTCCTCGCCTTCTTCACCTTCTTCCGCAACTGGGGTCCCACGCACCGCCCGGAGGCCACCAGCTGCTTCATCTCCCTCTTCCATGGAACTCCTGCAATTTTCATGGCCGCCTTCGCCATCTCTGCCTCCCCCTCCACTTTCGCCTCTCCCAACACCGATTCCCAGAACATGGCCATCGAATTCAGCATCGCTTATTTCCTCGTCGACCTCCTCCACTACGCCTTCTTCTTCCCCAGAAATTCCCTCTTCATTCTCCACCATGTGGCCACGCTCTACGCCTTGCTCTCCTGCCGGTACGTCGTCCGCCACGGCGCCTTCGCCCTCCTGGGACTCTTGATCCTGGCGGAGGTCACAAGTCCCTGCCAGAACTTCTGGCACATCTGCGGGTTGAGAATCAAGTGCTCGCCGATCGCCGCCAAGGTGTTCGACGCTTTGTCTGTTCCGTTCTATGGGTACTACTCGGTGGTCAGGGGTGTTCTGGGGCCCGTCTTCGCATGGAAGATGGGGCTGTTCTATCTCAGTGGAGAGGCTGATCGCACGATTCCCAGGTGGGCTTGGATTTCTTGGATGCTTCTCACCTTGATCATCATCTGGGTGAGTATTTTGTGGGTGAGGGATCATTGGGTCAAATGGTTCCAAGGCAAAAACCACCTGGCTCACAAGAAAGTTGCCTAGTCTCTAGCACAACTACAATCTGGTCTGGTGGCTTCCCCATCTCTGTAAGATGTACATACAAAATTTGTAGAATATCAATACACAGATTGATGATTCTATACAGCAATTGCTAGAGTTTCTTTCTTATGCCATTTACCTTTAGATTGTTGATTACTTGAGGTTGGTAATTAGTCAATAAATATACATTCCTTTAGAGTGTTGGTTACTTGAGGTTGGTAATTAGTCAATAAATATACATTCTTCTGAACTTGGGTTTTTGCCTTCATTTATTAGTTTTCATATCTAGCTATTAGCTATGTTCATAATAACAAAAAAAACAAGTCTCATTTCCGGCAGGCGCATGAATATACAATCTCAACTCATCACCAATTTATGGAATTCTTTTGTACAGGTGGAAAAACCCTATGATGATTATCGTTTCAAAATTTCAGGTCTGATTTGCTTAGAGATTTTTAGGATTAGAGTTCGAATTTTTGGTGATTTATTAATAGCAGAGGTTAAACTGCTAAAACTAAAAATTAAAAGTAAACATAAATCAATTTTTTTTTCTAACTCTTACATTAATCACAAAGGTCAATATCAAACGCGGCATTCATCTCATTATCTTCTCCTTAGAGATGTACTCAGGCCAGATCTAAATGCCAGTTCATATGCTGACAAAGAATTGTGCTTCATAGATAACTTGTCTGACAGGTGCAAGAAAAAATCTTAGATCCAGATCCACACTCTCCTGACATGTACACGTGTATCTACACAAAATAAATAAATAAACAAATGAATAAATAAAACATTTTTTTAGATTCAGGTCTTCCTCTTTTTTTGCAAAACTCAACTGCAACTTGAGGGTCTACCTCTTTTCTTGCAAAACTTAACTGAATCTTCCTCAAGATTAGTATTACGACTTGTGCTTGTACTTTACATAGAGGATGACGCATAACTGACAAGTGATAACAAAATCAAATCTTAAATTACAGGAAAAACTTTATTGACAACAAAACCAAATCTTAAATTACGGGAAAAACTTTTTCATGCTTGTTACCGAAAGAACAGTCAGATAACTTCTACAGCCTTAAGTTACATTCAAGAAGTTATCCATCCAATCTCATCTCCTAACCAAACCAGAGTATATGTTCCATCAAGCAACTAAGAACCAAAATGCCTGAAACTGCAAGGCTGTCTTGTAAATCTTACAGTGTCCTCCACAGCCAGGCCTTGTGCCCCAAAAGACAAGCACCGATTCATCAACTTCTTGTTCAATGGAGGCTGCTTTTTATTAGTGTCTTCCCTTTTGCTGTTATATAATTGATCTGAGTAATGCTTTCTTTCGACTGCAACACCATTTTGTTCTTCCACTGAAATAGGGGAGGCCACGGATGACCCCAGATTGGAACTTGGAAATGATTGCAGTGGAGAAGCAAAATAAGGGGTTGCCTGTATTACACCTTGCCTCAACCTGGCTGCAAATTTCTCTCTTGCAGAAGGGCTTGGAAGATCAGTTCCCACACAAAATATTCTCTTTTGGTTCGGAAGAGACGGTTTTGAGTACTTCTGGCGAAGTGGGATGTGACCATCAAACGGAATTCCATTTCTACCTGTACTGGTCACCTCCAGAGGATCATTTTCTGTCCCTTCTGTTCCATCAGCATTCTTCTCTTTCTTCCTGGTCCATTGGAGGAGGAATTTGAGGTGCCTTGCAGCAGAAGTTACAGAATGCAACTTGCTTTTGTCTGATAGGTTGCTCATATCAAGCTCACTCCGCTTGCTCAAGCATCCGCTGTATTCTGTAATTTCGTGATCAGTACCAACCTCACATGCATTGTTGCTGTTAGTGTATAGGACAATCTCAGCATCAGGAATTCTGAATGAAGTCCCAGGACTGCAATAAATGGCATGCCCTTTCAAGTGGGAAACAAGAGCATTCCTCGCCGCACCATTCCAGCAGTTGGAGATCCCACCAGCTGCAATCAATTCCTTGATCAAAATCTCTGAAGATGCAGACCTTGGTCGTCGCTTGAGAAGATCCAACGGAGTCATACCATTAACATCCCGCACATTTAAATCAATCGATGGTGCAGTCATGAGAAGCTCCACCAAATTAGATTGAATGTTCTCCATCACAGCCATATGAAGAGCAGTCCTCCCATCCTTGTTCCTCATATTGATCACCTCTTGTAAGCCTAAAATCGTACCGGAGACCAACTGCTTCATGAGCTCAACTTGCCTGTCTACTCTGTGAAATCCAGGCATCCTAAATCCAGCCACAGCCATGTGGAGAAAGGTATCACCATACTTGTTTGTCATTGAAGCTAAAGAGGAAGATGCGCTAAGCAGAAACGAAACAACAGCCAGGTGGCCTCTATATGCAGCCAAATGTAGTGCTGTGTTGCCTTGATTATCAGTACAAGTGATGATATTGTAAGATGCTACAAGTTCCTTGACCACCTGCTCCGGCAAAAAACGAAGACAGGGCGTTTGATTAAGGCTTAGTTGATGGATTGATTGCCATACTTTGATCGCCACAGTTTATAAAGTGCATCAAAGTTACTTTTTCCAGAATCAATCAAAATGTGACGTGGGATTTGTAAAACTTTTTTGTCCAAATTTGTTTACTACGTTCAGTTATATCTGAAGTTTTTACCTCAATCTGGCCTTGAGCTGCAGCAGTATGCAGAACAGTAGAACCCTCCATATCGATAAAACCCAGAGCACCGTCACAACCACCAATGATTTCCTTCAGAACCTCCAAATTGCCGCCTCTGGCCGCTGCATGAACCGCCCTGTTCTTCATTTCCTGCTCAAACTGCCCCTCTTCCTCCTCCCCTTCTCCACCCCAGGAAAGAGCTAGCTCCATCAACAGCCGGAAAACCTCCGAATTCTTGCTCCTCGCCGCCGCATAAAAAATGTCAGTCACCCCATATTCTCCTTCGCCAAAAACAAGGAAAGCGTCTCTCTCCAGCAGTTCCGTAACGAAATCCATGTCGCCGGCGGAGGCCGCCGTGTACAGAAGCCATCCGCCGTAGCCGGCTCTAATCAGCGAGTTGCAGCCGTTGCTCGCCTCACATTCGTGGAGCAGTCTCCTCGCGACATAAGAGCGGCACTTGGCCACGTCCCGGAAGTCGGCAGCGTCATCGTCGTTGTCGTCCCAGACGGTCTCGAGGCGGCGGATGCGGCGGAGGGAGGTGAGCTTGATGAGGAGGTTGGTGTCGAGATGGAGGAGCTCCAGGACCAGATCGTAAAGCCCATTAGCGGCCGCCCAGTCGATCGGCGCCGCGTACCACCACTGGTCCCCTGTGCTTTCCCAGCGCAGAGGGAAGTATGGAGGTGGCATCTCACTTCTCAGTGACTAAATTGCAAGGAAAAAGAGTTTCGCGGCGTTTCTAAGAGTTAGACAGCAGCTAAAACAAGGGGTCGCTCATAAGTGTCAGAGATTAAAGAAACAGAGTGACCCTGGAGCTTGAAGTAGATGGAGAACTAGGAGTGGGAGTTGGTAGTTAAGAAGGGAACCGAGACATTAATCATTGGGTGATGGGCACAAAAGAAGGTGGGTGAATGTAAGAAAAAAAAAGTTGGGGACTTAAATGGGAAATGGAATGAGTTGGATTAGGAATGGAATGGTGGATGGAGATTGTACAAATTTAGCAGGTGAAAACAAGAGGGAGAATGAGATGACATGAGAGTGGATTTTTTCTGGTGAGGTTCTTATGGTGGAGAGAGAAGGAAGGCAGGAAAGTGCGTGGAAAATTGTTTTATTAGATTCCTTTTGTCCCGTCCGTGAGGGCTCATTGATTTGGGCGAATTATGTATTCAAGTCCTAATATTTTTGTAGAAGTACAATTTTCTCCTACGCATGGAGAATAGACACTTCTCAAGTGTTGGATATGTTTATATGTCTAAGCAATTATGATATGAATAGTTGCTTAACCATCGGCAGGTTTATATGTACGGAAGTGGTGTCTATACTCTACTTTTATTTATAAAATGTAAGTAACTTTTATTTATAAAATGTAAGTAAAAGGTATATAAAATGTAAGCTCAACAACTTAACCTACCTAGTAGAAGTGTACCGCTTCCCCCCTGGCCCACTAGAGCTCAGGTGGAAGCTTCCCTCCCCCAATCACTTAGAGGCTAAGAGCCAGGACACTGCCTACCATCAAAGCCTAGAGAAATTTACTGTTAGAGGGGAAAAAGTATGCTTTCAAAAGTTAGGTGGGGAATTGGATAGATTTCAACCATAGGTGGAGCTATCGCTATTAGTCCAGGATAAGGAAGGCGACATTTTAGTCCCCACATTGAAAATTTTGTCGGATTTATTGGGCAAAAGCTAAAAACAAGTGGGAAAGCTTCTTTTTTGTTATTTTGCTTTGCCTTGGCTTTGCGCTTATTCACTTTAATAATTGATCGCCGCTCCGCATTTCTTCCCAAACATCGGCCCAAGCCCTTTACCGCAAATTGAACAAAGATAAGCTTTTGAGGTAAAAGTATTGACGAAAGTGGGCTATCTAGTTGACACACTTTAGATAAAACGATGTATTAGCTAAGACACATCTATTGGATCTGGGAAGGACAATAATATACTCCGTCATTTCACAGTAATTGACTTTTTTATTTTTTTTAATTAAAATTTGACCTGAACATATATTATATTAATATGTATTGAAAAAAATTCTTAAAAATAATATTTAGAAACAATAATATTTAAAGTTTTATTTTGATATAAAATATTCATATTTTTATAATAAATTTTGAAAGAAATTAAATCATAAATTAATTATTATGAATAGTAAAAGAAAGTTTTGTAAAATCCTTTTAGGCAAAAAAGGTAAACTTATCACTAAATTATACGCGTTAAGTAATTTTGTCACTGAACTTTTTTAAAGAAAATTTGTCATTAATTTTTTAAAAGGGACAAATTTTCCATTAATGTTTTGTATTGAACAAATCTTTCATCAACCATTAAAATTGCTTGACGTGGCAAACATGGAAAAATGGAAACAAAATATAAGTTTCAATTCCAAACTTCTTTTACCAAACACCTTGGCACCTAAGTTATTGAATATATCATTTTCAGCATTGTCTTCGCTCTAGAAAATCTCTGTACCCTTCAAGATCATTCACCCTTTCCGCTACCAGAGTTACCTCTACTCTTCCATTCATCCCTACAACACACCTAAAAACATTCTTGAGAATAAATATTGATCAAATAAGGTTTGATTGATGAAGGTGAGACTAAATATAGAAGCATTGCAGCTCTAGAATAAAAGGCCGATGACAATGGCAGTGGAGAGTTATTTAGCGACAATAATAAAAGGTAAAAACAAAAAGGCTTAGCAACAAGGGTGTATGATCAAATATAGTGTTTTGACTGATTAGGTGTTGTAAAAGGTTTGGGTAGTTAAGGGTTAAAGAGAAAACTTTAAAGACTAATTTGAAAGTTGTGCTATAAAATATTCTCTGAACAAATGGAATACTTTTATCATTTAACAGTTAGTGTTAAAATTACCTGTGATAAAAATTTTAATAGTAAATTTGTCCACAAAAAAAATTTAATTGTAAAATTACTCTACTCCTATAATTTAGTAGTAAATTTATCCTTTTTACCAATCATTTTATATTTGTACCCTGATGCCACACTACTCTAACTGGGCAGACGATAAAACGTAAGTATGTATTGTAATGGAGAATCAAATAAATAAGCATACTATGCTTGTAATCATATTTGAATGCCTACATTCCATGATTAAATTTGCCCTCCTATGTCCTAACCTTCTTCTTTTTTTAAAAAAAAATTGTCCCCTAACCACTAAAACCGTTCAAATAAACCAAATAATCTGAAAAAAAAAAGGTAACATTCACCATTGCCCCCCCTCTAAACAACAAAATCTGGATTTCTCTCCGTTTGCTCATCTCTCTCGCCTGAGTCACTCTCCTTGCTGAACTCATCTTTCTCTCTCGCTGAACTCTATCAACTGGAGAAGGAATCATAAACGGCGAGCGAAGAGGGACCGACGGCCACGCTTTCCCAATGGCCATGCTCTCCTCCATTCAAGCCTTCGATCCCAGCCACAATTCACCCTCATCCTCGCTTGTACCAGCATCAACGCCCTAGCCTTCGATTGGCCATGCTCTGGGTTGCAGATTAGTATCGCTGCCTTCAATCGTCCATTAGGCTACCCACAGCCTCCTTTTAGCCCGATCGCCTGGATGGATCAATCGTGCAGCGGTGGAGAGGCGAAGCAGGCGATATGAATGATGTCTTCTCAGTGACAGATTTGAACGATGTCTTCTCCGATTCTAAGATCCCAGTTCTTCGATTGTGCCGAAGCGGGCGATTTGGAAAGGGAGAGAAAGAGGGAGGAACAGAGAGAGAAAGGGGCGGCGGCGACAATGGCTGATGGCTGAGCTGTTCAAAGCGACGGTGTCGATTAGATGACGGATTTGGACCTCCTTGGTGACGCATAAAAGTACAGACGGAAGGGTACTGAACGTCGCATGACCATCTGGTGCACCGTTGCATTTGGACCTCCTTGTTGACCATCTGGCGAACCGTTGCATTTGGACCTCCTTGTTGACCATCTGGTGCACCGTCAGATGAGGGGTTTTTGGGGATGGAAACATCAGACGTTTGTTGGATCTGTAAATGGCAAGAAAAAAATGCCAGGAGGGATAAAGTTATCAAACGAAAAGTCAGGACAGTAAAATATAGTTTTTTTTTTTGTCTTGACTATCATTAATGACGTTGTTAGCTTGTTAGGGGGTGACCGTGGGTATTTGAAACAAGAAGAAAAAAAGTGTAGGTTTCACTATACTTCAGGAGGATTTTTTGTAATTTTCCCATTAAATAGATGCGAGTCTTGAAGAGCCATACAGAAATTGGGGAAGAACGTCATGAGGATAGTACCAGCCTGGTCCTGGCGGAGGTCCGGGCGGTGGAGCTTGTTGTTGCTGTTGCGGAGGAGGAGCTTGTTGGTTACCAGCATCTGTAGTCGTGGATTCAGCTGGCTGAGCATGACTATGAGCTCCTTGGGCCATATAGACTTGGGCATTAGAAGAAGATGTTGAGGTTACATCATCTTCTGCAGATTCACTTGAAGAAGCGGAAGTATAGTCTTGTTGGGCCGCATAAGCAGATGGAGAGGTAGGCTGCTGTATCTGTTGGTCAAGAAACCCAAGGATAGGATTGGATTGGACCATCCATGTCTGGTGTGAAGGTTCTTGGATCTTGATGGGCTTTTGAGGATAAGCTGGGCCTTTCTGCTTTTTATCCGGAGGGGAAACTTGGACCGGTGTATGACTGGACCAAGTAGGAGAGTCAGGCCATTGAGGCTGAGGCCTGGGAGGAGGTTGGTAGGCAGACTTAGATATGATAGCCGGTAGAGGTTTAAAGAATCCTCTAGAAGAAGAGGGAGGTATATAAGGTGTCGGGCTTGGGCTAGGTTTAAATGGGTCAGACGTGTAAAAGATGGAGGAAAGGGAAGTAGGATACCTGGGCTGAGGTTGTTGTTGGGCTCGTAGGTGTCCTAACTGTTCCTTCAGATGTTGGATCTCCTGTTCTTGGGCCGAAGAGTTTTCATGCCGGGCGATGAGGCCAAGAATCTCCTGATGGAGGTAGTTGATCCGTTGCTGACACTGTGTTAATGGATCAATTATCATTTGATCCGTTGCTGACACTGTGTTAATGGATCAAGAACCCATTTGGTATCAGAGCCATGATTGTTCTATTTTTTCTCTCAGAGTTGAGTTACTAGGAATTTCTTGCTGATCCCCTGATCCAGGTACATCTATTATGTCAGGAACATCTACTCCTACCTTAACCCCTACCTCTTCTTTTAACTCAACCTCTTCTTCTTCTTATTTAGATTCTCTTTGTGAATTTAAATATCTTTCTGATGATGAGAAGATTCCCCTTACAGATCTTCCCCTCATCAATCCTTATAAAGCTTTTACTAAACCTACCCATTCTCTTACCCGTACTGTAAAAAAGCTAGTCTCTCCTACCAAGAGACATGTAAAAGAGTATGTTCAGGCTACCAAGTTTGATCAACATGCTCTTCCTGCAACATCCAAAGAACAGTATGTCACGCTGGAGATTCCTCCTCACTTCCCTCGTCAATGGACAGCTGAAGGATACACGCATCTCCATTTTGGTGCTGTTCGCCTTGCTCTCACCTACCACGGAAGAAAAGGACTACCAGTTACTGCCCGTCTAGCACTGCTTGACTCCCGCTATAAGAAGTACAAGCATGCCTGCATTGGCACAGTTGAAACTACACTCAACGCTGGTACTATCCTCATGACGTTCTTCCCCAATTTCTGTATGGCTCTTCAAGACCCGCATCTCTTAACGGCTTTGAAGATCCAAGTTCAGATAACTGGTGCAGAACAAGTCTCAACTACACTGGCATCCACTCTCCATTATCAAATGGCGTACAGAGTCCAGAATCATGCTCTTGACTTCTCTATGCCCAACATGAGCAATGATGCCTTGTATCTGTCTGTGGATACAACCCATGTTCCTAACGAGACGTATGTTCCACAACAAATACCTCGTGAGGAACTGCAACGACTGATCCCTGCCTCTTGGATATCTGCATATGAATCTCTCCACCAGCAGACAGAGCCAGTTCAGTCTAAGAAGCCCATTTTCCTTGATAGAGGAAATGGCCAGACGGAAATCTTCTTTCAGAAGGAAGAACCGTCAGAAGATACTGATGTCTTCTCTACCCCAGCAATACTCACCTTCATTCGGGAGCCTACGGAGTATCTCAAAATACCAATTGAGTCTTTTGACTCTCTAGGTAATCCAGTCTACTCCTTTGCGGATAAAAAGGGTCACAAATACTTTGATGTTTGTGACTGTCCAGACTGTTACCAGTCTCCCTATGATGATGAAGAAACTACCAAGAAGATGAAGAAGAAAAAGAAAAAATCCTTTCAACATCTTCTCCAACAACGCTACCACGATGGTGATCCCGAAGTTGGATTACTTGGTGAACCCTCTGGCAAGTATGACTATTATGTCCTCTACTCCCAGAAGGAGCCAACCATGGATGACATCTTCCCCACTTCTGCTGAACCATTCGAACTTCCACCTCCATCACCAGAAGTAAAGATGCCATGCCATCCCTACTATAAGAAGGCTATCAAGCAACTCAGGAAGGAACAACCTAGTTCGTTTGTTCCTGAGGTAAATGTCTTCGAACATGCTCCTGAGGATTTTCCCCCATTAGCATTTAATGATCCTTCTACATCGACCAAGCATACCTGGAAGGTTCCACAACCTCCAACCGTTGATTCAGAAGGACGACATCTGCATTCACTGGAAGCGTCTCAACGGTCCTGACCCGGAAGATCCGCCCATGGATGATCCACGTATAGACGACCCGTATTTTTGGCGCGAAAGACAAACCCAGAGTGACTCTGATGATTCAAATCACAACCTCTGTGATCCATAAAAAACAAGGTTTTTGATCCTGGTACGTGGCATTGTTATACAGCCAGACCCTCCACAGAGATTTCCGAGGAATTGCCCTGTGGCACGTTTTACCGTGGCACGAGACAGTTTCCAGCCCAATATACCAAGGATAAGTAGAACTGCGAAAAAAGCAGGACACTAGGAATCAACAGGAAAGACTAGCTGTGATATAGTCCAAGAACACACAATGAACTCATAAGCTCTAGCCAACTTTTCCATAAGCATCAGGCCCCGAGCACCAGAGTTCCAGGAGGCATTCTCCAGGACTTTCCCACACAAACAAATCTTTTCTGAAGATCATTTGAAAACCTTTGTAAAACATTTGGAAAAAACATTGCTGGATTATCCGGACGTATCACCGGGGATCGAGGCCGGTAGATTACAACAATTATGATTGAAGGCAGAAGACGACTTGAAGAGAGGATCCACAGAGTGGCAACTCCTAAGTCATCATTTGCCTTCAAGCTTAATTATTATAAGCTTGAAGATGATCTGGACCTGAGAGGATCCACCGAAGTGGCAACTCAGATTATCAGAGAGTTGAGAGACTAAGAACTTCTGCGTCACCCCTTAGCCAGAGTTTTTTAGTGAGAGAGGAACATAGAGAGAGTTCAAGAAAGGAGTTCTGTATTAGCTCCGGGATATCTTACAAGAGTAATGAGGCCTCCTTATATAGGCGGAGGAAGGAGAAACCAAACAAACAAGGTGACGTAAGGACTTACGTCAAAACTTAATAATGCTAGACCGGAAGTGACAGGCCACTTAACCGGAATCTTACTGTTACAATAATTAAAAGGCCAGCTGTAAGTATAGAGCTGGCAAACACTAGCCGCCCCATGTTCTTTTGTCTCTGAAAACAGGTTCTGGAAAAGCAGTGAGGTCCAGAGGCCAGTTGTGGTTTGAATCTTCAGAGTCACTTTCACTTGGGGTTTGAGTCTGTCGTTCGCGCCAAAAATACGGGTCGTCTATTCGTGGATCATCCATGGACGGGTCATCCGGGCCAGGACCGTTGAGACGCTTCCAGTGGATGCAAATGTATCCACAATTGCAGTCAGGCATGATCAGGTGTTCAGACGGCTGAGTCAGTGGAAGATCTTCTTTAAACTTCAGAGGAGAAGAAGGAGTTGGAGCCGGGCAGGTGATCTGGTGAATAGCTTTTTGGGATGCAATAGCTTGTTCACGTCGTTCTTGATTTCGGCGGAGCCGTTGAAGATCATCATAAGACTGAAGGGCTTCATGGATCATTTCTTGGTAGTCCATCGGGTAGGATGGCCATTCTGGAGAATCATGAGGCCATAGTTCCATAGAGAACACCGTATGGTTATATCGATAAGCAGTTCTCATGAAGGCACGGTATTCATCATGTCGTTGCCAAGGGACTCGGGCCAGGTTAAAATCTAAATTCTTATAATGGTAATAAACAGGAGAGGGAGAGAATTTAAGGCCAGAGGGAGATTTAGAGAAGGTAATAGGCCTATGGAAGAAATATATAACATGACTAACTCCATAATTCATACAGGAATTAGTTGGGGAAATATTATTTAACTGGTAGCCTATTCGGCGGTTTGGGATAGCAGGGTTAAGAGCTTTATAGGCGGAATGGAGATGGTCAATCCATGTGCAGATGGGATCGAACCAGGAAAGAAAGGTGGAGAGCTCAGAAGAGAAGTCTGAGTGGAAGTTGGAAGAGAAGGTGAGGAGTTGGTGAAGTTCTGAGATATTAAAAATAATACCTATGGTATGGACAGAGCATAGGTACCAGAAAAAGCAGAGAGCTAAAGGCGGGAAGGTGAAGACATCAGGGATGGAGAAGAGGTGAGCAAAAGGGAACTGGGGATGAATCCCAACAGGTTTAACAGGGGAGTCATCGAAACCATACCTTTCAATGAGGGAGACATGGTAGTGGAAGACTCGGTGTCTCTGGGTGAAGGTGAAGGACTGATGCTCATATCTTTCAACATCAACCGGGAGATTATCATTCTTGTTAAAGACCGGGGGATTGGAAGAGGAGGAGGAAGAGGCCATTTCAGGCTTTGGGTTTTGGAGGCTTTGGAGGTTTGAGGAATGATTTAGAAGGTCTGCTCAGGATATCAGCTAAGGTGTTGGAGGTGCCCTTTATATGCTTAACATCGAAGCTTAAGCGGATGAACCATTGTTGCCAGCGAAGCAGCAGAGCATTGGGAAGTTGTTTCTGCCTGTAACTCAGCATACGGGGAAATGCTGACATGTCCATCTCTACAAGGAAGTGGTGACCAATGAGGTGGAACTGGAATTTTTCAATCCCACGTTTGACGGCCAAGATTTCTTTGTAGGTGGAATGGTAGTACTTCTCTGACTCTTTGAATTCTCCACTATTGTAGCAGCACACGTGTCGGGTACCATTGATTTCTTCAAGGAGGACCGCTCCCTAATATTCATCTGAGGCGTCCGTCTGGAGTATCCTTTTTCCTTTGTCGGGAATCTTGAGTGGTGGCAGATTCTGAACCACTTCTTTAAGCTTGAGGATAGCTCGCTTGTGTAGGTCGGACCATGGCGGAGAATCCTTTCTGAGATACACGTGTAAAGGATGGAGAATGCTTGACAACTTCGGGATGAACTCGCGGATGTAATTGACAAGGCCGAGAATTTGCTGGACTTGTCTTCTCGTGAGATTATCGTCCGGGAAGTTCATGATCTTGGTGACAATATGCGGCTGAGGATGGTACTTGCTATCTTTGATTTGAACTCCAAGGAATTCAATGGAAGTCTGACCAAGGACCATCTTGCTCTGGGAGAGCATTACTCCATGTTCTTTAACTATTTGAGCAAACTGAATTAATAACTCCAAATGTGTACCTGTACAAGGGGAAAACAATAAAATATCGTCAATATAAACAAGGGCCGACTGCAGTATCGGCTCGAAGATCTGGATCATTGCCTTCTGGAACAATGAGGGTGCCGTCTTCAGACCAAAAGGAAGCACCGTCCATTGGTAATGGTGGTCTGGAATGCAGAAGGCAGTTTTGTATTTATCTGGAGGAGAGATCGACAATTGCCAGAAGCCAGACTTGAGGTCGAACTTTGAGAAGATCTTGGCATTTGTCAGATTGGCGAAGAGGGTATTCTTCCGTGGTAACGGAAACTTAACGTCAGCAACAAACTCATTCAGAGGCTTGTAGTCAATGACCAGCCTGGGCTTCTTTCTTTTCTGTTCGGAGTGTTTGTTGACGTAGAAGGCCTGGCAGGCCCACGAAAAAGTTGTGGGCTCAATAAAGTTCTGGGCCTTGAGCTCTTGCAGCTCTTGGATCGCCATCTTTTTCTCCTCTGGGCTCATACCCATATGGGTAGCCTTTGTTGGGTTAACATCCTCATTCTTCTTGAATGGAATCTCGATGAAGAACTTGGGATTCTTCCAAAGGGGAATAGGATGCTTCTGTTCAAACTCAGCGTGAGACTCAGCACAGGACTGTTGAATGAGAGTCTGCATGATCGATCCGTATACTGGGTCACTTTCAGATTGTATCTGACTGGCTGAGAGAGCTTCTCCTTCGGTTGAATAGAGTCGTGGAGTTGATGTCCAAGGAAGGAAAAACTTGTTGAGTTGCAAACCTTTATCAGTCCATCTTTGAACTGATAGCTTCTTGATAATGTCGAAGCCGAGGATCATATCTCTGCCATGGTTATAACCAAACACAGTAGTAACTACGTACTTTGTAGGAGAGAACTTGATCCGGATTGGCTTACTTATCAGTGTGACATAGAAAGCACCGTTTGCAGCTCAGAATCTTTCATTGCAAGGTCGCCACATTCTTTCTGGAAGCAATGAAGGATTGACAATGGTGTTGGTGGCACCAGTGTCAAAGAGAGCAATCACCGGGATTGGCTTTGCATATTTGTCCAGGAGAATGTTGATCTTGGCTTGTGGAATGATGTGAGCAGCGAAGAGGGAGGACTGCATAGGTGAGATCTGCATGGTGTAGATCGAGGCTTGCTCAGGATGGTCAGAATCAGACTCTGACGAATAAGCTTCAATGGCAAAGAGGCCAGATGCCTCATCTTCTGTTTCCGAGAAAATGGACTCCATGTCGTCATTGGATAGATCAGCA
The DNA here is from genome assembly GCA_005392925.1 of Aquilaria sinensis. Lineage (NCBI taxonomy): Eukaryota > Viridiplantae > Streptophyta > Magnoliopsida > Malvales > Thymelaeaceae > Aquilaria > Aquilaria sinensis. The sequence continues at coordinate 36,788 of SMDT01000789.1, read as the reverse complement.
CCAGTGACTTGAGAAATGGTGTTCGCCATTTTCTTCTTTGACTTGTTGGTCTTCTTGGGACAGTCTTTGGCAAAGTGTCCTGGTTGGCGGCAGATGAAACATCGTTTGAATTTGCCGCTATTCTTCTTGTATCGGAAGAATCTTTTCTTCTTTCTTCTGAATCGTCTGGGACGGTCAGGAGAATAGAGTCGGCGTCGATGGTGTTTCTTCCGGGGAGTATTACAGCTGCAAGTGCCTTTGCTGCTGCACTTGATAGTTAATTCAGGCTGCTGGCAGGCTTTATCAAACAGTCCTTGAGACTGGTTGAAATCCTTAAAGAAGGAATGGGTATTGCACAGCTTCCTGAGAGCAATCATCAGCACTTGGTGGAGTTTGCCGAAAGAATAATCTTTAAGAGCTTGTCCACTTTGCTGGATGATGCGGAGAGCTTCCTGGCCAATTGTTTCTGGCACAGAATTTAAGTATGCTTGCTTCAAGTTGTTGTCAGCTTCATATCCAGTGCACAGAAGATAGAAGCGTCTGAGCATACTTTCATAGTGCTTCTCAAGATCTTTACGATTGTAAGAGCAGCACTTCATCTTAAAGAATTCTTCTCTTGCTGTATCAAGGAGGGCTGCTGGTTCTCCAATGAATTCTCTGTACACCTGTGATCCATACACCTGGGCTCAATCGATACCGTGCCAATATATTATAAATCTTTTAATTATAATATAAGAGAGACCAAGTCTTATAAAATAATATCCTAAATATTATACTCAGAATTTATACTGTGTTTTCGCTAATATACTGTTTTCAAATCTTAAAAACATGAAAATAGAAAAATAAATTAAAAAATTAAAAATGTTGCGCCTTCTATCCCATCAATGTTGCCATATTTGATTTGACATAAAGATTAAAAAATAAAAAAATTATTTATTATTTTCACTTTTATCTGTAATTTTTCTACATATAAATTAAAAAAAATTAGAAAGATAGATATTAAAATAATAACTTGAAAAGTAGTACCAGAGTAATTTACTACACATAGAAATGTTATAAAGACATAAAACTATTTAAAATAAAATATGTTACAATAATTTCGGATCAGAGAAGTAACAGAAAAACATCATCATGCGGAATTGGCTTACACTGAGTCGGTGAGCAACGGTTGAACGTTGTGGTTCTAATCAAACAGAGTGTCCTCAATGGAGGGATTGAGTCGTCCAAATTTGTGTTTTATTTTCAATTTTGTCCTTAATTTTTTATTTATATTTAAATCAAAAAAAATTGAAAAACATAGATATTAAAATAATAATTAAAAAAATAACATAATAATAGAGTAAGTTACTAAATATAAAAATGTTATAAAGAGCTAAAACTATAAAAAATAAAATATGTTACAATGATCTTAAACCGGAGGGAGCAACTGCTCAACTATGTGGTTCCAACCGAACGGAGAATTGAGGGATTGAATCGTCCAAGTAAACAAAGTAGGGCAAAGGCGTAATAAAACACAAACACTACCCAAGATGCCCTCCTCTCCGCCGGGAATCCCAGCACGCGGTTGACGGAGTCGGCGGCGGCGTGGAAAGAGCATCTAAAGGCCGCAATTAGGTGAAGGGAGAAAAGTCACAAAAAGATTAGCACCTCGCGGCTCCCAATTCGTTAACGGTGAGTTTTCTCGTAGTGAAGTTGTTAGTGGTTTGATTTGGTGAGCTATGTCTGCTTCTGGGTTCCTAGGAACGAGAATTTTATGTCCGTTTCTATTTGCTACGAGTAGCAGTAGGACGAGTACGACTTCTTTCTTCTGTTCTTCTTCACGATCGCATACCTTGTTACACTTGGTCAGACCCTACGCATCAAAAACTGTAATTGAATCGAATGAAGAAATACCTTTCACGGTTTCCTATCTCAAGAACTCGTGTGGGTTGTCTTCAGAATTAGCTAAACATGTATCCAAGCATTTGAATTTTGAAAGCCCAGAAAGGCCCGACTTGGTCATTAGTCTATTGAAAGCACAGGGTTTCACCAATGCCCAGATCTCAAAAGTCATAAGGTGGCAGCCTTACCTGCTTAAGGCCAACCCTATGACATGCTTCTTGCCCAAAGTGGAGTTTTTCCGCTCTTTGGGATGTTCTAATGCAGGCATTGTGGCCATATTTTCCAGAAATCCGGGTTTGCTGCTGCTGAGCCTTGAGAAGCGCATTGTTCCTTGTTATGATATCATAAAGAGTGTACTTCACAGTGACTCTAAAGTTGTCAAATCCTTTCAATGTCATCTATCGCATTGGAGTTTGGTCCCAGAAACTCTTGCCCTGAATATTCAAGAAATGAGGAACCATGGGGTGTCTCCTTCATCCATTTCTTTCTTATTAACAACTTATCTAGCTGTATTGTTCCGAAGACCTTCAAAGTTCCGTGAAATTCTGAATGAAGTCGAGCAAATGGGATTTGATCCTTTGAAGTGTTACTTTGTCACAGCAATCCAAGTGCTCAGCAGTATGAGTAGGCTGACATTGGAATCGAAAATAAATGTGTTGGAGAGTTTTGGTTTGTCGAGGGATGAAGCCTGGGCAGTATTCAAGAAGCAACCTTTTTGCATGCACTTCTCGAAAGAGAAGATTACTAAAGTCATGGACTTCGTTCTAAACCAGATGCGATGGGGGTCACATGACATTGTTATGTCTCCGCAAGTATTTCTTTACAGCCTGGAGAAGAGAACTATCCCTAGGTGCTCTGTTGCTCATGTTTTGCTTTCCAAGGGGCTGGAAAAGGAGATAAAACTGTCGACCTTGTTGGTTGTCCCAGAGGAGAGGTTTGTGAAGAAATATGTTGCCAGTTACCAGGGAACTGTGCCTCAGCTACTTGATCTGTACAAAGGAAAAGTTAGTCTGGCTGATCTATGAATTGACCCTTATAACTTATCTCAGGCACTGGAAATATTTATGTCTGTCCCTTCTGATGGAGATGCTCTACTTTGTGGGATTTTGTCTCTTTCGTTTATTAGTTCTTCTGCTTGATGCTCCATGAACTTTTTGAGCAGGTTCTAATCTAACCATATGATGTTCCCTGGAGTACGACTTTCTACTGTACGGAGGACTTGTGACCTGACTTTTGAGAAACATAAAGCTTTTTTCCTCACTGTGTTATAAACAATTCATAAGCTTTGGTTTAGATGTGTGGAGTGTGGAACTTGTTGTTTAGTTACTTTGCTGACCCCTTCCTGAGCAGGTTAGACCAATCTAGGAAAAGGATTCATGTGCATCCAAACATGTGAAAGTTGGATAGCTTTCTCTTCCTATTTAGTGTTGGATTTTCTGCTACTGATCACAAAGGCTTTGGGAGTAGATCTTGTGATCTGTCATGTACTGAGATCAAGAAATGCATACTTGTCATGAATATGTAGCCCAAGGAACGACGGGTTGAGGCACATTGTGGCAATGATTATTTGAAGCCGGTCCTGGCCAGTGCAAGGAGTCGTATGGCGGAGCCGCTTTGGATTCTCCTCCCGAGATTCGGGTGTCATGTCAATTTGGTTGAAACATTAAGAAACATGCTAGAATGGGCACTTGGATTGTTTTTGGAGCTAGGTTGGATATTGCTTCTCATTCTGGTGCAGGCTTGGCCTTAATTTGACCGGCGTAGATAGTTTCTAGGATGAGTCAGTGCCGGTGGCCGGCTCAGCTCCACCAATATTTTGGTAGATTTGTCAAACTAAGGATCTCTGTTACAATTTTGCAATCTAATGTCATCTCTAAATTGTTTTTTAATCAGTTGAATGATGCTGCTTATCAAACTTTATTCTATAAACTTTTTCGTTATTATAACGTTTACTTTTCTTGTTTATGTTAAAAACAGAATCCAGAATAAGGTGTAAAAAAGAATGAGCAACTTGTCAGGCTTGTTTGGAAAATTTTCTCTAGCGATTTATCTATTGGTATTGGAGTTCCAAATTCTGCTCAGGAGAAAAAAAAAACAATTATGGAAACTTATTATGCAAGATGGTATAGGTTTGTTCGAAACAGCTCGAGCTTGGATTTAGTGATGCTAAAATTTGAAATAATTTATGAACATTGGATATTGCATTACTCAATATTTATGATGCTAGTAGCTGAAAGGGGAACAAAAAAAAAGTCCTCAATTTTTTTAATTTTTGACAAGTTAGTCCTAAAACTCATTAACTTGACAAAATAGTCATAAAATTGTGAAACCGTCAGCTCTGTTAGTCCTACTTTGGATGTGTCGTCAGCTGGTCAACGGAAAAGTTGATGTAGCACTTGGCAGACTTTAAATTTTGAATTATTGACTTTTTTATTTTTTATTTCATTGGGAACCTTAGGGAGTGAATTGCTCAAAATGAAAAGAGATGGTGATTAAAACAAGATTTTCCTGGCTTGCCATCTTCTTCCTCCTTTGGCAGGTGACGGACGACGTGGTGACAGACGATAGACGACTTGGTGTCGCACCAAAGAAAGGATGTGGGACGACGCGGGCACAAATCCCGACTCAGGGGATGAACTGCATCTTTGTTCCGGCGAAAGGCGAATTGAGGAGGCCCATAGAGGAGGTGGTTGAAAGGGATCGAGGAGGCAGTCGATGCGAGAAGTGAATCGAGGAGGTGACCGATGTGAACAAGGAGAGGAGAGGTGAGAGACGAATCAGAATCGCATCAGTGTTCCGTCCAACTCCGAATCGGTATCTTATCACCTTCCGTCGACAAGCTTAGTCGATGTGAGTGAGGGAGAGCATTTTTTTTTTTTTTAAGTTTTTTACCTGCTAAACATAAAAAAAAGAAAAACTTAATAAAAATTGTAGGCCATTATTATAAAAAAAATATGTGTTCATTAACGAATTATTGAAAATGTACTTCAAAAACCTTAAAATTATTTATAAACATATATTTGGAAAAATTTTGGTATTTTTTATTTTTATTTTTCTTTGATGAGTATGAAAGAAAGTGAAAATAAATCAGTGACTTGCTAAAAAAATTTTATTTAAGTGATTATTAATTAGATAGAGTATTAGTTTTCAATAAAATTAGTTTTACATAAAAAATTAGTAAAACTGAAAATGGAGAATTATTTTTAGAAAGAAAAATTTGACTTGTGTGATTCTGTTGGCTGAGAATGGAAGAAAATAATGAGAAGGGCGAGCCATGTTTTAATCAGTATCTTCTTTTGTTTTGTGATTCACTCTCTATGTTTACCCGTGGTGTAAAAAAGAGTCAATTCGTCAACATTTTGACTCCCGTTAAATGCCACAATAGCTTTTCCGTTGGCTAGTTGGCAGAACATCCAAAGTATGACTAGCAGAGCTGAGGGTTCCACAGTTCTAGGACTAGTTTGTCAATTTGATGAGTTTTAGGACTAACTTGTCAAAATTTGAAAAGTTTTAGGACTTTTTTTGTTCTTCTCCCTATCTGAAATTATGACCGATAGAGCAAGCAACCAAGAATTGTATTGATGTGACTCTATTTGGGAATAACTTTTATAATTAGTTTTATAGTTTTAAATAATTTATTAACAATATGGATGAAATTTTTAAAACTAAAAATTAAAAGCTAATTTAAATAGCTTCTTTAAAACTCTAATAGTTGATTTTAGTGCCAAAAGTTTTGAGCCATCCTCGAACTTCAACGATCAACTTTCACTCGCTTTCATGATTTACAAGATGTAAAAGTGTTGGCAGCATCGACAGGTCCCGTGAGTTGGTGGTGGCCGGCTTAGGCTTAGCTGCTGGCAAATACAGATTATAAATTATAAATTCTTGAACGCAACAAGAAAAAGCTCTATTAACTAAACTACATGAAACCATATATGACATCTTGTTAGAATAAAGAAGAGAAGCGACAAAAGGGCAGGCATTGGATCACGGGATACGCAAGTGTGAAGACAGAACATGTGAATTCTATCCATCTTGTAGCCTCTCAGCGCCTCCCATCAAATGTCCTCTCTAGTGCTTTTGTATGGAGGCCCAACTTTCTAGTTCTGGTGCAAGCTTAGGCTTAACTTGGTCTGGGGATATTGATTCCGGTGAGACATTGATCGGGGGTTGACGGTTTCCAGCACGTGTAGGTGCCGGCAACTGGCTTTGCTCCGACCAATATGTTGGCAGGTCAGCCAAACTTTAGGATCCTCATGAGTTACCATGTCGTGTTCTAACATCATTTCTGTTACGATAGAAGTTTCTTGTGGATTAAGTTGCTTAAGATTATCTTTATCCCTTTAGCCTATTTATCAGTTTGGTAGTGTTGGTACTAAACTGAAACACATGAACTTGCTTCGTATAAGAAGCCACTGCTGTAAAACTTCTACATACAGAGAAGAGCGATTACAAAGAATGATTATTTACATGGTATCAGAGCAAATCGATCCAACACGCTGATATGTCAAGTGACAACAACAGCAGCAAAAAACGACAGCAGGGTCGAGCTCAATGTCTACTGGAGCTGACCTCATGTCCCCATACTACCTCAACTCGTCCGACACACCATGGACCATTCTAGTCACCTGTCTATTAAAGGGTGAAAACTACCCTACGTGGCGACGAGCAATGCTTAACGCATTCAGAGCGAAGAACAAAATTGGATTCATTGATGGATCCTTGGAGAGGCAAGAGGATGATCAGTCGCAATCACAAGCATGGATAAGATGCAATTCCATGGTAAAGGCATGGATCTTTAACGCACTCGCCACAGAACTTCATAGTAGTGTCGCATATGCCAACACAGCGAAGGAGATGTGGATCAACCTACAAGAAAGATTTTCTCAAGGTAATATTCCTCGTATCCATGAACTTAAGCAGGAGATAGCACTCATGCAACAGAATGATCTGCCCATCATGACATATTACACGAATCTGAAAGGATTGTGGGATGAACTATTTGCCTACACCGCCACTCCTGTTTGTACTTGTGGCGCAACAAAGGAGCTCATAACTAAAAGAGAATGTGATAAGGTTCATATATTTCTTATGGGGCTAAACGAGAAGTTCAGTGTGATTCGGTCACAGATACTAAACATGGAGCCAATGCCGTCGCTGAGTAAAGTCTATGCACTTGTGGCGAAAGAGGAAAAACAATTGAACCTAGTTGGAAACAAGGCCACTGTGACTGAAGCCGCAGCCTTTGTGGCGAAACCAATGAAGGGCAAGACCACTCAGTTTGTCAAAAATCTTGACAAAAGCAACCTCCGATGCTCACATTGCAGAAAGAATGGTCATGAATCAAACGGATGCTTTGAACTGATTGGATATCCAGACTGGTGGACATCAAAGCCTAAACTCGTAGGGAACCACAGCAAAACTGGACAGAAAAGAGCTAACAATATGACAGCAGGTCAAGCTGGCAGTTGTAGTGCTGTGGATGACTCAAAAGGTCTAACCCTCACACAAAAACAATACGACCAACTTATGTCGCTGCTCTCATGTCATGATAGCCATGTGAACTTTGCCGGTAAGGTCACCAATAACTCAACATGTTGGATAATTGATAGTGGTGCTTCAGAACATATGACATTTCAGGAAGCAAGTCTCACAAATATTCAGGGAAACACTTCAGCCCCTTCAATTCGGATGCCTGACGGGAACACCCTAAGCACACACTCCTTCGGCCAAGCTCACCTAGCTCCCAATCTGAAATTAAATCATCTTCTTTTTGTGCCCTCCTTTACTTGTAATCTTTTGTCAGTCAGTAAATTGACCAAGGACCATAATTGTTCAGTAACCTTTCTTCCTGATTCTTGTGTTATCCAGGACCTGGAGTCGAAGAAGCTGATTGGCACGGGTGAAGAAAAAGATGGCTTATACTACTTCAGGAAGTTCCAAGAACAAGTTGCTGCAATGACAAGAACAGATGAACTATCTGTTATATGGCACAAACATTTAGGTCATGTACCTTTCAAAAAATTGCCTATGTTTTCAAGACTTTCAGATTTGCTCCTTAGAAACTTGGATATTTGTTGTGATTCCTGTCATCGTGCCAAACAAACTAGAAAACCTTTTCATCTCAGTAACAGTTCTACCAAATGTTGCTTTGAACTGGTACATTTAGACATCTGGGGACCATATAAAACCCCTTCTTTATCTGGTGAACGTTATTTTCTAACCATTGTCGACGATTTCAGCCAAAGCACCAGGGTATATTTGCTTCAACATAAATCTGATGCAACAACCAATTTTTCCCATTTCCATGCAATGGTTAGAACTCGATTCTTGAAAGAAGTTCAATTTGTACGAAGTAACAATGCACCAGAACTCGTTTCTGGGACCATGCTCAACTATCTCTAACAAAATGGCATTACACTTCAAACCACTTGTCCTTACACGCCTCAACAAAATGGGGTTGTGGAGAGGAAACACCGACACCTTCTTGAGATAGCCAGAGCAATAAGGTTCCAAGCCAATTTGCCTATCAAATACTGGGGGGAATGTGTCTTGACCGCCACTCATTTGGTTAACCTCACTCCTTTGTCAACTCTAGATGGCAAGAGTCCCTATGAAATCCTCTTCTTAAAAACACCCCATCTTAATCACCTTCGTGTCTTTGGGTGCTTGTGCTATGTTCATTCAAAAACTAAAGATAAGTTTGAACCTCGCTCCAAACCTTGCGTCTTCCTTGGTTATCCTAATGGGCAAAAGGGTTACAAAGTCCTCGACTTAGAAACACAAAAACTTGTTGTTTCAAGAGATGTTATTTTTTATGAAGACAGGTTTCCTTTTGAATCCAAGAATGAAGAACCAAGAATTACACCTATCTCCACTACAAATCTTGAAGTAGTCGACGAACCCAACCTTGACATCATCGTTCCCACCGACTCCATTCAAAGGGAACCTGCGGCAAGCCATGGAGAAGGGGTAGACCTAAGCACAAACTCAAAACCCATACAAGAAAGACCAAAAAGAACCCGACAGCTCCCCTCTTACTTGCAGGACTTTGTTGTGGAACTTCCTGGAGGTGATGAGCGATCCACACCTGCAGCAAATCAGGCTTCTTCAGGTACACCCTACTCTCTACTTTCTCACCTCTCATACTCACAATTTTCGTCCTGTCATAAAGCCTATCTTGCAGCCCTTACTACTCATAAAGAACCGCAGACCTATATTGAGGCTTGCACAGATCCTAAATGGACCGAGGCAATGAGACAAGAGGTTGAGGCCCTTGAAAAAAACCAGACATGGGACCTAGTGAGATTGCCAGCCGGGACACGTCCCATTGGCTGCAAATGGGTGTTCAAAGTTAAACACAAGTCAGATGGCAGTGTGGAACGTTATAAGGCAAGATTGGTAGCTAAAGGGTTTAGTCAAGTGGAAGGCATTGATTTCACTGAAACCTTTGCGCCTGTTATAAAACTCACCACTATTCGATGCTTGTTGTCTATAGCTGCAGCAAAGGGATGGGAACTGCATCAGATGGATGTACATAATGCCTTTCTTCAAGGCGACCTAGATGAAGTCATTTATATGGAACCACCTCCCGGGTATATGAAATCTGGAGATAGTCGAGTATGCAAATTGAAACGGTCACTTTATGGCCTAAAACAAGCTCCACGTCAATGGTTTGCCAAGTTGTCATGTGCACTGGTAGGATATGGATTTCAGCAATCGAAATCAGACTACTCCCTGTTCACACTAAAGGTCAGAAACATATTTGTTGCCGTGCTCGTTTATGTCGATGATATGATAATTGCTGGCAACAACTCAGATGAAATTTGCAAGGTGAAAGATTATCTACATGTGCATTTTCATGTTAAAGATCTTGGCAAACTAAAATATTTTCTTGGTCTTGAGACTGCGAGATCTCCAGATGGAATCTTTGTGTCACAAAGGAAGTATACTCTTGATATACTGAATGAAACAGGTATGATGGGATGTAAACCTGCCAGCTTTCCTATACAGCAACAACATGGGCTGGCCTCAAAGGAAGGAAAAGTTCTAGCTGATCCAGGTCGATATAGAAGACTAGTTGGGAAGCTGATATACTTAACCATCACACGACCAGACATTGTGTATGTGGTTAATCTGCTCAGTCAGTTTATGCAGCATCCAAGTGATGTGCATTTAGATGCCGCCATGCATGTGCTACGGTACCTAAAGAAAGCGCCTGGGCAAGGACTGTTCTTCCCATCCAAAACAGAGTTGGAGTTACGAGCCTATTGCGATGCAGATTGGGCTAGTTGCCCCAAAACAAGAAGATCTACCACTGGTTACATCACTAAACTTGGAGATGCACCAATTTCGTGGAAGTCAAAGAAACAATCTACAGTTTCCCGATCTTCAGCAGAAGCAGAGTATCGCTCGATGGCTGCAGCTGTTAGTGAGCTTGTTTGGCTCAAGTCATTGCTTAACGATCTGACGGTACAGCACCCACAGCCGATTCAGTTGTTCTGTGACAATCAGGCAGCAATTCATATAGCCTCGAATCCAGTTTTTCACGAGCGGACCAAGCACATTGAGATCGATTGCCATTTCGTTCGTGACAAGATTCAATCCAAGGAGATAGTCTTATGACATATTTCGACTTCATCTCAACTAGCGGATGTTCTTACAAAGGCACTAGGTCGAGCTCAATTTGAATTTCTTGTAAGCAAGTTGGGCATTGAAAATTTCCATGCTCCAACTTGAGGGGGTATGTTACGATAGAAGTTTCTTGTGGCTTAAGTAGCTTAAGATTATCCTTATCACTTTAGCCTATTTTTCAGTTTGGTAGTGTTGGTACTGAACTGAAACACATGAACTTGCTTCGTATAAGAAGCCATTGCTGTAAAACTTCTACATACAGAGAAGAGCGATTACAAAGAATGATTATTTACAATTTCTAAGTTGTTTCTCGGTAAGTTCAACGATGCTGCTGATAAATCTATAGCCTTTCCTTTTGTTATAACGCTTAGTTTTCTGGTTCACTATCTCATAAGAGCAAAATCATAGAAAAAAGAAAGAAAAAAAATTCAAGCAAGTTGTCAAGCTTCTTTGGGGAAGTTTCTCGGGCAATTTGTCTGTTTAAGAAACCACGTTTAGTGGCAGGGGTAGAGTCAGAAAAAATAGTCAGTGTAGAAATGATTAATTATTTTATTAAATGTACTTGTTGTTGGCCCAAGTGCAACCAAGAGGGGGGGTGAATTGGTTGTTTTAAAAACTTTAGCAAAATCAAAATTTACAACTAAATTTACTCAACCAAAGATCAAGAACAAACCAAGTAATCCTAAGCACAAATAAAGCAAGTAAATAAAAGAGAATAAAGGAAAGAGTGCACCGGGATTTATAGAGGTTCAACTCCACCAACCGGAGTCTACGTCCTCTCCTCAAGCTTGCCCACTTGAGATTTCCTCCACTATTTCTTGATCAATATTACAATGGTGTTTTCTTCAAGGTTCACACCCAACCAATCACTAGTTTTCTAAAGGCTAACTAGAAACCTTACCAACACCCTTTTCCTCACTAGTTTTCCTAGAGGCTAACTAGAAACCTCACCAACTCAATCTTCACAAAATGGTGTTTACAAGATTACAAAGTGGTAAGAACAATAGAAGCTCTCAAAGCTAGATAAACAAGAAACCTCACCAACTCAATCTTCACAAAATGGTGTTTACAAGATTACAAAGTGGTAAGAACAATACAAGCTCTCAAAGCTAGATAAACAAGTGATAGCTCATTCTCTTAGTATTTCTCAAACTCAAGTTCTTTGAAGATTAAATCTCTTTTCTAGTTGCCAAGAGTTGTTTCCAAAGTGTTTCTCCATGTTTTTATACTCATATGGGGGCCAAAGAGACGTTGGAAACCTGCTGGGGAAGTTTGGAAAAGTTCCTGAAATTCTGGTGACCGTTACTCTGTTTTTTGTGCAAGTTCCAGACTTCGCGTTAAGTTTCGAGTTTAACAGGTTAAACTCGACTTCTCTCTCCAACGGTCAAAAGCAGCTGAAGATAGAGCATTAAATGCGTGCCAGACGTGTACAGGTGGCATCTTCTGATTCGCCCGAGCTCCATTTGAAATTTTGACTGAAAACGCGCCACTTGAGACATTTGAACCCAAGCCTTCAGATTTCAGTTTAACAGGTTAAAACCGAGTTTTAACGCGTCTGCTGAAGTTTGAAAACTCACAGGAAACTTATCCTTCGAATTAACCTCGTTTAACGTGTTAAAGTGTAACCCTGGGAGCAAGTTAAACTTGGGTGAAAGAAATACCTGTTAAACTATGACTTTAATGGATTAAACTTGAAACAACTCCAAAACACTTGTCATTTGGAAATCAAAACTTGATTCAAACATTAACCTAAGTTAATAACCTACCAATTTCTTTTCAAAAGCAATTTTTCCTCAATATTCTTAAAACATATTTTTTGAGATAACACTTGAAATACTTAGAATTTAAGCACAACTTTAACAAATCTATTTTGACCCAATAAAATGATATTAAACACAATAACACAATACACTTGTCATCATCAAAATTAAATATTTGCTTGGAACAAATCCAACAATCTCCCCCTTTTTGATGATGACAAAACAATCTTTCAAAAAATACATATAACATCCAAACAATTAGCATAAACAATGATTCTCCCCCTTATTAAATATTCTTCAATTTTATCTCTCCCCCTTTTTGTCATAATCAAAAAAACATATATATCAACAAAATAAATCATGAAAAATTTTCAAACAAAGTTACCACAACATGCAATAAGCTCCCCCTTAATCAAGGCATACAAACTTTAAGGAATTTTTACAAGAAAATATGCTCCCCCTTAGTCCAAGCATATAAAAAAAAAAAGCATGCTCCCCCTTTCTAGATCAAGCAAAATAGCCAAGTATCAACTAATAGGCTAGCAACATAATATTTTCTATACAAAATCATATCATCAAATATTTGAACAAATCCACAATCATCATGATGCTCATAAAACATATCACATATCTTCTAAAAATAGTGAATAACTTATATACTCATTAAACAACATATCAAAATCAAATAGCTCAATGTATCAATAATTACCATTAACCAAAGAAAATCAACAATGTTACCACAAATTGAGCTTTGTCTCAAGCATTTGTCATTGAACTTCAAATCCCCAATTTCTTTGTACATAGAGCTTTTATGTATAAGCTTCTAATTATTGCTCCATGCTCTAGCACCCTACAACAAATCTCAAATTTTGATCTTAGGTACCCAAATCTCTTTGGGTCCATGAGAGTTAGCTCCAACAATGTTGGTTCCTTTAGGAACCCATACCAATTTATATCCCAAAGGAACTTTTCCTTTTCTAACCATGCATTCATAAGAATAATGACCTTTTCTACCACAAGCATGACATGTTACAAATGAACTAGATGAGGATGTAGATGCATCAATAAATCTATTTCCAAATTTTCTTTCTTTCATCAATGGATTAAAACCAATTCCCGCTTTTTCATAAACTCTTTTTGAGCGCCAAGTAAAAAATCAAAGTTTTATTTACCTTTAACAAATTTAGACAAAGATTGGGTGAGATCAAGTTTATCCTTTTTTAATTCATCTATTTCTTGTCTCAAGGATAAACTAATATTCACATTCTCTTTCTTCAAGTCATCTATTTCTTTTGTTAGAGAGGTATTTTCAATTCATCAACCTTTTTGGCAAGTCTTTTTGAATTTTTGAAAAGCTCATGAAAACATCTAATAATTCTTCATATGAGCAACTAGATGAACATGATGATGATGATGATAAGTTATTAGAGTAAGTACTTGTTAACTCATCTTCCTCTTTTGCCATGAGGCATAAGTTGGCTCCATCATTTGATGTTGAAGTACTTTTACTTTGATTTGAGGATAAATCACTAGCACTCCATGCCACCACCATGGATCTTCTATTCTTCTTATTGCATCCCATTTTATTTTTCTTCTTATTTTTCTTTCTTTTTTTGTCACCAATGCAATTTTGATTGCCCTTCTCTTTTCCATGTTTTGCCTTCCCTTTTCTATCCACCAAACCAAGTCTTTCCCAATTTCATTAGTGGAATTGCAATCTAAAAAACCTTCAAGTGTTTCATTGCTCATAGAGGAATAAAGAATATGCATTGCCCTAGCATTTAGAGTACATGATCTCATATCAAAATTTTTTAACCCCTCTTCAACTATTTTCCAAATCTCAAAATCATTTGCTTGAATAAAAATTTTCATTCTTTCTTTCCACAAGTTCAAATTTTCAAAACTCAAAGGAGGTGGAAAGATAGAACTCATGTTATCACATAAGGTTGCCATAATCTTTAGATTTTAAACCGCAAGGTTTTCAAAACAAAAATCACCGAGCTCTGATACCAATTGTTGGCCCAAGTGCAACCAAGAGGGGGGGTGAATTGGTTGTTTTAAAAACTTTAGCAAAATCAAAATTTACAACTAAATTTACTCAACCAAAGATCAAGAACAAACCAAGTAATGCTAAGCACAAATAAAGCAAGTAAATAAATGAGGATAAAGAAAAGAGTGCACCGGGATTTATAGAGGTTCAACTCCACCAACCGGAGTCTACGTCCTCTCCTCAAGCTTGCCCACTTGAGATTTCCTCCACTATCTCTTGATCAAGATTACAATGGTGTTTTCTTCAAGGTTCACACCCAACCAAATCACTAGTTTTCTCCAAGGCTAACTAGAAACCTTACCAACACCATTTTCCTCACTAGTTTTCCTAGAGGCTAACTAGAAACCACACCAACTCAAGAGATTCTAAACTTGTGTTTACAAGCTTACAAAGTGGTCAGAACAATAGCAGCTCTCAAAGCTAGATAAACAAGTGATAGCTCATTCTCTTAGTATTTCTCAAACTCAAGCTCTTTGAAGATTAAATCTCTTTTCTAGTTGCAAAGAGTTGTTTCCAAAGTGTTTCTCCATGTTTTTATACTCATATGGGGGCCAAAGAGACGTTGGAAACCTGTTGGGGAAGTTTGGAAAAGTTCCTGAAATTCTGGTGACCGTTGCTCTGTTTTTTGTGCAAGTTCCAGACTTCGCGTTAAGTTTCGAGTTTAACAGGTTAAACTCGACTTCTCTCTCCAACGGTCAAAAGCAGCTGAAGATAGAGCATTAAATGCGTGCCAGACGTGTACAGGTGGCGTCTTCTGATTCGCCCGAGCTCTATTTGAAACTTTGACTTAAAATCGCGCCAGTCGTAGAATTTGAACGAAGCTGTCAAAATTCGACTTAACAGGTTAAAACAGAATTTTAACGCGTTGCCTGATGTTCTCCAAAAAGTCACAGGAAACTTAACTCTCGAATTAACCCAGTTTAACGTGTTAAAGTGTAACCTGGGAGCAAGTTAAACTTGGGTGAAAGAAATACCTGTTAAACTATGACTTTAATGGATTAAACTTGAAACAACTCCAAAACACTAGTCATTTGGAAATCAAAACTTGATTCAAACATTAACCTAAGTTAATAACCTACCAATTTCTTTTCAAAAGCAATTTTTCCTCAATATTCTTAAAACATATTTTTTGAGATAACACTTGAAATACTTAGAATTTAAGCACAACTTTAACAAATCTATTTTGACCCAATAAAATGATATTAAACACAATAACACAATACACTTGTCATCATCAAAATTAAATATTTGCTTGGAACAAATCCAACACTTGTAAAATTTAAAACTTATAAGGTCGAGTTGTAAATTTTATGGAAGATATTGTGCACTACATATGTGCTCGGCCTCTGTTTAGTGAGAACAAGGTTATTTTCACAGTTTCAACCACGCTTTTAATAGCGTGTATTAACAGATTCAAGATTCAACACCTTATTTTCTCTTGCCATTCTTTTCAAAAAAATTCAAGTAAATCAAACGTAGTCCCTTGTTTGTTACAGCTTTTGATGGATTCTAGTTTTTTTTTTTACACCCAGAAGCAAATGGGATATTAAGAAAAAGGAAGCTTCCCTACCGAAGACCTGAGCTGGATGCAACGCTCCTCTCAAAACAACAAGACAACAACAATAAGGTGACTTGTGAATTGGGAAGCTCATGTCTTCTACCAAAGTGACTAGAGTAGTTGAAGAGGGACGATAACCAAACATCTATAAAAGTTGTCGGTTAGGACCTAATCTTCTGAAATGGGGCTTCAATCAGTGGCTAATTTCATTTCCAAAGCTCAACTAGAATGAAATGCTTGAACAAAACCATCTGGATTCAAACATGATGGCATCATACCCATTGTGTCTTGATCTATCTTTTTCGAGCTCCATCAACTAAAATGGTTTCATGACCATTTGCGGATGATTTGTTCCCCCAAGAATTAGATAGAAGTGAAGTGAGGGATGTTTGATTATCATCATCCATGTAGCAAATTAAAAACTACAGCTTGATTTAAGCTTCCCACCTCCTGATCTTTGCGGAACAATATGTTTGTTGGGTCTGAAATGCATTTCCTTAAAAATCACATCATTTTGGCACACTCCATAGAATAGCAATCACTAGGATTATGCTATAAATTCTAAAAAAACAATCTTTGGAATAATTGAAAAAGTGAACTTTTAAAAAAACCATCTGAATCAAAAGTCAATCACTAGTGCGTATAATGCCACACAAAATGGGACTCGTGACAATACATAAGCATATGTTCTTGGAGCCGAGTGGCATCTAGGACAAAAATTGTCAGTAGAACATTCTTTTTTCACTAGATTTGTTCCTGTTGGAAGAGTATCAGTAAAACATTTCAACATAAATACTTCGTATTTGTAGGGAACATCTAAAGTCCATACCCTTTCGTAAAACATACAATCATTAGACCTATGATGACCACCAGTATTAGAATATATCTGAACTTGGTCATGCTTTTTAGAAAAAACATAGTTTTGTTTAGAAGTTATGGATTATAGCGTGTCAATATGCGAGCCATAGAACTAGGCCCAACACCTTTACATGCACTTGAATCTTAGGCCATATAAAGATCGATCAAGCTGATTTAGGTTGGCATTTCGCCTTTGACTATATGTCTATATCTTATCCAAATAACAATATGTTGTACCTTTGTTGGCCTGTTTGGCGAGAACTATTTACGATTAGTGTTGAAGTTTTTGAAGATTTATTAATAATATTATACGAATACCATACTCAGATTAGTTCACGATTCACAGAGACAATGCTGCAAATGAAGTGGATGAAGTAAGAAGAGACAACTAAATATATTGCTAATACTAACTTCGCTTGAAACTACTAGATATTATATTATAGACATAGGTCTAATTAGACATAGGAGCCCAATACTATTCACTGCCGCCCAAGCCCACGACCCGGCCTACTTCGAAACTGAAATTACAATTTTACCCACGCTTGAAAACTGTTTCGTAAAACTCTGCGAATTCAAACTACACACTTCCCGTAACTCGTCTCCTGCAACTGTTCACTTCTCTCCTCCACAATTGAAAACGCCATGGCTGATAATCGAAAGCTCGTCGCGCTTCCCGTTACAGAAGACGACTACTACGGCGAGTTCACCGAGAAACAGCAAGAAAGGTAGACCTTCGTACATTTCACCGCCGTTCTCTAGCTTTTTATTGTACGTTTTCAGTTCCGGCAACTCGCCGGCGTTCTCTAGCTTTTTATAGTGCGTTTTAAGTTCCGGCAACACGTCGGAACGCCGGCCACGCACCGGATAGCCTTTTCTACTTCTCTACCTTTCCTCTTTGAACCTCATTATCGATTCATGTCTGACAATTTTACTTAATCAAAACCTAACCTATAATTTGACAATTTCAGGCGAGATAAAGAGAAACCGGCGACAAGCAAGCAAAAGCAACATCCAACACATGCTTCTGAAACTGAACCAAAACACAAGAGGTAAAACACAAATATTACTGTAGAATTTACTGAAATTTCTTCTGAGTATTCTCGTTCTCTGTGCAGACAAAAAATAAAACTCACCGTGAAACCGCCACCGTTCTTGAACAGGAGTCGAAACTCCCCTTCGTAAGCAACCTAAATATACTCTTCTATCATATAGACACTATGGCTTCTTGTAGTAGACACATTATGTAGCGCATAATAGACACTATTACTTATTGATGTAGACACGTTGTGTAGCTAGTGCACACACTTTTCATGCATATAATGAAATCAGCTTACAAAACTACTGAACACAGTTGCATGTGTTGCAATATTGGAGGATGAATTACTAGCTTGTCAGAACTCATTACATCTTTGCTGTTTGTTTGTATATGAGCAATGATACCGGCATAGTTTGGAGCAACACATTAGAGCTACTAATATTGTGGTTTCTTGGTTAAGCGTGATACAGCACAGGAGGCTTTTTGAAACTTCAGTTATGTTGCTTTTGCTTTCAGTAACAAATTGGGACAGTATATTTTTTTTGATACTCGGAATAGTGTTTTCAAACATAATAGATATGGGAAACCTCTTCATTGCCCTATTTTAATCTCAGTTAAGTTACCTACTTTGTTTTCTTTTAACATGAAAAGTCTAATGTGCATCTTATCCCTTATGTTTATGTCTATTTGTATTTGAATACTACCCTTCATGTCATAAAGTTTCATATAGACACTTTTGTTTCTTGTAGTAGACACATTATGTAGCGCATGAAAACATTTTCTTTTTGGTTGTTCACACAGACAAAACACGAGGCAACAGACATCAACTCGAGAAAAGCCAAGTCCAGCAAAGCCTATCATTTACAGAAGAAGACAAGACACTGCACAAGCACCTCAATCTAAGCAGAATGATGCCGCAAAGCATAAGAAACAGCATCACACAGGCTCTGCAAAGAAACCTAACCCCCCAGCAAAGAAAGCACAAAAGGAAGAGTCAAGCCCTGCAAAGAAACCTAACCCCCCAGCAAGAAAAGAAGGCAAACAAAATGCCAGCCCTTCAACCTTAAAGCGGTATATAGTATTCACAATGCATTTTCACATTATGCTTATTTTTTTAATGCAAAAAGTGTGCACTGCTTCTGTATACTCTGTCTATTGATTCTCTGTATACTCTGTATACTGGTTATTTCTTTACTGGTTGATTTATTTTCTAGAAAAGTGTGTACTGTTTCTCAATAATCTATCCATTATTTCTCTATTAAGTGTTTACTAGAAAAGTATATTCTATTTCATAATTTTTTTGGTCATTTATTTACTGCAAAATTGTGAACTGGTTTATTCCCTTACTGGAAAATGTGTCTACTTGTTATACATAATATGTCTGTTGGCACTCTATCAAATGTCTATTGGTTCTCTGTGAACTCTTTCTAGAAAAGTGTCTACTGGTTCATTTCTTTTTTGAAAAAGTGTCTACTGTTTCTCAATAATCTGTCTATTATTTATCTATCAAGTGTTTACTTGAAAAGTGTCTCATATTACATTACTTTTCTGGTCATTTATTTTCGGAAAAATTGTCCACTGGTTCATTCCCTTGTTGGAAAATGTGTTTACTTGTTATACATAATATGTCTATTGGCACTCTATCAAATGTCTATTGGTTCTCTGTGAACTCTTTCTAGAAAAGTGTCTACTGGTTCATTTCTTTTCTGAAAAAGTGTCTACTATTTCTCAATAATCTGTCTATTATTTATCTATCAAGTGTTTACTTGAAAAGTGTCTCATATTACATTACTTTTCTGTCATTTATTTTCGGAAAAATTGTCCACTGGTTCATTCCCTTACTGGAAAATGTGTCTACTTGTTATACATAATATGTCCATTGCCTTACTAACAAATGTCTATCATTACTGTATTAAAATTTTTTAACTACTGAAACGTAACATTTCATTGCAGCATAATGTATAGAACACGGTGCAACCCTGGACAGGTTAGGCAGACAATGGATTTACTCTCCACTAGCACAGAGCATGTTAATGCAATCAAAGAGCTTGGATTTGGATCGCTGTTCAACATAACATGCACCAGGCTTTTCCCAAACCTAGTACAGTGGCTAGTGGAACATTTTAACCCGGATGACACAACCTTGCGCATATCCAAACATTCAACCATCAAGATAACGGCTGAAGATGTGCATAATGTGTTAGGGATTCCCATTGGTCCAAGGGTGGTTGATGAACACCCTTATTCTCGTGCAAATGACCCGGAACTTCGACAGTGGAGAATGCAGCATGGGAAGGAAAATGGACCATTGACAAGTCAAGTTTCAAGCATAGTGATTAACTCATCAAAGGCAGATCAAGATTTCAAGCTTCACTTTGTCATATACATAGTCACAAAGCTGCTTGTACCATCCAATAGATCCAGCTGCAATTGGAGGGTTCATAAAGCATTGAAGGATCTTTCTGCATGCCATCAGCTGAACTTCTGTGCCTACACCTTGAACACACTTGCTACGCAAATTAGCAAGTACAAAGAAGACCCTGTCAACAACCAATGCATTGGTGCATGCCTCTACTTCCTACAGGTAAATGTGTCATGTTTATTTGTCAACAACTTTCATACTAACAACTTTCATACTAACTGGTCTTAAATGTGCAGATGTTTTATCTCGATCGGGTAATGTTCAGGGGGAAAACTCTTGTCACTAGAGTTTTCCCATCAATCACAGGTTGGACAAATGATATTGTCCTCAGAAGATTAAATGAAGAGAGAAGTCAAGGTGGATTTGGCAGAGGACAAATACTATCAGCCAATCTTCCTTCTGCTGATACTCCAAAAGCTGATGCTCCAAAAGTACCAAAGAAGTCTGATCACCCTGAGCAGCCAGAGAAGAAGGCTGACCAGACTGCTGCAGAAACTCAAGAAAAACAGCCTGAAGAGCCTCAAAGCAAAGAGCAACCAGCAGAAGGTAAGCCTGAAAGCAAGGAGCAACAACAGCCTGCTGACTCTGAAAGCAAGGAGCAACAACAGCCTGCTGACTCTGACAACTCATTCACAGCAAGAATGAAGCAGTTAAATAATAAGGTTCAAGAGGCAGCTCTTGCAATGAAAAGAGTGGAAGACGAAATTGCAAGAGTCTGTGAGCTGTTCCCTCTTGTTACAACTCCACTTGCAAAGCTGATACAGAGGTCGCATGAGCTCAATCCTGGCACTGCTGAAAGCAGCCCATGGGATGAGAAATTCATTCTCCAAGTTGAGCAAGTGATGGATGCAATGGAGAAAGCAAGGCTGGCACAGATTGCACTGCAATCTAAAAATGTCTATTGCACACCTGATGAGCAAAATGATAATGATCAGGAGCTTGAAGACCTTGCTCAACCATTTGTGCTTGACTTGCCAGATGATGAAGGTCCAATACCAACAGTTCTAGACTTTGATCTAGAAACTGGACCTTCTTTCAATTTGGGAATAGATGGAAGTCAGGAGAAAGCTGATAGGCCAGCTAGAGCAAAGAAGAAATCAGTTTTCTTGAAATCCCCATATCTCCAACGGTTCAAGAAAACACTCCCTTTATACCTCACAAGCACAGAGTCTATTGTTGTAGACTATGCATGGAGCATGAAAGAATCAGTCAAGTAAGTGTCGCAGCAAAAAAAATTTATTAGCCAATGATCATTTATTTCAATTACTGCAAATTTACTGAGAACTGTCTACTGCTTATATTTCAATTGCAGTGAGCTGCTGTCAAAATTCACACCAGATGTCTTCAACTTTAGGAATGAATTCCACAGTTTAAGACCTGAAAAATTGGTATTTGACTCTATAATAACCGCCTATGCTTATACTTTGAATCAAAAAGAGTTGAACAAAGAGTTTCCAGAACGTTGCTTCCTCCCCAGCCATGCATCTGTAAGTAAAACTCTGTCTGTAACATCTTAAAAATTCACTCTGTTTAAGTCTAACATCTATTTAATAATCTTTGTTACAGGCCTGCATTTTCCACATAATTGTCAACAATAAGTTTGATCCTGAAGTTGTCAAGAAGAATGCTAATAAGGAGAACAGCATATGCCAAATGCTCAACTTGTGGCTCCAATACAACCACATCACGAAAGAAATGTTGCATGCTTGCAAACTTGTAAGTGCACTCTTATTATGAAAAACTTGTTGCATGGTTGCACATGTACTACACAATTATTCATGGTGTCCCAGCCCCTAAAATAAGTTTTTATGAAACAGCTGTTCTTCATATGTCCTAAAGATGTCCACTTCAGCGTGTTCTGCATTAACACTGAAAGCAAGAAGATAGAGGTCATGGACAACAGGGATGAGGAGATGGCAAAATATGAACAGTTTCCCTTTCTTCTGGTAATCATTCAAAGTGTCTATTATTTCAATTCAAAGTGTCCATTATTTAAATACAAAGTGTCCATTATTTCAATACAAAGTGTCTATTATTTTAATTCAAAGTGTAATTTTTCAATTCAAAGTGTCTTATCCAAAGTGTCTATTCTTTTTATTGAAAGTGTCTATTATTTCAATTCAAAGTGTATATTATTTCAATTCAAAGTGTCTATCATTTCGATTCGAAGTGTCTTATGAAAACATAACACCGTTTACTTTTAACAGAGACAAATCATCAGCAAATGGCTTGACTCCTGGGAACATCCCCTTGCATCTGAAATTGGAAGATACCAACCCACATTTGTTTCTTTGCTGTGGAAAAAGACCTACAGGCAGTACATGAGGAATGCAAAAGATTGTGCCATTTTTGCAATGAAACATATGGAATTATATCATGGCCAACCGTTTGTTTCTGACCTGGGACCGGTAACAACTATAACATCTATAATGTCTTCTTCATGCACTACCAAATTACTATTTATACACTTATTGTTTTTGACTTTGCATAAAGAAATCATGAATAAGTACAGAATGCAAGTTGCAGCTACTTTAATGTTGCATCCGCACAACCAGGTGAAAGATACTGTTTTGACAAATGCAAATAGACTACAAAATGCAAAAGCTGCTTAACTTGACTTATAGATAACATGTAGTTAACATGTGACAGTTGCTTACAGGTTAGATTGATAGCATGCACAAAATAGTTGTCTTCTTATATGTTTAGGAAGTAGTTTCATAGCTTGTGATATGTCTTCTTATAGGACAAAGTAGTTGTTAATCGTATTGTTTGTTACTGTTAGTGTCTGAAACAGTTGCTTTATATACAGTATGAATTTTGCAAAAGTGTCTTGTATAGATTAACAAAGTGTGTACTAACAGTAATTAAAGTGTTTAAACACTCATAATATGTAACTTAGTTGAGTGCATAAATTGTTAGTCGTATTAAAAACATAACAGTATAATCTTGGATCACTACATAAATTATTACTCGATAAAAACATAATCAATTAAATATCTAATCATTAATTATACGATTGGTTGAATACATGAATTCTTAGTCATATTAAAAACATAATTGTATAATCTTGGATCACTAAATAAATTATTACTCGATAAAAACATAATCAATTAAATATCTAATCCTTAATTATATGAAAAGGCGCCCAAGGACCGAAGCAGCACATATGTTCACAAAACGAAACAGTCTGACGTCTCTTCATAATACACAATATAACCGACCAAACACCTATTCATCACCTATAAAATGTGCAACCATAACCATAAGTTTTCAACACCTTTTCATCCTACACACTTGTTTAAAAAATGGACAACTTGAAACCGAGCAAGAAAATCTCCAAGCATACCCTCCAAAAAACAATTCAATCATTACCACATAATATGCTTACTGAGATACTCTCAAATGTTGGTGCTTCATCCATCAATGACCTTAGCAACGCTGCATAATCTTGCAAGGTCTTTCACAAGGCTGCAGATGATAAGTTGGTGTACCAAAGGTTGAACATAAATGATTTATCTTTCAGACCATTTCGCCCAAAAGAGTGTTATATCCACCAACGGTGCATGGAAGTTGAAAATACAGATGCCTTGACAGAAGAAGGTATCGCTCAATATTTTATAACTGTAAATGAAACGAAGGGCTCAAACTCCTCAAAAGAGCAGCCGAAAAGGGCAATAGTAAGGCCTAATACTTGTATGGAATAATAGCAATCATATCACCATTTCAGGAACATGAAAAGACCAAAGCAATGGAATTATTGTCTCTTATCATCGAGGGAAAAAATGGAAGGCAAAAGCCATGGAAGATTGCTGAATGTCGAAGGTTTGTACGACAAACATTTACTCGTTTATGGGCGCTTAACAAAAGGCTTGTTGCCATCGGACACAATCTTAAAGATTGTCAATCACCACATGATAGGCCAAATCTCCCTGACACAGGAGCGTACATATCAAGCCCAATTTGCTATAAGCCTTGCATGTGGAGATGCGAAGCAAAACTATTTTGCAAGTTCTTAAAAAGGACAGCTCCAAACATATAAATGTTATATTGTCTTTGAAATATATTTTATTTTATTTGAAATATGTATTATTCTACACACATTGTAAATTAAGAACTAGTATTGTAAATAAAAAGAATTAATTGATATTGTAGAAACCATAGTCCTTATCATTCCCATATCCACTTAATTCTCTAGAAAATTCCACTATCACACTACATTTTTTATGTGTACTGTAAACAAATAACCTGTAGACATTTCAATAAACTTCAGCTGTAACTGTGAATTTAACTCTGTAGACATTTCAACAATGGTTTATAGACACTTTGACTATTCCTATCGAACACTATACTGGACCACCCCTGCCCCTACCACTGCCCTTACCACTGCCCCTGCCCCTGCCCCTGCCCCTGCATCCACGACCACGGTTGAAATCCACTCCACTCTTCTTCCGCTTTGATCCAAATATATTAGATGTCACAAACGCAGGATTCAAAACATCCACTTCACAACAAGACCCAGCACTGTTAATTGTCTGACACTCTTTGCTGGCATTGGCAGTTCCAGCCTTCATCTTCAAAACATGCTTTTGCATTGACAGCAGTCCTTGCTCACACACATACCTACATTCCTAATCTTTTTGACACTCAATCATCAATGATAAAAAGCCCATCATCATGTTAGTACGCCAAGCAATTGTAGAAAATGCATCACCACACAAATATTTCCTATCCTAATCCATAACAATCCTTGCTTCCTTGGTCCAACGGTGAAGTATATACTACTTAGGAATTTCATGCACATTATTCACATTCAACACACGCAATGAATGGCAACAAAGCAAGCCCTTCTCCTCAAACAACATACATGAACAAGACACAGACAATGAAGCAGCATCATACTTAACATTAAATTTCCTCCAATCTTGATTCCCAACCAAAACCTCATATTCAATAACACCACCAACCTCAGAAACAGCCTTTGACTCAGCAAAAACACCAACAAATAATTCATTTTCAAACTCTTTCAAGATAGTATGAGTGTATACCTTAGAAGCATCAACCAATATCTTTGAGTGTTCAGCCCTCACATTCACCACTCCAGTTTTTTGAAAATCTTCTTCAAGTGCTCTATTTCTCCAGTCTTTCAACATGTTCTCAACAGCAGTGAAAACAGCAAACAAACCTATTTGCTTATTTGCAAGCGATATCAGAACACTATTTGTGCTTTCACTACATTGTGATGATCGAAGCCCTGCAGTCAAAACGTACACAAAGTGTCTATTAATATCAAACAAATTGGCTAAGCATTATATTCAAAATGTTCATTAATCATGCATAAATTACACAGTGAAATTACCTGCAGAGAAAACGTGCTTGCATAGTGCTGGGAACCACTTAAACCTTGCTACATACAAGTTCTTCAACCATCCCACATTAAAATAGTTGAAACTTCCAAGCATTTTTGACCATTCATCATAAAACTCACTAGCAGTAGCACAATAATACAAATATCTATAAAAAAATTTTGGAAAAACTTTCAACGCACATTAAGCCCTTGATGTTCTTTTTGGCATTTTCACAAATATGTCACAGACATAATCTGTGCTGAACACCATAGAAAACATGGTCAACTGTAAATCCAATTGCACCATCCTGATCTGATCCAATTGTCTGAGGAAGCTTTCCACCCATGCCCCTCTTAAAACACTCAAAACACCAAACAAAGTGCTCCCTCTTCTGCCCCATAAGAAAAGCAACAACAAAAACAACATTCTGCTTGTGATTGTTTAATCCAATAAACGGAGCACAAAACATATTGTACCGATTGGTTCGAAATGTAGTATCAAACACAACAACGTCACCAAATGTTGTATAATCAACCTTCATCACTTCATCAATCCAAATAAAACTACTTAATCTGTTTTCACTATCAACTAGCACCTCATAGAAGAAATCAACATCTTTTGATGCCTTACGCTTAAAAGTATCAAGCAGCAGTGAAGCATCCCTAATATCTAATTCAGATGCATGCTCAGCGGATAAGTAATTGTAAAACATTCGTTTAGTCAAGCCAAGTGACTCAAGCCCACCGACTTCATTTGATATAACCCTAATAGCATCTGCAGGTCTAATCCCATTCCCCCATCAAATCTGCAACAGCTACGAAAATATCTTTATTCCAAAACTTAGCTAACCGCAACAAATATCGCTACCTAACAGCAACAAATGAATGATTATGCTGTCCTAAATGAGCATGACATACCCACAATCCATCATCACTCAACTTAACACATATCACCGCACGACAATTACTACGCTTATCAACTCTACGACGTTCAGCAGCCTCTTTCTTAACATTATCAGACTTTAAACTAGCATAGGAATAAAGGAACTCCTTGTGGTAAAGTGCCCCATCCTTTCTACCACCCCTATATTTACTCCTTGCACAATGTATGCTATAACTTCTAGAAATAGCATACTTTTTTTAAAAAAACTCAGTTTCATCTACAGAATCAAAGGTTGCTCCAACCCAGGTAACATCATCAGCAGAATTTACAGAATCAGAACCAACAGATAATGTGACATCACCAGCTGCACTTACTGCCATACAATACAAAAACAAACCATGAAATAAACAAAACACATATGAGACAAACAGGAAATCTTCAAAAACCCAAAATTCTATCTGATTCAATTTCATAGAACCTTCCACTACCTGCACAGGTAAGTGTCTAAAAATAAGTCCAAATGTGTCCAAACAGTATACATAAAGTGTTTAGTAAAAAACCAATATCACAACCTGAATCTACTTTAACACTTGTAGATTGAAGTCCTTTACTCCTAGACAAAAGATGTCCACATCTTACAGCAAAGAGTGTCAAAGCATTATTCCCAAAACGTCTAAGCATTACAACCAAAATGTACGAACAAAATCTACACAAGCAACCAAATAATACCAGAATCAACTTTCACACTCATAGACTGACATCCATCACAACCAGACGAAACATGTCCAGATACTGCACCATAAATTGTCTAAAACAATATGAAAAAATGTCCACAAGGAATGCTGGATACTTAAATACAACAAGTAAAAAAACCTGTATGCTCGCCAATTCCTTTATCACAGACATCACCTTTTCTGCCATTGCCTTCACCGCCATAATCACAGAACCAATCAGCAACATCCTCATCAGAAAAAGAAATTAACGACTCAATATCCAAAGGCTCGCCGTCTCCAACAACAACAAAACTCGCACTTCCGATCGAAATCATAGTGTAAAAAACTTTGAAAACATTCAGATATAAGTGTTTCCTAGCCTGACCGCTCACCGTGTTTGGCCTCACCCTGGCAACGCCTCGCCCCTGGCTGCTCTCTCAGATCTTCCTTGACTCGAGCATTGTCACAGGCTTCCGTCGGCGTCGAGCATGGAGATCGGAGAGGACGAAGGTTCTGGAACTTTCAGATCTCACGATCTGATCTGTGGGATATGGCAGTAATTAGATACAATAACTAGGGGTAAAAGTGTCATTTACTTGCGTATGTTCAAATGAACATATGCGCACGGTATCCGTAGTATTTGAAACTACGCTAATATTGGCAACTAAGAGTTGAGTTACAACTTACAAGTTCAGGCTTAGTCATCCAAGTGAAAAACCTATGAGGGCGAATTAGGCAAGTAACAAAAGAACTCCCATAGAAAATGCTGCAAGTGAAGTGAACGAAGTAAGAAGTGGTGAATATTGCTAATGCTAACCTCCCTTGAAACTACAGTTATGGGCAACTATCAGCAACAGCTGAGTTACGGGTTTCAAACCGAACTAATTTAAAGGATAGGGGCTTAATCGTCCAAGTAAAAAACCTATGAGGGTGAATTAGGCACTTTGTCGTAACGAAAGGACTACCAAATCGCCAGCAATCCCAACACCAGGTCTGCGGAAGCGGCGATGGGCGTGGCTCAAACCATCTAAAGAAAAGATCGCAGTTAGGTGCGGTACAAAAATATTACAGAAATATTTTCGCTTCAAGGGATCTGATTCGTTCACGGTGAGTTTTTTTTTCTTTGTCAAGTTGTTGGTCGCTTGATTTGTGAGCTATGTCTGCTTCCGGGATCCTAGGAACAAGAAGATTATGTTCGTTTTTGTTTACCACCAGTAGCAGCAGGAGAACTGCAACTTCTGTCTTGTGTTCCTCTAGTCGATCGCTCACCTTGTTAAACTTGGTCAGATTCTTCGCATCCAAAACTGTTATTGAATCAGAGGAAGCAACATCTTTCACGGTTTCTTATCTCAGGAATTCATGTGGGCTTTCTTTAGAATCAGCAAAGTATGTGTCTGCTCATGTGAGTTTTGAGAGCCCAGAAAAGCCTGACTCAGTTATTAATCTCTTGAAAGAACAGGGTTTTACCAATGCCCATATCTCAAAATTCATAAAGATGCAGCCTTTCATGCTTAAAACTAACCCCCGGACATGCATCTTACCCAAGCTGGAGTTTTTTCGCTCTTGCGGGTGTCCTAATGCAGACATTATATCCATATTTTCCAGAAATCCAATTTTGCTGATGCTAAGCCTTGAGAAACGCATTGTTCCTTGTTACAATATCATGAAGAGTGTACTTCTCAGTGACTGTAAAGTTTTCAAATCCTTTCAGCGCCGTCTATCATACATCACTGTTGACCCTGCAGTTCTTGCCTCAAATATTAGACATTTGAGAGATCTTGGGATGCTTCAGGCTTCCCTATCTTACTTATTAACATCTTATCCATCCTTATTGTTCCGAAGATCTTCAAAATTCTGTGAAATTATGAATGAAGTCAAGCAAATGGGATTTGATCCTGCAAAGTATTGCTTTGTCGTTGCAATGCTAGCGTTCAATACTATGAGTCGGGTGACATTGGAATCGAAATTAGACATGTTCATAAGGTTGGGTTTGTCCAGGGATGAAGCCTGGACAGTATTCAGGAAGCAACCTTCGTGCGTGCTCTTCTCAAAAGTGAAGATCATGAAAGTAATGGACTTTATTCTAAACCAGATGGCATGGAAGTCACAAGACATTGTGATGTTTCCACAAGTATTTCTCTACAGCCTGGAGAATAGAATTATCCCTAGGTGCTCTGTTGCTCATGTCTTGCTTTGTAAGGGGCTGGAAAAGGAGATAAAACTGTCAACTTTGTTAGCTGCCTCAGAGGAGTTGTTTATGAAGAGATATGTCACCAGTTTTCAGGGAGCTGTCCCTCAGCTACTTGATTTCTACAAAGGAAGAGCGAGTCTGACTGATCTATCCTTATAACTTTTCCCATGCGCTTGAAGTATTTATTTCTCTCCTTTCTGATAGAGATGTTCTACTTTGTTGCTTTGAGGCCTTTTTCTCTTTTTTTATTTTTCTGTTCTCCTGCTTGGTGCTCCATGAACCTTTCTGAGTAGGTCCTAAGTTCTAGCCTAACTGTATGAATGATGTTCACATGAATGCAGCTCTCTGCCGATTACTTGTGATAGAAGTTATGAGAAACACAAGATTTTTGCCTTGGTGTGACTGTACTCAATCATAAGCTTTGTTTTAGATGTGTCAAACCAATGATAAGTTACACTGCTAGTCTGCTTCCACATGGTTGAGCGGATTAGGCCAATCTAGGAAAAGGTTTCATGCGCATCTGAAAATGTATCAGTTTCCTTCTGACAAAGGAATTGACCGAAATGGCTTTGTTGGAACAACAGGCTGAGGCTTGTGTGATAGAACTCAAACCATTTGACTTGAAAACTTAGTTCTTTTTAAATCTTCAACAGACTCTAATTTTGAATCTATTCAATGATTGTGTGTCATGTGTTGTTGACCGGCGTCAACAGTCTCCAGGTGGAGCTGGGGGCCGGCTTTCGTGGCACCTATCTCAGTTACCATTTTGCAATTTAATAACATCATTCTAAATTGTCTTTAATTAGTTCAATGATGCTTCTAATCGAACTTTTATTCTATTTGGCCTGTCCTTTGTTATAATGTTTACTTTTGATGTTCACCATCTGGCATAAGAAAAAAAAATCATGAAAGTTCGAGCTTGTTCTAATGCAGGCATCGCAACCACCTTTTCAAAATGTTACAAGGAGTGTACTCCTCAGTGTCTGAAGTTATAGAATCCTTTTAGTGTCCTCTAGCACGTTTCATTCTCGACCCTGCAATTCTTGGCCCAGATATTAGACGTTTAGGAGAGATTTGGGATGCCTCAGTCTTCCCTCTCTTATTTAACATCTTGTTCATCCATATTGTTCTGAAAATATTCGAAGTTCTGTGAAATTCTAAACGAGGTAAGGCGACGCTGGAATCAAAATCACCTCCCAAGGTTCGTGCGTCGTGTAATTTGGATTGAAACTTGCTAGGATAGGGAGATGGATCTTATTGGAGCATATTGCTTCTTGTTCTGGTGCAGGCTTGGCCTTGATTTGGTCAGAGGGTGCTGATGTTAATTCTTTGTTACATGTGCATATGGTTTTCCAGGATGAGTCGGTGCTTTGCTCCGACCGGTATGTTGGCAGATTAGCCAAACTTAAGAATCTCAGTGACCATTTTGTAATCTATCATTTGTGAATTGTTTTCGAAGAAGTTGATTCTGCTAATCAAACTTTATTCTATAAACTTGTCCTTTTTTGTTAAAGTTTGGCTTTCTTGTTTACTATCTTGTCATAAGAGCAATATCCTAGAATAAGAAAAACAAGAATCAAGCAACTTGTCAGGCTTCTCTGGAAAAGCTTCTCAAGCAAAATTATCCTCTCATAAGCCCTAAGGGAAAGGGAAGAAATAGTGATCATGGTTTATTCGAAACAAGACCAACTCGAACTTGACTTTATTTGGCAACTATTCTTTGTTTTTTTTGGTACTTAGAATACAATTAAATGCAATACAATAGAAGATACTGCAACGTTAATGGAGGAAATATGGAGATTAGGTGGGTTTTTTTGCCTCTAAAGAGGCATGAAGCCTGATCATTAAATCAAAGGTAACCCTGATGCATCTTGAAGTGACCACTGGATCAAACTTAGAGGTGTTAAAGCAACTACTCTAATTAGTGGTGTTGGGGTCGTGGGAAAATTTGTAAATGGTAATATTCAATCTTTGATGCTACTTGTTGATATTAGCCTGAATAATTAAAGGTCAATTTGCATCGTTCTTATATAAAGTGGATATTTATCCAAATTATCAATTATTAGAACCTTAATTTTAAGAAGTTTAAAAATATAATTTTATAATATATTTTTTTTTGTGAAAAGAGTATTTTTATTAGCAATTTTTTAATTTACCAAACCTAAAAAAAAAAAAATAAAACTTAATTAAAAATACTTGCTTTTAAGGAAAAATATTCTAAAATGATTTTTTTGGATTTCTTAAAGTGTAAGGTTTCAATAAATTGATAATTTAAATAAATCATCATTTTATATAAGGATAGTTCACAATAGTGCATTAAATTGATCCTACACCCTTCGTGTACTAGCTAAGGTGTCTGATGGATATGTGGGAGTTGAGAGTTTGAACTCTAACCTCCTCATCACTATATATTATATAACAAAAGATGGCATACCCTTTTCCCCAACTTTTAATAATAGTATATTTGTCTCTTATGCACTTGTATGCTGTTTCTGAATACCAAAAGATAAAAGATAATTAGATTAATTTTTTCATTATTATTAGAAGCATTTTTACAAGTAACAAAGTTATGAGGTATTATGTATTTGAGATAAATGGAGACATATCTTCTTTTTTAAACCTAGAAGATACCTGAACAAGTATTTAATGATATTTTTATAAGGAAGTAGTGGCGGATAAGAGTCAAACTCTGAACCTCCACCCATATCTTTTAGTCACTCTGCTGAGTGGCCAATATAATATATTAAAAATTTAATTTTAAAAAACTATCCCTTAAGTGTTGCACTTGTTTATTGACTGAAGTTATGTTTAACCAAGTATATATAATATTAAAGTGACTAGATATTTGGTGAGTGATTCAGAAAAATTTGTAGTGCCTTGAACTTCAACGTTCAACTGCCACTTTCTTTCTTGTATCCTAACAATTCTTTTTCTATAATTAGAATGAAAATTACAAAAGATGCTAAGAGAGAGGAGAGAAGAAGTTCCGACACACACCGATGAGACATAACTACTAGAGCGTGAGGATACAAAGTCTCGTAACCATTTTGGTATCAATAACATTAAAAAAAAAAAAAACAGATTAATTTCTAAAATACTAAATGCAAAAGATGTTCTATTAACGGAACCACATAAAAACATGAGAACACGGTTCATATTGGAAGAGATAAGTACCGATCAACCAGGATCGAATCGATTCTCATTCAAAAGAAATTGAGAATAATGAATATGATAGATTAATTGTGTGACTTTTTTTTCTTTCTATTACTTCATATATATACTTGTGGTGATAGCCAAAACAAAAATATTGGGCACTTACAACACAGTCCTTTAGTCTCTCTGAGCTTAAGAGCACCACCCTTAAGGCCCATTCAAAGAACATTATTATTCCCTCATCCGTCTCACTTTTTTTGCTCTATTTGATTTTTTCAACTAGTTTGATTTGAATTTATTCATATTATTATTTGTTAGAAAAAATTAAAAAATATATATATTTAGAAATTGTAGGCCTTAATTTATTATTCATATATAAATGTTAAAATGTTAAAAATAAAAAATTATAAATAATTATTAAAAAGTGAATGATGTAAAAAATTTGGGACAGAAGAGTAGCTATTTATGAGACAAAATACCACTTCCTTGGTTTCTTATGAATACCACATAATCATAGTTAATTGAGAGTTGAAGAATCTTTAACAATTACCCACACTACCTTCTTGGGAATCCGAGTTTGCTAGTTTTGAGTCTTGTTATTAGGGGTGAGCATGAGTTGGGTAAAACTGAAACCCAACCCGAACCACCCCCATTGTGTTGGGTTGGCGTTGGGTTGGGTTGAGTTGTGGTAAAAATTGATCATGGTTCACGGGTTGATTCCACATATAGAAGAACCGACTGTTTTTGAGTTGGTTCTGGTTCCATATGGAACCAACCCGAGATAGACACTAAACCCTGATTATATATATAGATATATAATTAATAATACAAATTTATAGTGTAAGGACTTAGAGATATTGAAAACCCTAAACCCCATATATATAGATAGAGAGATATATTATAATATTATAGTATTATATATATATATATATAAACTATTATAATGGTCATTTTTTATTTTTTATATTAAACTCTTAAACTGATGACCCCAAATTGAAAGAGTATGAAAGTTGTGAGATCATTTACAAAATTTCTCCATATTCACTTAAATCACTTCACTTCCTAAACCGATTACTCCTAAGTCATTTTGCTTTCGATCTTCCATTCCGGGCTACTTTCTACGACATAATCATCATATTTTTTTTTTTTCATTTATAAGCCATGCAAAACTAAAAATTCATGAAATCTATACATTTTAGGTTTTGATAATAAAGAAGATAACCTTAAATGCTCAATTTTCTATATTGAATGCTATACCAATATTGGAATTGCTGGAAAAAAATAAATTAGTTGAGACAAAAAATGCCCCACAAGCAACTTTTTTAAACAAATTTTGTAAGAACAACAATTTAAAACCTTTTAAATATATCTAAATACTTATATTTAAATATTAATTTAATTAAATATTGTGTTGAATATTTCATAAAATAGGTTATGAATACGATTTTATTGAATTTTTGTGTTGTTATAGGTATATGATATAAACAAAAAAAGTCAAGAACCAGAACCGAAAAATCCTGAAACATGGTTTTGGTTCTGTTTGGTTCTTGGTTCTAGGGTTGGGTAAAAAATTTTTGGAACCAAAGTAATTTTTGGTTTACGTTCGATTTCACCATAAAACAAAACCAACTCTGAACCATGCTCACCCCTACTTGTTGTTCAAAGAAAATGCATTTTTACCCCCAATTGGCTTTATAACCTGAACCTTTCCCAAACCAGTTTTGGGGAGATGACAAGCTATTTTGCGCACTAAAATTTTAGTATTGTGGCCAATTTACCCACTCTTGTTTAACTGCGGCCAAATTAGCGACTCCAGTTTTAAATTTTGGCCAATTTCATCCACTAGTGAATAAGTAAAATGCACAATGGGACCCTAACCTATATTTTTCATTTTCATCACCAATCACAAAAAATTTTTATTTAGGTCATTCTCCTTCTTATACTTGTTGATGCAAATCGTAAGACAACAAATCTATGCTTGTCCCCATGACATCTTAGGACCATTTGTGGATTTTGTCTCTCAATTTGAAGCAACAATGACCCATAGGATGATTGCCTAAATAGAATGCTTTGGAGATTATGGTTGAAAATGAAATGACAAATATAGGTTAGGGTCCCATTGTGCATTTTATTGATTCATTAGTGGGTAAATTGGTGTAAATTTTGTAAGTTGCTTATTTGACACCCACTTAAACAGTAGTGCGTTAATTGGCCACAAGACTAAGCATTAGTGGCCAAAATGGTGCTTTATCCCCAATTTGGGGCCTTCGAGTTCGGAATGCCGCGCCAGCGACATTTTCACAGGTTCAATCGAAATAATTCGAAGTAAGGTGCTTAATCGTTCAAATAAAAAAAGTCTGAGGCTGATATTTGCACTTAGTCGCGAAAGAGTTGTCCCCAGCTCGCCTTCTTTCTCCGCCGGCCATTCCAGCACGCGGCCTACGACTCTACGGAAGTGGCGACGGGCGTTGCCAGAGCACGTAAAGATCGCGATTAGGTGAAGGGAAAAAAAGATTGCAGAAAGATTACTGCTTCACGGGACCCAATTCATTCACGGTGAGTTCCTTTCATAGTGAAGTTATTGGTCGCTCGATTGGCTGAGCTATGTCTGCTTCTGGGTTTCTAGCAACAGGAGGATTATCTTTGTTTCGATTTGATACGAGTAGCAGTAGGACAAGTACAGCTTCCTTTTCCTGTTCTTCTTCTCGGCCGCGTACCTTGTCACACGTGGTCAGGCCCTACGCATCCAAAACTGTTATTGAATCGGAGGAAGAAACACCTTTCACGGTTTCCTACCTCAAGAACTCGTGTGGGTTATCCTTAGAATCAGCTAAACATGTATCCAAGTATGTGAAATTTGAAAGCCCCGAAAAGCCTGACTTGGTTATTAGTCTGTTGAAAGAACGGGGTTTTACCGATGCCCAGATCTCAAGGGTCATAAAGTGGCAGCCTTTCCTGCTTAGGGCCAACCCTATGACAATCATCTTGCCCAAACTGGAGTTCTTCCGCTCTTTGGGATGTTCTGATGCAGGCATTGCGACCATATTTTCCAGAAATCCGAGTTTGCTGGTGCTAAACCTTGAGAAGCGCATTGTTCCTTGTTATGATATCATAAAGAGTGTCCTTCTCATTGACTCTGAAGTTTTCAGATCCTTTCAATGTAATATGTCACGTTACAGTCTTGACCCGGAAACTCTTGCCCAGAATATTCAAGAAATGAGAAACCATGGGATGCCTCCTTCTTCCATCTCTTTCATATTAAAAACTTATCCATCCATATTGTTCCAAAGACCTTCAAAGTTCAGTGAAGTTCTGAATGATGTCAAGCAAATGGGATTTGATCCCTCGAAGTGTTACTTTGCCTCGGCAGTCCAAGTGCTGAGCACTAAGAATAAGCTGACAGTTGAATCGAAATTGGATGCGTTGGTAAGTTTTGGTTTGTCTAGGGATGAAGCCTGGACAGTATTCATGAAGCAGCCTATGTGTATGCACTATTCAAAAGAGAAGATCATGAAAGTCATGGACTTTCTTCTAAACCAGATGCAATGGAAGTCAGAAGAACTTGTTAGGTTTCCAACAGTATTTACTTACAGCCTGGAGAAGAGAACTGTCCCTAGGTGCTCCGTTGCTCATGCTTTGGTTTCTAAGGGGTTGGAAAAGGAGATAAGACTTTCGAGCTTGTTGCCTGTCTCGGAGAAGATTTTTGTGGAGAAATATGTCACGGGTTACCTGGGAACTGTGCCTCAGTTACTTGATCTCTACAAAGGAAAAGTGCGTCTAGCTGATCTCTGAGTTGACCCTTACAATTCATCTCATGCACTGAAAGTATGTATGTCTTTCCTCTCGGATAGAGATGTTCTAGTCTGTGGGTTTTTGTCTATTTCGTTTATCAGTTCTTCTGCTTGAGCTCCAAGAACTTGTCTGAGCACTTTCTGGTCTAACCATATGATGTTCCCTGCAAGACAGCTTTTTGCTGATGACTTTTTGTTGAAGCGAACATGCGGCTTTATGCCTCACTGTGCGTATAATCAATTCATGAGCTTTCTTTCAGGTGTCTTGACCATGGAATCGACCACTAGGTACGCTGCTTTGTCCTTGTTAGGTGGATTAGGCCATTATAGGAAAATGGGTTCATGTGCATTGAAACGTGTATAAGCTGCTATTGTTCACAGAGGCCTCCCTTGAAATCCACGAATGCATACTCGTCATGTGTACGTTGCTTGAGGGAGGATGAGTTGAGCACATACATTGTGTTAGTCATTGTTGGATGCCAGTCCTGCCAAGTGCAATGAGTTGCTTCGTCTTGAACTGTTCAGGTTACCATGG